>VXBI01010024.1:0-44995 GCA_013397375.1 Toxostoma redivivum | reverse complement strand
GTGTGTTTAGCTTTAAAAGGCCTTGCAGCAGGCTCAGCTGTGGATTTTTCCCATTCTAGCCAGGAGCTGGAGGTGCTGTGGTACTTTCTGTAATTTCTGATAAGATACAATAAACACCCAAGCCCAAACACATGAAATCGTCTCGAGCACCTTTCTAATAATCCTGGCTCTGTACAGAAACAGAGAGACTGATGACAAAGCACTAATTAGTGGTGCAAAGCCCAGCCTGGTGATGATGCAGCAGCAGTGCTGTGTTACCCTTGGAGGTGTTTTCTGCCAAGGCAGGCTCTGCTGGACAAGAACCAGGACAAGAAGCCACAGCAGCAGTGGCCCAGGAGGAATGCAGCTGATAGCTCCCCTATATTGTATATATATAAAATATATATATAGTGTACAGTGATGTGCTGGGAGCTGGGGCTGGGCTGGGCTGCAGTTCTGCTCCCTGCAGCTAAGGAGCCTGATTTCAGCTCTCTTGGCATTTTGGCTGTGCGGTGTGGTTGCTCACTTCCAGTCATACTGTGAAAGGTGGTAGTTGCTTCATCTTCCCAGTTACTTTAAAAAATAATTGCAGTCTCCATGCCCGAGGAAGGGATTTTCATCTTCTGCAGTGGAATAATGTGGTTTCATGCAGAGTGTCATTCAGAAGCAATTTGGAAGGCTCATGCTGTCCCCAGA
Organism: Toxostoma redivivum; assembly: GCA_013397375.1. NCBI lineage: Eukaryota > Metazoa > Chordata > Aves > Passeriformes > Mimidae > Toxostoma > Toxostoma redivivum. The sequence goes on along the minus strand of VXBI01010024.1, from coordinate 44,320 downwards.
AGGCTGCATCCTGTCTAAGAATTCATACTGATGTTTGCTCATCTGAATGAAACCTCTGACCCACTTCACAGAAACCAGCAAGGTCATTTTACACGTGTATTTGCTAGGCTGAGCACAGGAAGGGTGAAAGTGTGCTTCTTGTACATCACTTGTGCTGTTTTCCTTAGCCACTAAATCTACATGTTGTCATCAGTTGTGTGTACTCTGGGCTTTTTCTCAGCTGTTCCTTTGGGCAGTGTCTTCTTGGTGACATTAAGAAAATGCAAATGTTTCTTGTGTGGCTGGGTTGTTTTCAGTGCCACTCTTGTCATAATATTTTATTATTTTATTCTCAAATGTTCACCTTCTGGCAGTGCAATGTGTTGACTCAAGAAATGTCTCACAGAATGTTATTTTGAGAGTTTTATTTAATTTCATTTATGTTTGGTACACTAAACTCAGCATAACTTATGCCAGTAATGTAAATTGTTATTAACCAGCTGCTGTAGGTTATACTGTGACCTGACATGCTTTGATTACATAGTGGGGAGTTGGGGTGGTGACACTGGATGACTGAAAATAGTGATATTTCTGGAGAATTAGTTAATTGGTTTGTGTTTAACAAAGAAAATTCTGGGGTTACACACACTAAAGTAGTTCATTTTCAAAAGTTTGTTTGGCTTTCTGCATTGAGTAACATAATGAGAATTAAACCAGAGATCTTTTAGAGGTTGGAATTATTTATTACAGTGTTGAAATGGTTAATGTATTAATGATTGCATTTTTTCTTCTTTGTATAAATGTTGTCTACTAGTGTTGTGTAAATTTTAGCATGTTTTCCATTCTGTAGATGCCAAAGAAAATACTTTAATTCTACAGCAATATTTCTGTGAGTGTTTGGAAATGTCTGAGGAGTTTGTGTGCTTGTCTGGCCTGGGGGACTGAGTATTTCTAATCTCTGTAAGGACAAGCTGGCTCTGGGTTATTTCTTTGGGCAGGTTATACTGAAATAGTTGACTTCAGGTAGCTTTATGCCTTTATAGTTGTACAGCTATAAATCCCCCCTTTTTTCTGTAAAGCTGAGCTTTTTTCCTGAATTGCCAAGAAATCTCTGCATACTTTATAAACTGTGCATGATCTAAAAAGAGACTGTTCCATATCTGTTTTGCAGTTCCATCCTAGGAGGTTAATCTTGGCTCTGTGTGTGATTTGCAGTAGCAGTCTGGCAGCAGATGCTGATGCCATGGTTTAGAACAATTCAGTATTTCAGTATTTGGAAAGGAAATAACAACGAGGTGAATAATTCACAGCTCCAAAGAGTCAGCCTGAACAGCTCCATTAATTCTTACCTGGTGCTCCAGGCAGGATGATCTTGCATTGCTAATCTTCTCTCAAGCAAAAACCTGGTGTTAGGTGCCTCTCAGGAGTACTGCAGTCCATTTAGTACTTCAGATTTGATAAGACAAAAATTTTACAAATGCATTTAACTTTGGAGGAGATGCATTGCATTTTATCCAACACAGTGAATTGGGTGAGGTAGGGGAAGGAGGAACTCCTTTGAAACAGTCAAGAATCACACCAACCAAAAAAAATAACTTGGTTGCTGTAATTTTTTCCTTTTTTTTTTTTTTTTTTGCCTGACCTGCAGATGAAAGAGTTTAAGTGTTTCAGAATTAACCACAGGGCTTCCATAGGCTGGAACAGTTTGCTACTAATGAAGGAACTTTTATTAATACATATGCCAGTAAACAATATCAGCCAAGCCACAAGAATAGGTGTGCTCTGTGGGAATTGTGGTTTCTTCTCACTAAACATTAATTCAGTTAATACAATGCTGATATCCTTGTTTATTCTTGAGCCTTCTGTCTGANTTTTTTTTTTTTTTTGCCTGACCTGCAGATGAAAGAGTTTAAGTGTTTCAGAATTAACCACAGGGCTTCCATAGGCTGGAACAGTTTGCTACTAATGAAGGAACTTTTATTAATACATATGCCAGTAAACAATATCAGCCAAGCCACAAGAATAGGTGTGCTCTGTGGGAATTGTGGTTTCTTCTCACTAAACATTAATTCAGTTAATACAATGCTGATATCCTTGTTTATTCTTGAGCCTTCTGTCTGAAGGGCATGAGGTTTTTGGGGTTATGGTCAGTGCCTCAATAGGACTGTGAAGCTTCAGAGGGGCTGAGACAGAGCTGTGGGTGTTTGGAATTCCCTTAACTAGGAAAGACTTTGGTTGGAAGCTGTGTCCTAGCAGATAAAAAGCCAGCCCTCATTGAGTTCTCTACTTTAATGGACTTTGGATTTATTTAGTTGCTGCAGGAGTCAATTAATAGTGTTATTAGAGACTGAAGGAAGAAACTGTGCTTTAATGCTCTTTTGAGGGGCTCTTCCTGAATGATGTGGAGTTTTGACATTTTTCTCTTAGGAAAATGTGTCATGTGAAACTTGCTGGTTTGTTTGGGCTTTGTTTGCCTTTTGTGATAGACATGGGAATTGTACCTGAGGACAGTTGGGTTTGGTGAGGCTTCAGGTGTTCTGTGCAGCATGGGCAGTGCTCAGCTCACCCTGGGTTTCTCAGTTTTTCCTCCACTCAGGTGTTGAAAACCCTCAGCAGAGGGGACAGCCCAGCCTCTCTGGGCAGCTGTTCTGATGCTTTGCCATCCCTGCTGCACACTCTTGTGACCTTGAGGGCAAAAACCTTCTCCTCCAAGCAGTCTGAAGGTTTCTTGTTCCATTTTTTGCTGCTCCCAGGAGGTCCCACAGTGAAGAACCTTCTTGGTTAGTCCTGGCAGGGCACTCTGAAGGTGCTCAGGACCATTTTAGTGCCCTGCTGCACTCACTTGGGTTTGTTGGTGCCTTTCCTGTATGAGGAAATCCAAAATTGGATTCAATATTCTGGAGTGCAGCCCTGGGACAACATGATGGATGCCAGCTGTAATTCCTTCACTCCATCCTGGACACTTGTGATTTTATATTTCATTAAAACATCATTCCCATGGTGGAGGTGGTGGATGAAGCATTTCCATTTTATGGAGAGGTGAAAAGGGCACTGTGTTTCCACATTGAGGGCACACACAGCAAGGTCTCAGTCTGCAGTATTGTCCTCTGATAATCACTTCTCTTGTATTATGGATTAAATTCAATAAATAATAAATCAGAAGTCCATTTATCTTAAGTTAAAATCTATCTTTTGCATTAAAAAGCCAATGAAGGTAAAATGTTTTGAGGCTATATGTCTTATGTGGCAGCTTTTTTAATTCAGGTTTTTATAGCTGTTGTATTAAATTGTTTCAACTTTCTACACTGTATGCTTTGCTGCTTGGATGGAAACTGGATGCTGGGAAACTTGTATTTGCTTTGATATTTAGAACAAAGTGGGTTTTGTTGTCTGTTATCATATGTATGATGTCTTTGCATCAAAATTTAATAGGTTCAAGTAGCACCAGTGAGGGTTTTCAGCCTCCTTTGGTAAATGTAGATGCTATGCATGTGAACACCTATTTTATTTTAGCCAGTTTTGTTATGGCTTAAAACCTGAGATCTGTGATATTTTTGTGTAAAGCTTCCCTTAAATACTTATTCCAAAATAGTATCTTCATGTGGCACTGCTTGTTGGGTGGCTTCCTCACTAAATTCTTTACATTGTGGTTGATATGGGAATATAAGAGTGGGCTGCTTTTACCCAGGGGTTTTAAATCATATTACTTAAAGATATCATCACTTTCTTTTGTATTAGAGAATGAATTAATAGTTTCATTTGTGTATCTGTGTTATCAGAGCCGTTTTTAATTTAATTTTTGATTTTGAAGGCAGGGACTACAATTCTCCTAAAACTGCAAAAGTGACGAAATAGAATCAAATGCCTCCAGAAGATTTCCTTGTCTTCAAGACTAATGTGCTTTTCCCCTTTAATTTCAAGTTCCCTGAATGCATTTTGTTTTTGTGAGTTAATAAAACCCTGATGGTTTCTCATGATAGGCATCAAAAGGATTTGTGAATCAGCAGATGACTTCAGCCTGCATTACTCATGGAGATCTGTGTTGATCCTGTGATGATAGTGTATTCATCCTCTTATCTGTGCTTCTAATGACTGAAAATACTTGTAGTGATTCTGTGGCATTTTCCATCTTAGCTTACCATTGTTTTACTAGCTCTGTTTTTAATAGCATGTTCATTAACAAAATCTTTCCTGCTGATACTGCGACTGGATAGTATAAATTATCTTTGGTAGTTCATTGAGACAGGAAAAAATAATTTTTTCATTTCCAGGGAAGCTTGCAGTTCCCATTTACCCTCATCATCAGTGAGCTGGGTAGAAGGGTGACACTACATGAGAGCATGACTGTCAGTTTGCTGTTTATTTCAAACTCTTCTTATCTGCAAGCCTCTGCCAGAAGTGAAAATGTGATAAAATCTGATGTCAAACCATCTTGTCCCCTTCCCTCTGTTTTCCTAAGCTCAGACTCTTGTGTGGAGCTGCCACAGCAGCTCAGGACAGTCACAGAATTGTGTTGGGACTGAACAACTGAACACTTAGGAATTCTCATCTGAGTAGGATGTAAGATTTGAGAGAATCAGTTTTACTCTCTGATTCTTTTGCAGTAGTTTCTAGTTAAGATGCTAATTGAACTCAGTGGAGGGGTGAAGTTTTGACCTTATGAAAGTCTCCTGATTACAGTGGGACAAGGATTTTACTGCTACTCTGATGAGACACCACTATTTTAAACTGTGGATCATGTTCAGTGTCTTGAAAAGATGGAGTTTTGTGTAATGCAGCTTGTACTGGGTGCTTTTGCTCGAGTAATGCAATTAGTTGGTATTGTTCCTAATCCTTCCATATTATTTCTGTATTAAACTGTGTTTATCTTCCAGATTGCAGAACTCTGAGGGCGCTGTTTTTCTTGGACTATTTGTTGGTACTTGTTCTAACCAATTCTTAAAGCTAATATCCAAAAAAAGTACTCAGAAGGCAGCATTGAAACTATTTTGAAGCCATTGATGTATTTCAGAAATATGTTATGAAAAAAAGCAAATTGTTCCTGGTTGTTTGCTTGATTAGCACTTTCTCCTGTTTGGAGTAACAAGTCACTGGCTGAACAGTTCTTCACTGCACAAATTCTTCTGTCAGCTGCACCCACACCAAAATCACTCATGGGAGTGTGGGTGGGTGCCCACACACAACTGTCATTACTATTTGGGGTATTCAGCATAAAGGTGTTTATGCTTAACTGGGACTTTTTTATTATAGGTGAGTGTAAAGGAGTCAGCCTGCCTGGGAAATAAATGCTGCAGAAATGGCCAGTAATAATTTATAGGGCATCTGTGCAATGACAATGGGAATTTTTCTCACCACTTATAAATTTGCTGTTAATGTGATGTAGACTCCATCAATAGTTGATTCACACATTTCAAGTTTCAGCTGCCTGTGCATTTAAATTACTCCAGAGACAATGTATACACTTGCTTGACTTCAAATGAAAGGTCATCAGCATCAGTCATGTCCAAAAACTAAATAATTAGGACTTGGCTTTGACTCAAATGCAAAATTAATCAAAGTCATATTAATTATGAGTTCTGCAAAAGGATCCATGCAAGCAAAAGTGCCTGCCTGTCTCCATTATGCCCTGGGATTAGAACCTGGTTTGCATCTCTCTTAAGACAGTGGGAGACTCAATTCTTATGCTGGTAAAAGTTGTATATTCATGCTGTGAAATCATGGAATTTGTGGTGAAATATCTAATGACAAAGAAATGGGTTTTTGACACTGATTCTTTTCTGAAGGGTCTGAGTCTTAACTATTACTAGCCTTGGAAAATGGTGTTCTGTAACTTTGGGATAACATCTAACAGTCTGTAGTGTAATTTAATAATGCTGGTAGTGGTAGGTAGTAACAAATGTAATTTTTTGTGGATTTTTCCATGTTTTTATACTTGCTTTGCTTTCACGACTGATTACCAGTATCCATACAAAATCAGAATAATATAAAACTATTAAAATTAAAAGATGGTTGCTAGGAAAAACGCCATAATTGATCACACAGAAATTTTGTAGTGTTGCTAGAAAACTCAGCTTGGCTTTTCAGGTGTTTGGGGTACTGATGCAAGCTCTGAGGCATTCACAATTCACATGGGGAAGCATCATAAGCTTTTCCCAGTTTTGTTGAAGCTATTACATTTTTCTCTAGTGAAAAGAAAATTAAAATAAAAAGGGGCATGGAGAGTGGAGCAGCTTATCCTGTCCTTTTGTTAAGGCACATTTCTTGTGCCTGTTTTAGGGGTAGATTTCTGGACAATGGAAACACATTCAGTAGTTGCCATTTGGAGGCAATACAGGTGATTAACTACTTGCTGGGTAGCTGATGTGTCCAGAGAACAACTGTGCCAGGTCTTAATCAGTGCTTGGAGAGGAAGGAAAATTTGCACTGCCACAAATTTAGAGCCTTCTTCCTGGTGATGTTACTGTTTTATCAGTGTTGTGTAACATATCACTGTTTAGCCAATGTTTAAAAGACATGAAAGCAACAATAAAAAAATCGTCTAAAAATCTAGCTGTTCAATTTCTCTCATCCTGATAAAAATAAGGTACTGCTAATAGTCTTGGAATAAATCCATTTAAATACTGGGAAAACTTCAAAGGTATTATAGGAATTAAATTGTATTTGCAGAGCAAGGATAGAAGGAGCAGCAGAGAATGACAGAACAGAACAATTTCTGTTGGAGGGAAGCTCTGTATCCCATCACATCCAGCCAGGCCAGCTTCAAAGTTGGGACAAATTTGCCAAGTTTGATGTGGTAGCTTGGAGCCTTATCTGGCCACATTTTGAATGTTTCCAAGGAAGGAGATTCCACAGCCTTGCTAGGCAACCTCTTCCAGTGTTTGGCTGCCCATTGTGAATGGAAATCTCCCTGCTATCTAATTCCTGCTTGCAAGGCATTAGCCATCTGTTGTATAGGTTGTTCTCAATAGTATCGCTTAGTCTTAATGAGTCCTGTGAGGCAAAACACTTAAACTCTCACTTTTCAAATTCAAATAAACCCCTGTGTTCTGCAGAACTAATTGTTAGTGGCAGGGGTTTCATTTCTTTCTTCCCAGTGAAGTGCTGAGTATTGAAGCTGTAAATTTGAGGGAAGTTTTGGGTTTGTGTGCCCTCTCCTTGTCTGTGAAATTACCATCTGCATTTTCTGCAGCAGCAGAGCCATCCTTCTGTTTCTCTGCTCACTGTGTTTGTTTGACATGCAAACCTTGTCCTGAAATGCATTGCTCAGATATTTCAAGTGTTTACTTTCCAGCTGAAATCTTTATTATTAGTAAGTAATACTTAGTTTTATTAGTAATGTACTTGCTCTTTATTTGCAGCTAAAAGGACTAATTCATCCTCTGGTGAATTTATTTCCTGAGATAGAATACAGCATTTGTGTACGTGCTAGAATGGTTTAATGGGAAACTTCCCTTCCTGAATAACCCTAGAGCACTTCTGGAATACAGTCCTTTTTCCTAGTCTTAATTGAAGAGTGAGTTATTAATGACTGAGAGCCTGCAGATGAGAGCTTGCTGGCAGTTCCTCTGCCCCTGGAGAATACAGCTGGCAAGGAACTTTCATTTTTTTAAGCTAACAAGGTATCTGCAGTTGTTTGGATAGCAGTCCTAACCTAGGCACTTAAGGTTAAACAGACTGCAACAGGCTTGATTTGAAAGGAAAGGTTTCAGCTTAAAACTGGACTGTGTAGCAAACATGAAGTTTAATTGTTAGGGTTAGAATTTATTTATTTATAATTTTTTTTGAACATCTCAAGCTCCCATCCCACTGTTTGGATGTAGACACAAGATAAAATCTCACATAGAAATGCATTTGTAGGAAACGCTCCTCAGTGGTTTTGTGAGGAAATAGATCTTGGTTGCTTTGTGGATGTTAACACTGTGTGCTTACTGAAGATGCTTTCTCTGGATCTCTGATTTAATGGAAAAACTGGAGAGCTAGAAACTTTATTAACCTTTATTAAACTTTATTAAACTTTATTAACCCACAGCTGTGGGACAGGCCAGTTCTCAGCAATCTGGGGAGCAGTGCAGTAGTTGATAGCCCAGATCTTGTTCAGAATTTCCAGTGGCTCCAGGGTGAGGATTTTTGTAATAGGCAAGGTTGGAAAAAGGTGTTGCATAAATTGTTCCAGCTTATCACTGGAGATATTCATTATTTGGGTTCCTTGTATCTGAGTTGCTGTAGGTGTGTTGGAAAAGGGAATTCTATACCACACCAAACATTCTCTGTGTTGATGGGAGTGGGACTGAACACGAGCAGTTCCTGGGGTTTTTGTTGGGTGGTTTGCTTGGTTTTGGTTTGTATTTTAAATCCAGACATGTCCTGGGCTGTTTACATTGCAGTGTTATGGCTGTGTGAGCTGTCTGACTGTTGGCTGTCCTTTAGTCAGCACTCTTATCTCTTAGGAACTCATTACTCTGAAAACTCAAAATATTTCTTTATGCCTCCTCCTGTGCTGGGGAACATCCTGGTATGTGGACAACAGGGTCAAAGCTGTAATGCTTGAAACCAAATAGGCTTTACAAGAGGAAAAATTCCAAATCTTGAAACCAGAGAACACACAAAGTTTTGATTTTTGCCTCTTTGAGGTGCAATTCTTTGAATGGCCTTGTTATTTTTACTTTCTGAATATACTCAGTGTTACTGTTTTGCTACATTTGATGTGAGTTCTGGTTTTGGATGATGTTTACCTAAGAGTTGTTAACTAAACCCAGAAAAATTTAGAATCTTAAATGAATAAGCACTTGGTTCACAGATAAGTAAGATATTTATCTTTAATGAAATGTTTCACAGAGGATAGCAAAATGTCTAGATAGTAATAGAGGGGAATGTTTATAGAAACCCCCAATTTTAATTCAGTTGGATGAAATAGTAAATAATGTTGTTTTATATAGACTGCAGCTGCACAGCTGAGGTTATATGGGGTCCTTCCTCTGCATGAAGGTGTAAAGAGAAATATTGGAGAAATACCAGATTAGAGGAAAAAGAAACATGCAAGCATTGGCTTCCACATAATTTCTCTCTGTGACCTCATTAAATAATAAAAATTGTGTCAAATGTTATCCAGCAGCATTTACTGGTTCTATTCTGTGAAAATTACAGAAAACAGAAATATATGTTGTGTAATTTCTGTGCTATATCTAGATAATGTGGTAACAGCCAGGTGTAAATAATTGTAAATTCCAGTGTGTCTCACTAACTGAAGATTGTTCACTTTTAAAACATGAACCTGCTTAATAATTCAATGGTACAGTGTGCCATTGGCAAAGTTGATGAGAACATAGGAAGAAACTGAAAACATTTCAGACTTGAAAAGTACCTCAGAAATATGTTTAATTTCTGGAAGAGAAAATGTTCTGCCTTTTAGACATCATATTTTACTGGTTATAGCAATATTAATTTTCCATTTCTCTTTTTTTTTTCCTTTCAGCCATAATCAGCAGACCACATCATTTAGACATCCTGTAACAGGACAGGTTTCTCCAGAAAATATTGAATTTATTTTACGAGAAGAGTAAGTAGTTTTGTACCCATGTCAAGAGATCTAAAACACATTTGCTTACAGTAGATTAGTAGCTTGATTTATTGACAATTCTTCCAATATTACAGAAAAATTTAATTGAAGTTTGTGCTTAAAATTTTGCTTCTCTTTGTGATAGTATGCTTTTGATTCTATGCTAGAACTTGAGGGAAATTGAATCTTAAAAAAACCCCAAAAATTAACAAAGAAAAAAATACAAACAGTAATGCTTAAGTCTTAAATATCAGCTACACAGAACATAAATGTAAAGTGCTTTTGGAGCATGTTGGAAGGTTTGCACTGAAATTGAATTACACAAAATACTGTTTTCCATTGTATTTCTTTGGTTTTCTTATGTTCTAGATGTTCTACACTGATCAGCTCTTTTTCTTTGTTCTAGAGAAATGGTGTTGAATACATTTGTTTCTAATAATTTATCTATCATATCTGTAATAATTCTAATATTTGATCTTGATTGTCTGATTAAAAATGAACCAAGAACACCAAACAGAAGTGAGGAATGCATGTGCTCATTCTGGTGAATTTGCCCACCCTTTCATCCTCTTTTTCCTGCAGCTGAAGAACCTTTCTGGAGCAGTAGCACTCCTAAGGGTTTCATAAAAGGTGATTTGTTCTTCAGGGCTGGTGTGACATGATTTATTCCTGACTGGTTGATTTTGATTTAAGACCAGGGCCAAGGAGTTGTCACCAGATGTTGGCTGGGAGCTGGTGGGGAGAGGCAAGCACAAACCTGTTCAGGCTGCAGCACACATAGCTATTTAAAAGGACACGTTTTATATCAGAAAAGTAATTTACAGTCATGCAGAAATGATGAGTGTGGGGGACTGCTCTGGCCATTCCTCATCCTGGCAAGAAGATTTGGAAACAAGTTTTGGAAGATTACACCAATGAGTGATGTAATCCTAGCTTGATTATGACTCAGTTGTGAACCACCTGCCCTTGATTCACTTGATCAAATGGGAGCTGGACATTTGCAGTAGAAGGCTCAGACTGTTTCCCTGCTCTTTTCCCAAGGTGTTTGAACAATATCACATCACTTTTGCTTTTCAGGCTGACCTCTGGTTTTCTCAGCTCCATTGTAGCTGGAGCCTGTGATTTTTGAATTACATTAGCTTTTAATCCTAATACTATTCCTTCTTCTTAAAGGTGTTCTAATTTACATTTCTTTTTTCTTCTAAATAGTAATTGGTAATTCCTTATTTCCTAAAACTATATTAGCTGTGACCACTCTAAAATCCCTGCTTTGTACTCTTTTCCCAAGCTTAGCAGCTTTGGTCACTTGGTGTTTGTTCTGTACCTTGCACTAGCTCTGCTTTAGAGCCAGATTTTCTGCATGTCACTTTTAGGTTTCTTTTTTTCTGATGATTGATTGCTCATAGGTGACTGCAAGATTCAGCCTATGAGCTCATTGTTTGTTACAGTAATTTAATTGTACTTTTTCTTCTCTATTCCTCTACTAATAATTATTAACATACCTTGGCTGCTGTTACTCATTGAGCTGATATTTAAAAATAACCTTTTCTTGGCAATGTTGTTTTGAGTGATAAAAGCTGCAGAGGTGTTTTTTATTTTTTCCTCCTTTGAATTACTTTTCTGTTGTTGGCATTGAATTCACTTTGGCATCACGCTTGCTTGTACCTAAAGATTATTTTTCTGTCTGTTTCTGCCAGCATTTCAGTTTTTGTCTGGAATAATTTTTATATTCTTTTGGCTGGTTCACCTCACAGTTTTTAGGATCACATTGAAATAATCTGAGTATCTTGTTATATGGGAAGCCCCTCCATTTCACAACTGCCCCTTGATTTCTGTGCTTTGCTTTCATGTTTTTAATGAACCTTTAATCCACAAAGGGATCTTTCTTAAACAACAGAGGGAAAAGTGAGAATTAATAAGTCTGCCAGACAGGTGTTAGGTTCTTAGTTAAGTGCATTGTTACACGTGCATTTCTCTGAAAATAATCTATGATAGAATTGCCTAGGATAGCTGTATATCATGTTTAGATGTCTCTGCTTGTGACTTTGATTAAATAACAGTTCTTTAAGTAATTGTGGACAGAAAGAAGAGTCAGGCACATGCAGCATGTAATTAATGTTAAACACTACTAGGAGCTGTATGGTATTTGTCACAGCAGTGTGTTTGCAAATGAGAAGACAGTATTTAAAAAAAAATAAGACTTGAACATAAATGTAGACATATGGGGAAAAATATAATGTGGTGAATCCAAAGAGTGCTGTCCTGTTTCTTGGCTGTTTTTGTGAGCCTGGTAAAACCTGTGTATCACCTCTGGGGAGAGAGCCATCTTATTTTATCTATTGCATTTGGTTACTATAGCAGCAAAAACACCGAGTGGAGAGGAAAGAGGAGACCCAAACAACCCCAAAATAAATATCTACCTTGTTTACATGTATAGAAACACTAGGAGAGGTTTGTTTTATTATCTAGCTGATTAGGAAATCTATTAGCAATAAAACTACATTGACACAGTGTTATTGCATTGTGTCTGATTCCAACAAATAAACTTTTTAAGTTGCCTGTATGGATGTGGATCTTCCAAATCGACTGATCTTTATGATCTCTTGTGAGTATTGCATCTTCAATATGGGCTACTGGTGTAGTAATTTATTTTTTTTTATTGTTCCTGTTCAGTGTTGGGGTTTTTTAATAACCCAGATGTTGGCTATGTAATTTTTTCAGCTGGTAAATATGGTTTCTGGAGACATACTAGCAATGTTTAAATAGAGCAGGGAGTTTCTTGACAGGAGATGTTATATAGAGTGTTCTTTTCAAGCACTTAAAAAAATTTAAACAGTCCTGGAGCTCCAAATGGACACACTGCAGCTCTGTGTGTGTATTCACACACTTGTGGGAGGCAGCAAGAAAACCAGCCTGAAATAGTAAAAAAGACAGAATGGGGTGTCTTGGATAACAGATACTATCAAACATCTTTAGTAATTGTAACTTTGAACTAATGTTGCTGAGTGTACACAGTCAATGCTGTAGTCACTTATTTTTAAAGCTGAATCTGTAAATACTTTCAGGACAGTGTTAATTCCCTTAACGTGCTGGGATGTTTCAGGTAATCCTTGATATTCTGTCTATTTCTATTTGCTTTTAAAAGCACTGAGAATATTGATTAGCTGTTAAGAGACTTGAGTACCTGAGTTTTATGTTCTGATTTCATGCAAAAAATCTATTGTAGCCCAGATATTGAAATAAATTTGCAGTATTGTTTTGTGTTTTCTGTTAAATGTGGGTACAGCAAGTTTGCATCACCACTTTGCAGCTGAAGATGTTCTGTAGGAGAATAATAATGTATTTTTTCTTTCAATGGACTTAATGTCTCTTTTGAATTGAAATCTCTTGCTGTTTGAATTCTTCCATGGCAACAACCTCACATTTTTTTTTAAAAAGCATTTTTCTGCTTTTTGAAGTTCATAATTAATTTGATACTACTAGAAAGGGAAAGCCTGATTTCTTAGCAGTGATTACTTTTAGTAGCAAGTGGAAGAGATATCATTGTATGATCACACAATAAATGCTTAGAAATTACATTTTTATCATTCTGTATTGTATTATGATTTACTCATGATGGCCTTGTTAAACATATCACTTATTTTCCTCTTTAATTCTTGTATTTTTTTTTAATTGAAATATGTTTAACCTGCTGTGAAACAGTATTTTGGGGAATAGTGAGAATCTGTTAAATCAGAGTAGAATTTTTAAATTAAAACCACTCCTCTGGGGTTATTCCTTCTTCATTAATTTTTTTTATTGAAAAATTGAATTCCAACTTGTCAAAACTTAAATTGCATTTTTCATTTTCATCAACAGAAATAGCTCAGTCAGTGTCATAAATGGGAAGTTTCTTAACCTGCATTAAAAGGTGATTTAATGCTGAAGTAGGGTATCTGGTCCATTAGAGGTGAGGCAAATTGACTCAAACTGACATAATAAACCTTGTACACCATTTTTGTTTTCTCTAATAAATGACTTTGGTGGCTGGGAAGAGGAAAATCATGTTGTTAATTGTTTGTTTTGTTGTGTTTTCTGATGTGACTGTATTGCTACTTGTTATTTGCTAAATTATGCTGTTAGTGATGTTTGAAAATGCCACCTATGGTTTTAATTTCATTCAGTGCTGGTGTCAAGATCAGCTGCTGAAGCTTCTCTTCACAGAGATTTTATTTTGCCCTTCCATTTATCCTCTCAATTCTTCACCTGGGTGGCTGTACTGAATTCTTACTTGTTGAACAGGTTCTTCTGGTAGGATTGACCTCACTTATGCTTTAAATGGATATCTGAGCTAGTGATCAGGATTTCTGGAATCTTAGGATGACTCAGAAATTACACATTTCTAACAGCTATCTGCCATGAATTGCACCATTTTGCTTAAAAGGTATTTTAATAATTCATATTGTGCTATGAATCATATTTTGGGCAGATTGAAAGATACAGCATTAACTAGTGAAAGATCTAACAGCAGTCTAGACTCAGTTTGATTTGAAATAAAAGCCTGTTATTTATTGCCAAGTGCTGATTCCTGTCCTTTTCTCCCAGTTGTGACTCTTTCATAGGTTTGTGGCCAACTCTAAATTGGGCACAGTTTGGTTTCACTGCATAAACCTTTATCTTCTCTCTTACCACACTCCTTGTTATATCTTGATTCTCTCTTGGGTTTGCAGACAGTTTGGCAGGTTTCTTCCTCCTGATGCATAAATGCCAATCATCAGATGTCACTGCTTGAGAAAGACCTGAAATCAGAATAACAGCAGTGGTGCAGAGGAACTTGCAGCACATGGGAAACATTTCACTAACTTGTCGATCACACACTGTGAATTTGAAATGTAAAAAGGCCAAACTGATTGTTTCAAACAGATTATCTGGTTTTGTTTGCTTTGCAGACACAATTCACCTATGTCCAACCAACAAATAAACCAAAGGCCTTCAAGCATGGTCAGTGAAACATCCACTGCAGTAACTACATCTGCTGTTGATACCAAACCTGGATCTAAGGTAAAGCAAAAAGCCTTTTTTTTTCAGCTTGTTGATCAGAATTTCACTAATTTTAAATGCAGTATTCTCATGCTGATTTCAGTGGGGCTGTGGATTTAGCCTAGAACCTGAGAGAAGAGGTAATACCTTCTACCCACACTAATCTTTTACCAGCACTGTATACCCACATGATGGCATTGAATGGTAACTTCTAACACAGTGACATGGAAAGTTTGAGTCTTACAAATGGGAGTAAATACATGTAATATTAGTATTTCAGCAAATGTTTTGGTGGTCCAATATATATGGCAAGAAGTGATTCATGATACCAGGAATTTGCAGTTCTTACTTTTTCATGAAATCTTAGTTCCTTTCCTCCTCTTTGTAACAATTAAATCCTTTTCTGCCATCACTGCAGTGCACAAACAGTGCAGGCACCAAGTTTATACACATAATGTTTAATAATAGAAAAGTCCATTCCTTTTCATTGACAAAGGACCTGTGTCTGTTATTGAACAAAATATAATAAAGTGCTGTACTTGAAGTGTCACCATCTATTTTAATACTTCTTTGACCTTACAATAAATTACAGAACAGTGAGAATGGTAGTGGGTGGATAAAAAGGATAGAGCAATATTGAAAGAATTAGCAGAGATAAGATAATTTTCTAAACTTTGACTGCAGTTCTTAAACTTCTCAGTTGCCTTTTTTTTTTAATGCAAAAGTTGGCAGCCTCTTATGTAAGTGAGCTTAAGAAATTACTTCACTGAATTGATTGCAAAGATATTATGTTCAGTTGGAATACTTAAAATCTTTTACTAATGCTTTGAAGTGCTTGAGTATAGGAGATGAATCCATGTAAAGTTATAATACTTTGCTAGAATTATTTACATTATATACTGTCTTCTAGCCCAGATGTTGCCTGACTGGCTGGAGCAGTACACTGAGATATTTTTCTGATGTCATCCCCTTGTGTGTGGTGAATTGTTTCCAGAGCTGCTGTTTGCCTGCAGCCCACAGAGCATCTGCACCCTGACAAGCTCAGGGATTAAAAAGAGAGACACTGTAGGAAAGAATCTGGACAGCTCTTTTCTTGGAGGAGTTGGCAGCAGCTCTAGGGGAGTCTGTCCTGAAGCAATTGGAGGAGCAAACTGGAAAAGAGCAGGCAAATTACTCATGGAGTGATTCTTGCTTTTTCACAGGTGGCTGGGCCTTGCTTGTTTGTTTTTGAAATAGTTTTGTCCATGTGAGTCAAAGCTGAGGTTTCACTAGGACACAAATAATTTCCTAGTCCCTGTGATTTCCACTGATTGCTGTGTACCTCTCTTCCCTGGTAGCATCACTGTCTTCTCCTTTTGTTAGCAGGGCCAGAGTCCAAGCATTTTATTAAGCTTTCAGTGTTTTAAATGTTTGAATTTAAACAGGAAAGAAAAATTAAAATCCACCAGAAAAACCCCATCAACCCCCCCACCCAAAACCCAAACAAAGAAAAGCAAGAGTAGGATTCATCTGCTCAGAGTCCTGTGTAAGAAACTTGTGCAATATTATCCAGAGAGATTTGCATGCAGCTCTCCAAAACACTTCTGAGTATTTCCCACTAACATTTCCACAGTTCTGCCCTTCTGCCTTGGCACACCAGTGCTGCTGCTCTTCAGCAGGAGTGGCACACCATCCTGATCAAAGTGGAAGGTTGACTTTGCTCTGTTGTAAAATCATTGCCTGTTTACTTGCCCTGGATAATGCCATGGGTACTTTGCTGGTGTGTAATGAAATGTAAGTTACTGCAGTGAGTGTTTGTGGTATGAAATGAGTCTTGGTGCAGTTTAGGAACCACTGCTGTATGACACTTCTTTACAGGTTGTGAAGATTGGAAACAAAGTTCACAGCTTTGGAAAGAGGGATCAGGCCATCAGGAGGAATCCCAATGTTCCTGTGATCGTGAGAGGCTGGCTGCACAAACAGGTTTGGATATGGTCACCTGTTTTCATATACTCATACCTGCTCATATTCTCCAGTGCCTTCCAAGGAGCTGAGAAAGCAGAAACTCGAGTGCTGGTGACACAGGGCAGACTTGGGGACTTCTATAATGAGGAATTCATGCTTGGCAAGTGTGAAAACCAAATTTATGAGTGGGTTTGATTCAGAAGAGGAGCCTGATAGATGGACATCACCATCACAGCTCCATGCTGAGGCTGTAAATTCCCTGGTTTATCCTGCTGGCTTGTTGTCAGGCTGATCTTTGGCTCCCTCAGAACACAGCCTGAGGTTGGCTGTGAAATCCTTATTCCACCTATTTGGTTATGCCCTTCCACCCTGATCAAAGGCTTCATTCCAGTTCCCTGTGCCTTTTTGTTCTCCAGAAGCAGGAGGGAGAAAATGATGGGAAATTACCTCCTCACCACACACTGCTGTCACAAAGACCTGTAGCCAGCAAAGACTGGGTTATAGAATTTCATCCAGTGATCAGAATTCTACAGCTGCTGTGTCTTGAACTCTTAAGCTGGCAGAAACACATCTTTGTGATAAGTAAATTACGCTGTTTGTTGTATGAGAGTAATTCTGCTGCTCGTTTGTCTACCAGATTATCAGCAGAGATCCAGGAGCTGGATTGAGGGGTGGGCAGGAGAAGGCTGAAATCTGAGGCTCACAATGCTGGTTTTACATGGACAGGAAAGTGAGACAGCTGCCAGCTGTCTGCTTCCTCCTGGGTGGAGAGGGAATTCTGCAGTGTTCTGCTCTCAGCTCTGCTGACATCCACTCCCCAGGTCCATCAGTTTTCAGGACAGTCAGAACTCAGTGTGTGTTGCCAGCCTTGTAGCATGAAAATGGGAAGGGAAGAAAGTCCTATACTTAACTTGATGGCAGAAAGGAGCAGGGAAATAGCTAGAGCAGTGTTGTATATCCTATTTCCTTCTGTCCCCTAACCTTTGCTTGCAAGCCCTTGAAATCTGAAGGTCTCATCAAAGCTGAGCTGAAGAAGTTGTACTTGTCTAGGTTATAATCTGACAATTTTAAAAGCTTCAGAAATTAATTTCAATGCAAATATTACTCATTTTGACAAGGCTATATATATCTATATCTATATATATCTCCACAGGCATATTATATTATACTTCATTAAAATTTGCACATTATGCATCCTGTTTTATTTCCTAAGGAATATTTGATTAAATTACATTTTAGGCATGGGTAACATATGGTGATTGAATTATAGGATATCATTGCCTGGAATGTGAGGCTGTACTTCACAGCTGTGCAGTGATTTTCATTTTGATCTGCAGGCAGCCTTTGTTGGAGTTTGTGCCATCCAGAAACACACTTTGTATCCTTATTGCAGATAAAATAAGCATTGGTTGTGTGCAAGGTTAATCTGAATGCTGTTTGGGATGAGGGTTTAATTACTTAATGAAAATTAGCAGTTTGAATATTCTGCCCTCATTATTTTATAGCTGGATATTTTGCCTCTTATCTTAGTGCACAATATTTTGCAAATATAAACCATTTGTTTTGCACTGAGCAGTCATATTTAGATAAACTTCTCACTGCATCAACACAGTTTAACTTTCCTAAATTGAAGAGTGTGCCTCATTTCTTGCATTTCAGGACAGCTCTGGGATGCGATTATGGAAGAGAAGATGGTTTGTGCTTGCTGATTATTGTTTGTTTTACTACAAAGGTGAGTGGATATTAGCTGTTTGGAGTTAAACAGTTCACCTGTACCCATCACAGTGAATGCATGAACTAACTGAACTCTTCAGATAAAGTTAATTCCTCTGAGATGAACAGTGAAACAATTGCTTGGCCAGACATCTTAAATGCACAGCAATTTTTAAGCCTGAGTAGAGGAAGCAAAGGATGCTGTATGATATTTTTTCACATAATTTATGTTTGGTGCATGCCACTGTTTACATTGCAGAACATCTGACTGGAAATAAATAAGATTTATCCCATCTCTGGTCTGTGTTCTGGTACCTAACTCCTTGCACTTGGACAGCTGAGATTTTTGAGAATGAATTATAGCCAGATCAGGGCATTGGTTCAGTTGTAATCCAAGGGATAAAGTAAGAGTGAGAATTTCTGAATCCAGTGATTCTACCAAAAAATAGGTTTGATGTAATCTTAGATCAAACTAGGTATTACATAAGGTTATTTTCAAGTTTTGAATACTTCTTCTGCTACAATTTTTGGAAAGCATTACCGAATATCAGACTTGGAATTCATATTTCTGGATGCTGCATTTCTGCTGTTGATCACTTCAGCCAGCAGTAAGAGAGGTTTCCCAATTACAGCAGTCAGCCTGGATGTACAGTGCTAATTGGAAGGGCCATCGTGTTTTGCAGCCTGTCACTGTTCATTTGGCACAATAAGCTTTATTCTTGAAGTGAATTCTGTCTGAAGCCAAAAAGTGACATCCACCCCCCCCTACCAAGAAAAAGAAAAAAACCTCAATAAAAACCCAATCTGGTTAAGAAAAAAACCTCTGTTTTTCTTTAAAATTGTTTTTCTTTAAAACATTTTTCTGCACATGTGGTTGGTGTTGAGTCATAAGCGAATTCATGTCAGAAGGGGCTTCAGGAAGTGCCTGGTGAAAGCAGGGGCAGGAGAGGACTCAGCCACGGTTGCTCAGGGTTCAAAGTGAGACGTTGAAAAGCCCCAAGGATGGAGATGGCTCAGCTCCTTCCTTGGCCTGTGCCCCTGCTGCTCTGTCCTTGCCTAAATACTTCTCCTTTTATTCAGTCTGCACCACTGGAGTTCCTCCTTAATGCCTGTTTCCTCTGTGTCCATAAAGGAGAATATATTCCTAGCCCACTGAACAGTGCAGGGAATTAAATTCTGGTTAAATTAAATTAAATTATTTTTTATTCCACAGACAGCAGAGAAGAGTCTGTTCTCGGGAGCATCCCCCTGCCTAGTTATGTAATATCTCCAGTTGGACCTGAAGATCGAATCAATCGAAAATTTTCTTTTAAGGTACATTTGCAAAGCTTATCAGCTAATCAGAGTTTATTTGCATTAGAAAAGCTGCTGGTACAAACAAGAACATCATCTGTTTTCCTATTTTACTTGTTGCTAGTTTTTAAAAGCAGGCAGACTTATTGACTGCCTGTTCAAATGTGACATTGCACTTTTATTTTTTTTTGCTTATGAATTGACATTGCTGTCTGTTACTTCGTGAGTGTCCTCAGAGCTTAATGAAGTGTTTTGAGTAAAGAGCCTGTTTCTAAAATCAGAAATTAGTATTGACAGGTTGCTCCAGTACTGTTTACAAATTGGAAGAAAAGTTGTCTTATTTACTTTGTAATAGAGTACTTGATCTCCTAATGGATTGATGTCTCTTTTGTTGTGGTTGTTGTTTTTTTTTTTTTAAAGAAAAGAATTTAATCAAATCTCACAGTTAGAAAATGACAGCACTTAGTCATCCTAAGCACTGTGGACTTTTTAAAGGAAAAAGTACTCGTTTGATATAGCTGGTGGGTGGGTTTGTGTTTTTTCTTTTTCTAAAAATAAATATAATTGTATATTTTACAGTTCTAGTCTTTGTTATAAAAGCCCACAGATATGAAATAAAATATATACTGCTTGATAGTGCAAAAACCTGACTCCAAATGATTGTCAAAACTACAGCACTTAGGCAAAATTCAGAACTTCTGTACCTGTGGCAGAGTTAAATTCAGAGCAAAACTTGTTTTTCTATCAAACAATTTAGCTGTATACTTTAAAAGCAGTTTACAAAACAGGTTTTGACCAGGCATACTTTAGGAGATCTAGAATGAATTTTGGTTTAAATATTTTCTGTGCTGAAATTATGAAGAACATCTGACTTTCTCTTGCATTTTGATTTTTTTGAGGTGCCTTTTATTACTTTCAGTTCTGTGTTCAAGTGGATAATGGTTTGAAATTTATTAAGCAAATATTAACTTGGGAAGTGTGTTTAAAAAAGATCCAGTGCACTTTGTGGAAATGTTTATTGTACTTTTTCAAATGCATTGAGCATGAGCTATCAGGATAAAGCTACAAAGAAATCTTTGTTTAAGAACAACGTTCCACCTCCAATATTTACTGAGTGTGATTCATTTCTGAGTATTTACTGAGTGTGGCTCCTTTTCTAGAGCCTTTTCCTAGGAGGAAGCATGTACTGAACAGGGGAACTCAGTGTATTCCAGGGTTCTGTGCTTTTTATTTTATTCAGCTGGTGTTTACACATGCTTTTAAGTAACCACTGGTCAAGTGGAGTGGGATCCATGGTCAGGTCATGGTTAAACCTTTCCAGAAGCAAATGCAAACTTCCCCTGTTCCTTTTAGGGTATCATACCTGTATGAGCTCTCCCAGGTATTTAATCTGAGCCTTTTTCTGAAAATATCATGAGCCAGTAACCTGAGACTTTCAACACAGGGTGATTACTAAAAGGTTGATATAGATAGAAATAGGGTGTTGATAGCAAGACAAAGTTTATGCTAGAAAACTGTAAAAAAATCAACATTTCATGTATCAGTTTGCCAGGCCAGCTCTAACTCTGCTTTAGGTGTCTGATGATTGACTGCAGGCTGGGTGCTGCAGTGTGATTTTATTTAGAATACAATAAAGGAGGCAGCAGGAGGATTTTGTGCAGTTGCTGGGTACAGACCTGTCCAATGTTCAGTGGTCACAGTCACCCATGGCACCCACAGCAGAGCACAGCCTGCTGGCATCCCTCCCTCAGCAGCAGTGCCTTTATCTCCTCTCTCAGGACATTCTGTCCCACAGCCAGAAATAGAACACACAGGCTGATTAAGCCCAAAATGAAGATAAGATTTTTTTTTTTTAATTTTTTTTTATTTAAGACCTGGGGAATGTACCGTGGCACTTTTTACATTTGGCCTATTCTTCATTGGGATTTTTCTAAATCTTCTGTTACAACAGAGGGATTGGCTCCCACTTGAAGTGGCAATGAGTTTGGAAGCAAAGGAAACAGCAAAACTGGAAAAAAAATTCAACTCTTTTGTTTGCAAAACTAGAGGGAGGAAATTTGCTAAGCAAATACATGGATGCTTTTTGCATGTGATTTGGCTAGAAGGAGGTTGGAAAATACATGCTCACTGTGTTAAACCCTGCAAAGAGTTAAATGTGTGTTCTAGGAGTTCTCAAAATCCTTTTCCTTTCACCTTCTGAGGTCCAGTTTAAGTTTTTGTGTCTCTTTGGGTGTTTAACAATTACAGACCTGCAGAACTGCATACAGGCTTGTGAAATACAATCAAACCCAAGCTTTGAAATCTATCAGTATGTGCATTTAATTTTTTTTTGTTTAGAAACTCTGCTTTTAGGTCTCTATTTTGATACAATTTTTGACTCTTGACAATTTTGTCACTTCCTTTATTTTTTCCCAAGCAGAGTGCTGTGAGTAGCTGGAAGCCACTGTCACTGAGCTGTGTGTGAGCCTGGAACTTTCTGCATATTTATTTCAGCACCTTGCATCCTAAAGATATTTAGTTAATCTAATCACTGCATTTTAAAATAATATTTTTTTTGTTGATACCAACATGAGTAAGCACAAATTCAATGTTTAGATTTTAATGTGAAAAGACTTGCAAAACAGTAATACATAGCTGGAAATACTTCTGTGGTTAACAGAGGAATGACTGTACTTTGTAATACAATACAATAGTTTTGTATTTTGTACTTTGTAATACAATAGTTTTGGACAGGAATAGTACCAATTTATGGAGGTTCTTGTCATCACAGTCTCTTTAGAGGCTTTGTTGTCTTCAAACATGAAAATTATTTTTAATTGTTCTTACCAATGGAAGTATTTATTCATTATTTAGGCCACTGAGACCAGGACAAACTGCCTATCTGTTTCTTTGATCTCACTGGTTTTTCTAAAAAAAAAAAAAAAGAAAAAAAAAAGGATGTAGTTTGTTCCTTTATGTTCTCTGAATCAGTTGTAGTTTGTTCCTTTATGTTCTCTGAATCAGTGCTGCATCCTTAGGCTCCCATGTTGCCCTGGGTCTGGGCAGCCAGGTGAAGAAATGCCAAGGGTTGTGAATTTCAGAGGTGCTGTTTTCAAATTTGGGAGAGGGGAGGGTTTGAGCTTCTAGAAATCCTCAAAAAGCTCAATATGATTTAAGGGTGAAAGAGGAGTTAGGTTGTAGTGGGCTGTTGTTGAGTTTGTAGTTAAGGCTCAGAATATTATTTAAATTTTTGCTCAGAAAGGATTCATAGATATCAAAATTCAGGACAAGGAGGATTTTTCTGTATATTACAGCTTATTGACAGAACTAACTTGGAAAGATTAAAGTTAGTAGAAAACTGTTCCCTTAGTTATCCCTTTGTTCTGTTAATGGTGGATTTCTTGTCAGGTATTTTGAACAAGTGGGGGTGAACATAACAGCTGTAGGCATTAGTTACTTTTAGTATTTTGTTAAATTCTGTTTTTGTTTTAGTTTGGGGTTTTATTTTGTTGGGTTTCTTTTTTTTATTTTTTTTATTTAAACATGGATCTTTTAATGATTTTAACTTGTTTAATTTTTTGTCCTTGTCTTGTCCTGTTGATATGCTCTTGGGGTTTACTGTCCATTTCTCCTACTGTGCACTATGGGAGAGAGGCTGCTTTTCTTCTCAATCTATCCACATTAAGGCATCTGAATGCATGAATAGGTACCAATATTACTTTTTCCCTGTTGTGTGTGTGGTGTACATGTGAGCATGTGCTGTGTTTTAGGCTTTTTAGTATGCTGTAGCCATCCTAATAGCTTTGGCTTTAAAAAAAAATCCCAAACCCAAAAGGCCTGCCAGCTTCTGTCTGCCAGCAGGGACAGCTACAGGACATTGGCACAAAGTGGTTTTCCTGCATATAAAACACACTACTAATAAATAACTGAAATAAATTTGGATTTTCCCTTAACCAGCATTATCTATTGTGAACTCCAGGATATTGTGTTTGTTGATATTGCACACCATTTCTGAAGCTGGGAATGTTTATGGCTGGGAGAGCTTCAGTCTCTCCAGACAGAGTGGTGCAGCAGAGTTTGCATTTTGATACTGCAAAATGTTTTCACCTGCAGCCTCTTAGGCAGTGCTTGCAGCTGTGCTCAAAGAGAAACCTCAAACACAAGTGGGTTATGTTGACCAGGGCATACAGGTTAATTAAGCTGTTAAATCCATTTATTGGTGTGGTATGCAGTCTCTGCAGATAGTTACCCAAAATTCTGATTTTTTTTTTTAAGCAAGTACAAAACCAGTGAGTGGTTGTGTCCTACAGAATCATCTACAGTGATGCATAGCCTGCTTTGCTGCAGGAATTGATTCACTTCTGAGTTTTAACACCTTCTGTGGGATCAACCTGCTCTGTGAAGGAGCTCTGTAGTCACAAGGTCTCACATTAAAATCCCCATTTTCCTTTATATCTGGAGCTGCCAGATTTTGGTCTCTTCATACACTGGATGGTAATTGTAAATCATAATGAATTAATACTTCTAAATCATATTTGCTTTGAGCATTCTTGTGTACTGAAAGTGGAGGAAAACAGACAACCCTCAATAACAAAGAAAAACCAAAGAACTCAACCAGGAAACATGAATGAAGTCCTCTGATTTCTAACTATGTGACTGACCAGAGCTATTGTTTAATGTTTGTAAATCCTGTTTTCTGTCTTTAGGTAGGCAGGAATGGTGGGAATTGAGCAGAAACCACCTTGTATTCCCTTTTCAGCCAGTGTTGTTGGGACTCTTTTGAGCCTTCCCTTCTTTATGTAACCTTTTCCTTCTCTTCCTCCTCCTCCTCCTCTTGGCTTAGCTGGCTGTTCTCCTTCAGACTGCAGTTTTCAAAACAAGCTCAGCCTTCCTTGCTGGAGGCACAGAAGGGAAAGGCCACGTTTCACACGTTTGGGGGAACAAACTGCCATGGCAAGGGAGGAGAATTTGCACAGAACTTGCTTAAAAGCACTGTAATAGCAAGCACATATTTTGCTCTTTGGAGTTGTTGATGCAAGTCTCCAAGGTCATGGTAATTTGGGAAATTCTAGATAAACAACTGAAGTTATAACGTTTAGGAAGGGCTGCACTGGATTAAATAGCCTGAGTTTTGTCAAAACTTGTATTTCTGAAGCCATCTATGGCTGTCCCTTTAAATTTTGATTTAGAATAATGAGGGGAAGAGGATTTCATCAATATAAAAAGACTCAATTTTTAGGCAGTATTTGCAAAATACATTTACCCTTTAGAAACAGATGTAGCCAAATTAAAAATTCGATATACTTATTTTTCTTTTTAAAAAACCCTGTGTCAGCAGTGTTTAATGCTATTAGTTTTTGTGTGTGATAGCAGGCTTAGTTTTATGCAAATAAGTTTAGATTACTAATTTCATTTTAATATCATTACAAGAGCTTTCAAGGAGAGTATAGTATTTTCAAGTTTTTTTAGGAAAGTAAAGAGATTAATCTCTCCCTGCTAATATGAAGTGTTGCAGGGTTTATATGATTTGGTAATATTTATACTATTGCTCATACAAACGAGGATGAGATTTGGTTAAATTCAACTAGCCTGGAGTTACAAAGATATTCCATATTGAATCCATTTGAATATTGAATATATTTATAGAGAAATTTCCCAGTACCTCTAGTGGAATTTCACGGAGTATTTTAGTGTGCAGAGATAATTGTCAATATTTTATGTGCTGTGATAATTCCATCAGTATTACTAACTTTTATCAGTAAGTCTTATGACTTTGCAGCTAATACACCTTCAAGTGCACACTTTAACCAAAAGATTTTAACATGCATTATAATTGATTCTTGAATTGCTGTTTAATTGCTTAAAATGTAAGATTTTTTGTCTGTGTTTTGTCTTAATAAATTGCTTTATGAAATGAGCTGGGAAAATTGGCTTGCTGATGCACATCTCATTGAGAATTTCTTAAATTCATTTAGTATAGGGATTTCTTCAATTTGTTTGGTATGGTATTTATGGCAAATGAAATTTATCAATTAAAGCTGTGAAAATCAGAAGTATACTGGGCTTTCAGCCTAATAGAAAGAAGCAGAAGAATTTCAGTAAGAATTGGAGTGCCTTTTGAGTTTACTGCACTTACAGCCCGCTGCGGCGGTGCGATAATTCACCCCAAATTAACGAAACAACGAATCTGAAAAGCAGTTTGGAAGTTAATTTTTTTTGTGGGGCAACTTTTGTGAAGTTAATTTTTTTTTTTTTTTTTCCCCCCCAGGCTGTCCACACAGGTATGAGGGCATACATTTACAACAGGAACTGTGTGATTGGCTCCCAGGCAGAGCACTCGGGGATGCGCACGTACTTCTTCAGCGCCGACACGCAGGAGGACATGAGCGCCTGGATCCGCGCCATGAACCAGGCTGCTCTCATGCAGACACGCTCCTCACTCCACAGGCAGGTTCCATCCTGTGGCAGCCAGGGTGGGCAGCATGGCTGGGGCTGATGGAGACATCTCTGCAGCCAGCTCTTGGAACCTGTGGTTTATGGCGTAGCGCGTGGGTAAAAAACGCTCGCAGCTGGTCGGTAAGAGAGAACAGTGTGAGAAATGAGGGGTAAGAAGACAGAGGGGAGAGAGAGGAGTAAGAGAGAGATTCTCCCATTTACAATACAATAAATCTTCTTCTATGTTGAATATTCTAATTTCCACTAACCAATCCAATACAAGATATAAATTCTCTAACATTTGCATGCAGCCTATAGTAATCAATAAATTACCATGTTTTACTGCTTTTCTTGTCTCTAAACCTTTTCTTGGACCCTTCTTGCCATGCCTGGAGAGGATGTCTGCTGGCTTTTTGCTGTTTGTAGCATCTAGCATTATCTAAACAAAGGAAAGAGGCCTTCAAGCATCCACATTGTTGCTTTCAGCCCCACAGTCGAAAACTGCCATCATTTCTAGCTCTATCTATTTCTATTTCTATCATTTCATTTCTATCTCACTTATGGTTTCCATATTCTCAAAGTCTTTTGCTAGGCACTCTTACTGATAAGGTTTTCCTGATTCATCCTTCCCAACAGGGCAAGAAATTCCCTGGGCAGTAGTACTGACTTAAATGTAGATACTGCTCTGTCCTCTTGGCCAGGAGTCACCAGTCCCTGAGGCATCTACAAAGATATGAAGGACTGTTTTTTATATTTTGTCACGAGCATTTGGCAGCTCAGTTTTGTTTTTTTGGCTTTCTGTGTTTCCTAGAATAGGAAGATTTTTTTTTATTTACAGCTTTTTTGTACATAATGTTATGCTGAGCACTTCCTTCATACAATACTAGTATTTTCAGTCATGTTTACAGATGTATATAGGTAATTTCTGCTTCCTTGACAGCACAATAAAGGTAACTTTAGTCTAACTGGGATAGCAGCTGAGTTTTGCTGAGCTTATTTATTGTAACATCAAATTTATCACAGCCTGCAGACAGTGATTTTTTTGGGTATCCTTTGTAAAAGAGCACCAAGACCACACCAACTTTTCCCAATTAAACAGCGTTCATTACTGACACGCATTTTCTTTTCAGGGAAACTGAAAGAGTGGATCAGCAAGCTGTTCCCCAGGTCAACCATGTGGATGGCTGCAAGGACTGCGTGAAGGCAGAGATTACAGACACAAAGGAAAGTCATCAGCAATCAGCTGAAATGCTGGGGCACGAGAAGCGTCAGGAGATAAGAAGAGAAAAGGAGGAGGAGGAGGAGCGGTACATGCACAGAAAAGGAACTCTGGAAACCAAAAAGGGAAAGGCTAAGCATGCCTTAACAGAGGCTGATTCATTATTTCCAGACTTAACGAATGCAGCTCGGTCCCAGGCAGCTCAGCCCCAGCCAGCTGAGAAGAATGGAACCCTTCCCAGCTCATTAAGTATGAGTGCTGGCCTGCTGGAGCAGAATGGCACTGGCTCCTATAAAAGAGGGTTTGTTCCCAGAACAAATCCAGATAAGCAGTTTCAAAGGAAAAGTAACATGGCTCAAGTGGAACACTGGGTAAAAGTCCAGAAAGGAGACACAAAAAGGTCAGTATAGCCCCATCTTTAACTAGATGGCATTTTCTTAAATTAAAGGGAAATGTGTAATCCCTTTGGTGCAAATCAGAACAATATTTTACATTTTTTTCTTTTATGCAAGGAAACTTCCTTTTTCCTTCAGTGCAGAATGGTGTTTTTAAGGCATTTATCTCCTGGAAAGCCAATATGGGATTGGCTAATCAAATCTCTAATGTTGTCACAGTATTGCAAACAGAATAAATGAGATTAGCATGTCATATTATTTTCCTTCATTTAATCACTGTGGATACTTAAAGCTTCTTAAAATTTACTTAAATTTTGAAGAGCCAGAAAGTGAAGTGCAACCCTCAGTTATTCATAAACAATTACACAATATAAATTACAGGTAATTGTTTGTTTTCCACTTTAAAAAGTAAAGAATTACTTTTCTCATTACTTTCCTTCTGTCTTCTGTTGCTGTTCCAAGCATTTGTTCACTCCTCTATATCAGATCTCTGCACTCAGAGTCACAGTATCACATATTGAAAGGTCTCCATATATTCATTTAGTTAATAAAGATGTCCTAGGGTGGTCTCCAGGATTCTCTTTTCCATTTTCTGACCCTGAAAATTACATAAATAGCACCAGTAGGTGAAGTGCACACTGGAATGCTTTTGTAGTGTGAAAATCTCATAATTGTTTTGCTTTCAAAGTTAGATTTAAGTACCAGTTGGAAAAAATGAAGTGATGAATGTGTGCATCTGTTTAGAATGTCACCTTGTGTCAAGTGGCAGGAAAAACAGTTGGGCTTGATGCTACTTGTGAGGATTTTTCAAATATGCGTATTCTACTGAATTAGTGTTTTATAAATCTGCTCAAATCTAATTATAGTATAAACAAACAAGAGACATTGGCATGTGGCTTTTAGGATGGAGAAAACATGTTGGGAGTTTTTGAAATGCTTTTTAAAGCTAACATTTGTCAGTTTGGAGCCAGTAAGACGTTTAAGGCTTGCTAATTTTGTGTGGAAGTTCATTCTTCTACTCTTTTATCTTTGAAATTACCCTTGAAGAAGCTTTCTTACTTTTTTATATTATTTAATGTTCTTTTAGACTGCTAGAGTCAATTAACTTCCATATTTTTTGCTTGGATATCAATCAGTACTTCCCAAAAGAATGAGTTTAATAAAAAAAAGTACTTGGTAAGTTAGTTCTTATTACACACATTGATTTGCCTGAAATAATAAAGAAAATGATTGAACTAATGAGCTAATTCTTAAAAAGCTTCTGTTGATGTTTTTTACCTCAGAAGTCCTGGCAGTGGCAGGCTTGACTGATAGCTAAATAAGTATGTTTTTTTTCCTTATTACTCTTTCCAGTAAATGAACTTTAGGGGTGTGTCGGGTGCAGTGTTAAGATATTGTTGTTGCAGGTGCCAGGCTTTGTTCTAAAAGAAACCAGCTACCTCAGCTGGAGCTGCTAAGTATTCAGTGAAAATATGTGTATTATATATATGTATATTATATATATGTATATCTATCAGTATCTATGTCTAGCTATAGCTCTATGTCTGCATATACTTATCTCTAAAAATGCCTGTTTTGGCTCAGTTGACCTTGTTTTCTTTGCCTTTTCCTGACAAATGCAGAGTACAACTATTCTCTGCATTCAGAATAAATTGCATGTTACCTTCCCAAAGATTAATAGAGTCATCCTTTAAATGGCACCTTCTCTTAGCCTGCTGAGGTTGCTGCAGTGTTAAATGATGGATAGAAGTGGAATGTTGGTTGTCAAATATCTTCCTGATTGAACAGTGTAGAAATTTGAGCCAGAGATGATAATTTGATTGACATTGCGTTTTGATTTTAGTAAGTTAATTTTCTAAAGCTCTACGTTGTCATTCCAGCTGAAATATTACAAACAGGAGGTTGGATAATTCTAGAACACAGGATGAGTACAGTTTTATTTGTTTCCTGGCTCAGGTGTGTACAGATGCAGTGCTTGCCAGCAAGTTGATTATGACAAGAAAGAGAATTCTTGCTATTTCTAACAGTTTACTTTAATTTTAGAATTATATAAATCTGATTAAGCTTAATATTTCCCTGCTAGATGCAGTCATGTTGAGACACTTCCTTCCTTGCAAGTAGTGTTAAAACATTTCTTGTTATGCAGAACTTTCTGTTCTTTCCTGATTTGCTTAAGGAGGAAACATTACTTGTCTTTGTTAGCTTCTGTGCATTCCATGAATGGGCACAGTGTTTCTAATAGTAATACTTGTTGTCTTTTGAAAATCTGTCTTCTCTTTTTACAATATCTTCTGTGTGGTCGCTTCCCATTGCAGACCCTGGATGATTTTCATGGCCAATAGTCATGTAACATGACTTCAGGCCATTTATGCACTCTTTAAAGTCTGCTTTCCTTTTTACATTCTCTGTACCTCCTCATTCAAATGAGGGACATTCTCAAGAACAGCTGCTCTTGCTCTTAACCTCTGAGAGAGCAAAAGTCCAGAGTCTGTTGTGGACTGATTTGGATCATTTGGGACATTGTTCTTTACCTTGAAGTTGTTGTGTTGTCTCAGAGCTATTTTTACATGATGCAAATTATCTCTAAGCATCTCAAACCTTGTGTGATAGAGATGCCACCATCTCAAAGCCTGTCATCATCTCAGCTCGAGGTTTCTCCCTGCTTCAGATGCTGAGAAAACACAATGTGCCTCTCTGTAGGCAGTTGCCTCCAAAGTTCAGCTCTGAATATGACTTTCCCTGTGCAATGTTGCACACATTCAACTTTGTTCTCTTTTTATAGCAGGCTGAAGTATTGCATGAAACTGGTTCGTATCAGGTGCTCCACATATTGCCTTCAAAATAACAGTTTTTAGTTCTTAGAAAAATAAATCCTTTTCTAGAAGGAAGGCATGATTCCCCTTTCCCCCAACAAAACTCATGGGGTCTTTGTTTTCAGGTTGGTTTTGCTCCTAAAGCTGCCAGCCCTGGTGGCTTCATTGACTGCCACCAGTTCCAGCTGATCTCAATAATTAATGTCCTTTTAATAATAAATGTCCTTTTAATAATAAATGCATTTTGATGTCCAGTTAGAAAATAATCACTCACAGATGGTTTGCAACATCCCATAGTTTGCTTATGCCTTCTTGAGATCTCCACTAAACTGATGTATAGGAGTGGTTGAAATCTGTTTTTCCACAGAGAAATCACCAAAGCAATCTCTCTTAGCTTTGTGCCTCCCTCAGATGTCCTTTTGAAGCATTATCTTCTCCAAGCATCCTCAGTTCTTCCTGCTATCTAGAGAAAATGCATTTCTACCATGTGGAAAAAAAACTGGCAGCAAAGTACAGGACATTCACAGTACACCTGATGTAGAATTAGAGAATTCAGGGAGGTTGCACAGCCACTGTGTGCTGATCTTTGAGCTGCCTCTGTTCAAACTACCTGCCTGCTTGAACCTGCACTCTGAAATTCCAGGTAACATAAGAGTTTGTGGTATGAGAGAGCAGAGCTTTCACGGATTTGTGATCCTCCAGGCAGTGCAGGGCAGTTACTCTGCTTGCTGGCATGAGGAATTATGGATCCTCTTGGGAATATCCATATTTCAAGGCAGTCCAGCAGTGCCAAATCCTGCAAGTACCAAGAGATGGTGGCAGCTACTGAGCAGCAGTTACTGGTAGCAATTCTTTCCTCCTTGCTTCAGTTATTCTTGGATGCTGAACAAAGATGTTCTTTTCCATCCTGGCCATTCTTTCCTGGTGAATTCCTGCATTTTCCAAACCATGGGGTCTCCCCCTCATGCAGACAGTGGAACCTATCAAGTGGAGTGATGAAAACAGGCTCAGAGTTTCTCTGTGTGGTTTTGTGCTGGGTTGGTTTTTTTAATTTAATTTTTTTTTGTGTTGATGCTTTGTTAGCAAGCCTAGCAGAATGGTTTCCTCTTTGGAGATTGTGAATCAATGGGAAAATGACTGCAAGTATAAAAACCCCCAGATGTTTGACTGAAGAATCAGTAATTAGGAAGGCTCATGCATAATCATGAGGCTAGGAAAGATTTTGACTTCGAAGCAGGAGAAGGAGCTGACTAGACTTTGTCAAAACTTTTTCCAGTTCTGTCATAACTACCTACTAAAATACCTAGTTTGTAAAGTTTAAGTGTTTTATGGGTGCAGTACTAAGGCCAGGATGCAATACCTCTTTTTATATCTTGTAAATGATCTTTATTATAAAAAGTCTCATGTGGCTCAAATCAGAAGAACCAGTAGCATGAGGTGAAAGTAAATCATACAGAGCTAGGGATTTGAGCAGATTCTTACAATTTCTTTCTTTTTGTGCCATTCACATGAACAGAAACTGATGCGTTCTGGGATTGGTGAGATTTCTTCTTTTTAAAGATATTTATGTTGAACATGCTTTTGTTTTCGTTAAACTGCACCACCTGGTGGTGAGCACACTTTCTATGAAAAGAAATACTTTTATTTACAGACTCACTCAATAAACATGACAATAATTCCTTTCTTCACGTTCTTGACTTTCTTTTTAGTCTAAGCACATAATTCTGCTGTTCCTGAAGTTTGTTTCTAGCAGTTCATCCTAGGTTAAACACTTAAATTAAGATACAGTGTAGTGTTTGTGTGCAGGATAGATGTCATTAACATTGCTTTGTCAATATTTCTGTAAATTCTTTTAGAATATCTGTTATTTTTATGTAGCTCCTATGCTTACTTATTAGATGTGTTTTTTATCAGCCATTCCCATTCATCAATGGGATTATAGATTCAAACTTACCCTTTCCTTCCCTTTTTTTTTTTTTACAGCCTCGCTTCTGATCACACTCTTCCACGTCAGGGCCCCAATCCTCCTTTTCCTGAGAACTACCACACTTTGCCAAAGAACACCAGGCAGCCTTCAGGGAGCTCCCCACCACCGAACCGCAATTTGCCCAGCGACTACAAATACGCGCAGGATCGCGTCAGCCACCTGAAGATGTCCCAGGAGGAAAGGAAAGCCAGTAAGGATGGAACTGTTTGGCAGCTCTATGAGTGGCAGCAGAGACAGCAGTTCAAGCATGGCAGCCCCACAGCCCCACTTTATGCAGGTTCTTCAGACTTTATGGACCGTGCTAAGTCCAAAAGTTCATTGGATGTGCCAC
This sequence comes from Toxostoma redivivum, assembly GCA_013397375.1. Taxonomy (NCBI): domain Eukaryota; kingdom Metazoa; phylum Chordata; class Aves; order Passeriformes; family Mimidae; genus Toxostoma; species Toxostoma redivivum. The sequence goes on along the minus strand of VXBI01010024.1, from coordinate 11,657 downwards.
GGTCAATATCTGTCCCGCCCTCTCCATCTGATATCCCCCCGCCTGGACCTCCAAAAAACCTCCTCCCACGGAGGCCACATACTCCTGCAGAGAGGCTCACAGTTAAACCATCAGATGAGAGACAGAGTGTGGATGTTCCTTTTGCTGGATCCCCCAGGAAGATACGGAACCGTGCTGTAAAGGTTTGTGTCCATTTAACCCATTACAAACCATTCTGCACGTGGTGTCATGCATGGGGAGTTTCAGTCGTGGTTCATTGCACCCTTCCTTGTGCATGAAAGATCATGTAAGTTGTAAAAGCTAATACAGAGAATCATTTTCTCCTCAAGCTCTTGCCATTCTGATCAGATTTATTAACTTTTATTGGTTAGGAAAGGAAAAGTGGTGGCACATTCCCGTAGGTTTGGAATACTTTTAATAAAAATCTGGAAGGTATATGCTTACATGTAAGGAGTATTTTAATATAGAGTATGAAGGCAAGAATATAAAACTCAGTAGGATGGAGTCTTCCTTGATTATTTATTTTTGCTTGTAGCTTTGTGTTTGCCACGCCTGCTTTCTCTACATTGCTATTGTAGTTGGTCTTACAGCTGATTCTGTATTTAGTTATGGCAAACCCCATATTATTATTAAGACAGTAAAATATATTTGATTTTTTTTTGCATTTAATAGTTCAGGTCCATTTCAGAGTCTTTATCATTGGGCTAACCAAACTCAAATAGTGTTGGTCTGAAGCTTCAACTTTCTGAAGAGATTCAGTGTGGGGTTTTTTTGTAGGGACTTTTGTACCCTCTTACCCAGAGGTGATAGAGGCTCCCTATTCAGTACTCTAAATGCTCTCATGTCCTAAGGAATTTGGGGAAATTTGTGTTGAATCAATGAAGGATTGTCTTGTCCTGGTAGATCTGGAATAATTGGTTTTGAAAGCCTCTGTATTCACTTGGTTCTTCAACCTCATCAGTGGACTCTGATGGGGAAAATATTTACAGAATCCAGATCCCTATTGTGGGTTTAGAACTGTGACTTTAGGCTGCAGCTTCATGCACAGATTAGATTTTTTTTCCTAGTGTATATGTGATGTAGCTGTAGTAGTTGTACTAAAATTTGTAGTTTTATAATATTCTGTCAGAAGGTGAAACAGTCTAGTGATTTGCAGCATTGGAAATTAATATTTTTAACTCCTGATTGTATTCTACCACCCATTGATTTCTCCATGTGTAAGTTGAAGGAGCATTAAATCCTTACAAAGGCATGTTCAGCAGTCTTTTTCTTTCCTGTGCAAGGCAACTGCAGAAATTTTAAGCTCTTTTTATGGCATCTTGGCTTGGCCAATATTGGGAAACACAGTTCCTCATCATTAAAACTTCTCTGTGGAAATTCTGTGAAAGTTTGTAGAGAAAAATGCTCATGTTTTTCTGCACACAGAATCATTCTGCATTTAAACGTGTGTGTCTGCAGAAATCCACGCTCCCTGTACTGCTTTATTAAATTCCATCTAGTTGCACTTCAAGAAAAACAAGGCAGGCGAGGTAAAACAAAACAGTATTCAGTGAAATTCAGAGATAGGGATAAAAATAAACTGGGAGACATTTAGTCTGCCTTGAAGAAAACCAGAGAAGTTTGGCTTTAAGAGAAGGATGAAAGAATGAGTGTGCAGTAGGCTTTCTTATTGTAAGCAGGAAGGGGCAGATCAAGGATGATTATTAAAAAATCCCTTGGTATTGATGGAAGCCATTGCCACAAGGTGTCAGTCATGTCAGTAGCTTGGTGTTGCCTGGCTAAAATAGAGATTCCCAGTTGTTACTTTGTGCAGTACAAGGCTGCTGTAAGAGCATCATCCACCCAAACCTTGTTCTGGGAGACATTGGTGGGGGCACTTCATGAACTTTTTTTATTTGATTGCACGTTCTGCTAAAGCATCTCACACTGCCACAGTCTGCTGCTGTGCCCAGCATCACAGGTGCTGAAATTTGCATTTGTTCATTCATAAATTTTTAATCATCAAAGGACCCGTGAGCGTTACACAAATTCAAACAGCAATCCTGTGGCAGGGGTGCAGAGTGGGTTTGATCTGCTCAAAGTTGATGTGATCAGACTGGCCCCTTGCTGCACATCCTGACTGTGTGCTGTGCTTCTTGCAGAGCTCCACTCACCTGGACCGCCGCTCCATGCCTGCCATGGGCTACATGACGCACACGGTCAGCGCGCCCAGCCTGCACGGCAAGTCGGTGAGTGCAGGGCTCAGCTCCCCTCCTGTCCTCCCACGAGTGCAGACAGCTCCCAAAATCCCCTCTTCAACCTTAACTGTAATGGTTAAAGCATGAACAACTCCAATGACAGCTTAGTCTTAACCCAGTAAACCCATAGGACTTTAGCCTTTGTCTGCGGCGTGAGCTGTCTGTTATTACAGGATTCAAGTTTTATTGTGTTTATTTGTCCAAGTGCAGAGTTAATTAAATAATTGCTTAATCATGTCGAGTAACTGCTTTCTGGGCACTGAGGTGAAAAATGTAATTATAGTTCCTCTCCCTGAAGACTGCTAATTTCCTCTTTACAATGTGTCTAAATACCTGCAGCCCGAAGAGCTAACATTGCTTCTCATTCGATTAAGGAGACATCAGGCTAAGTTGGCTAGTATAAGAAATTACACAATCGCTCAGTTACTGCAGCACTTGCCAACTAATTCCACCTATCAGGTCAGCTGCTGCGTGGCTCATCTGTGGCATTCTGTGACTCTGCCAATGCTTCATGAGTGGCATGCTTGAGTCTGTGCTTCCTTGCCCATCCTTTGGTATTCTACAGTGCCCAGGTTGTTTGTGGTTTTTCTTTGCTTACTGTATTTGCTATCAAAGGTGAGCGTTTTTAAGTTACAGGGTGCCAGTGCATCTGTTTCAAAGTGTCTACTTCCTTTTATACTATTTCTGAAAATGCTGCATCTTCAGAAATGTGGGTTGAAATACCATATGAGTTGATTCTAAAGCAAAACCATTTTCTTTGTGCTGCTTTCATGGTGGGGTTGGCTCCCTGTGCCACGTGCTGCATCACCTGCAAATTGAAATGCTTCAGCCAGTCTGTACATTCACATGAGCTTGTAACTGTGTCAGTTCTGCAGGTGAACATTGGTTCATAAAATCTTGGGAGCCTCTTGGATCGTCCACGGTGCTCTTGATTGCACTGGTGTTACGAAACTTGTAAATGTGAAATCAAACAGAAACCTCCTCACAGAGCTCTGGTTCCTATTAGAGCCTCAAAAATGGCAATAAACCTGGGAATAAAATCTGGTGACTCTTCTTGGAATTGGTGAAGGCTTTGGCCCAAAACGAAAGCGATTTTTTCGAATTGAAGAAGTTTCATTTCCTGATTACCTCACCTACAGAACAATTGCACTAAGATGGGTGGTAATAACAGGGATTTCTCCAAAAATGGGCAGACTTTCTAGTCAAGTCCTCAGCCAGTCTTACAAGCTGATCTGACAAGAATTTTAAGTGAACACCTCTAAAGAAATGCAAGCGTGATCTATTGATTTTATGGCATAAAGGGTTTTTCTTTTCTTTTTCTAACTACACATTCTCATTGGCTCAAAACTTGAGAAAAGGTATAGTTGTGTTTTTCTTTTATTCCGAAGTTAATTGCACCCAGGATATGAAATGCTGACAAAATAGCATTTAAAATTCTAGGAAGTTTTGGGCATTTGGCTAGCTACAAGTAGCACATTTGCAGCAGTTAAACATTATTTTGTATTGCAAATATACCCTTTCAAGAGAGGAGAAATAACTTTGTTAAGACTTCTGTGCATGTTTTCCTTGAAGGGACTGTAATAAAGATGTTGCTAGATCAATATATAACTATAAAATTAAGATGATAGCAATTAAAGGTGAGGCAATGAAAAGTAAGGATCAACTTGAATGCTGTTACTTGAAAGACAAAATGGATTGTCTAATCATATAAGTGAGATATTTTTCAGAATTTTTTTCACAAAACTTATTTCATACTTTCCCTGAATAGAGGAATCCATATCTTAAAATGAGTATAAATTGGGATCAAAAGTATTCCAGTGATATATTATATGATGTCTTCTATCTGACATTCAGTCACACCAGTGCAACTTTCTCAGTGAAGGGCTAGTCAGTGGAAATTGATCTTGAAAAAAAAGCTTTTGAAAATGTATTGTTTCAGGTGTGTCCTGTTAGAGGTGGAAACAAAAATCTAGATGTTTGGAGGGAGGGTAATGAGGCAGTAATGCTCTTGGGAAATATTTTGCCCATTTTTTTAGCTGTAAATAGCAATATGCTGGTGGAGCAAATGTGCTTTTTTTTATGTGCTCCTACTCTGTTATTTTGTTCTCTCTTCCATCTGTTTTCTTGTATATAGCAAATCAAACTATTCTGAAATGGTTTCTAACGTTGAAATATATTGCAATTTTTTTCCCTATGTACTTACCTGAAGGCGGATGACACTTACATCCAGCTGAAAAAGGATCTGGAGTATTTGGATCTAAAGGTAAGATTTTAGACAAATCTAATTCATTTTTTATTTTTTTTTTCAACCCAGTTGTCTTTTCTGTATCATCTTTTTACCTGCAAATTTTAAATAACTTTCTAGTCTGAGATGGAAACTGTCTTTTGCCTGTGTTGTGCTTAGAATATTTTGTGTATTTTTAGCAGTGAGTATACAATTAAAGTCCAGACTCAGAAAATGTGGTTGCTTTAGTGTGCAAGAACAACTTGTGTTACTGGTACTGAGATGAATGATAGGTTTAGGGAAATCAGATAAAAACCAGATTGGAAATGTTTCTCTGCTGAGCATTGCTACCAATATGAAGCCAGCACCTCTAAGTTAAAACTTGTATTCCCTTAATCCAGCTTTTCCCCTTTAAATCTTCTTAAACTGACTTTTCCCTTATTTGTGTAATGTGCCATATGTTCTTGCCTAAATGTGGTTAATTAGCACTGTCATTGTTTTTGTTATTACAGCTAAAAGATTTCAAATGCACCCATTCATCCATCCATCCATAGATAAAATCTGATCAAGTAATGTTAGGAGGTATTAAAAAAAAATAATTAAATATGATGCTGAGAGTCTTATCTGGCACACTTGATGGTTGGCAATTTGAAAGCAAATCTAGAATTCTTAATATCAGGTTTTGAAGGAGAAAACAGCAAAAAGATAAAATTGTTTTGCTTAGCAAAGTAGTTTGCCACTTTCAATGGCGTGTGGGATGTCTTGCCATATATAAATGATGTGGTGTTCCTGAAAATGCAGGTGAAGGGAAATCTGACTGCACCTCTGAGGGTGTGTATTTCAATCTTATCTGGTGTATAAACAAATATATAAATGGAAAATATTAGTAATACATACTATGCATACATATAGTACCATCTATGTATAAAGAGATAATATTTAGCATGTAATATAGATGATGTATATGTAGTCTAAATGATCAAATATGTAACTGATGGAATCATTAATATAGAAATTTAAAATTGCTTTGACACATTTCATTTTAAGCCTTGTCCTTGGTTTGTTCATGGCTTTGCAGCCCAAGCCATCAGATGAATTTATTACAATTACAATTTAAAAAGTCCTACAATGTGAGAATTATTAATAATCACAGTGTTTTGCCATTATAAAACACAGTTTTCACAGTTGAAGTGACCACAGGTCAAGCTTCTGAAAATGTGATATGCTTATCAAAATTATTAGGAGGGGTTCTTATTTTTAGTGGATTCTGTCCAGATTAATTTGTTGGAACATGAGGAGATATTTGGTCTCTTGTGCCTTCCTGCTGCCTGCAGCACCTAACAAAAGCAGCCAGAAAGATTTGTGTGTGGGGGCACCTGATGCTTCTGTGGAAAGAAACTTAATGCCAGTTGGTTCCCTTTTGAAAATCTTGGCACTCAAAATGTCAATTGTGTTTCCAAAGGAATGATGTAAATTTTCAAAATGGGCATTTCTCAGTAATCCTCTTTCAGTCGTGGTCCAGAAATTCAAAATTCCAGGTCAGGTTGCTGAGAGATTAAAGAGACCATGTGGAATTTAAGGTTGTGTTGGTTACATTGGTGTTTTGCTAATTAATGTAGCAATGCTTTGATTTGTGATATGAGGAAAAAAGAAGAGTGCACTGCTTGAAATGAAGCAAATGATACAGATTTTAGTAACAGCAAATTCCCAGGTAATGTATTTAATATCTTCCATTTTAGACACTGGAGACTTAGATAGAAAACTAATTAATTCAAGTCTCTTTTGACTGGGCTTTGAATTAGACCCACCCTGATTGAACAATTTCAATTAGGACCAAACATTTTGGAACTGGAGTTAAAACTTTTTTTCTTTTCACTAAATCCATTATTTCTGAAGATACTTCTTAGAGGCTTTGAAACAGAACTTTTCAAGGTGGAATTGAGGAATAATAATAATAATAATATCTGCAAAATGCTGAGGTGTGAGCTGGGAGTGTGTGAGCACTGCTGGAGTTGTTGTAAGGTTTGGGGGTTCAAATCCTGACATCTGTAACAAGCTGTGACTAAACTTTTGTTTGAAACAGATAGAAAATAATGGACCTCTGATCAACATGATATACAAAGTGCTAAAGAACTCAGCACAAGGGTTTCTATCCAGTCTACATGTAAGACTGCTTGCATTGACACGTGCTCATCCCATTGCTTTTTCCAGTAGCAGTCAGTGTTCTGGCTCTCACAGGTGTCTTTTGGTGCACACTAGTGCTTCCTGTAACTTTTTATTTTTACTTCCCTTTTTTTTCCCCCCTCCTCTTTTGGAGTCTGTATGCGAAATTGTGGCTGACCTCAGCGTTTGGTTTCATTTTATTGTGTTTTGAAAAACGAATGTGTCAAGTAGTGACTCCTGTGTGGGTTTTTGAAGATGTGAAAGCATGCTTGATCTTCATTATGTTATTGTGTTCACTGCTTGATAGTTAGCAAATTCCTTACAGTTCTGGTTATGTAATTCAAACTTATCCCCAGAGTCTGTAGACTTCTTTTTATTTTTATTCCATTGCTTTGAAAAAGGCTTTTGCATTGTCTTAGCTTGCAGGTAATTAAATATGCAGAATTATTACTTTTGATATGCTGGTATTTTATGTTTATATTTAATTAATTGTTGCAATTCTGTATAGGATTTAGCATTTAAATAATTTCATTAATACTTTTGAAAGACAAGGTTTTTTTCTTCTATATAACATGTAATTGTTGAAAAGGAAATAAAAAACCTGAAAACTTCTAGAGGCAATAAATACTATTGATTTTGGTGGTGGAGAAGTAATATTTCACCACACAAAGGTACATGAGAAGTCTTTAAAAGGAGTCTGCCACTGGAGAAGACAATATTTACCTCACTTAGAGTAAAATTTAATTACTTTTAAAAAGTTAACCTGATTCTATAGGTTAATAAGTAAAATATGTAGCTTCAAGTCTGGAGATTGCCAGTTGGTAAAAAAGCAAACTGGCTTTTAATACCCCTCCTACCTCACTAGAAAATCCAACAACTGCAGCTTTTGTATCAAAATCTCTCTTATATTACTGAAGACAATATTGAGGTGAATTTTTCTTCATCAGCTTTTGCCTGTATATGAATAAAATATGCTGTATATGAATACTCCTAATCACCAGGTGGTCCTGTGGTAAGATAGTATTTGCTCTAATGAATCTTCTAAGGAGGTAATATTAAATAATTAGATTTTAAGGCTTTTAAAAGATGTATTATTTCTGAGCTTTATTGTATTGCTCTTTTCTTAACCCCATTTATTCACAATGAGGGTCCCGTGTAGACAGTGGAAATAATAAACAATTCTACAGACACAGACTTGCCTTAATTTTTAAGGTTGATATGAAAGGTTGGAAGTACAATTAAGTATTGTTTTGGTACTGATTCTAAAACTGTGTTATGTGAGAAGGTAATCTCACCAGAAATGGAATATGAAACCAGTGATTTGTGGAATGAGAGATTTGGTACATGACAGCCACATCAAAATAGATTAATTACATTTAATTCCACTGTAGCATTTTTATAGCAGTCTGTCTTTAGTAAAATCCACCCTGTGGTGAGGAAGATCCTGTGCTTTGTAGAATGAAACACTTGCCAAAAGTTGCATTTTTATTCATTAAAGAATGCTGCTATTGCAGCAACCTTGCATTTAAATGAAAAATTCCATTTCATTTGGCTTCCAGAAAGCAATTAGAGCAGAACTGTTAAAACTACTAGATTTTGCAGGAAAAGGACTTTTGTAACCACAGACAAGTGGGATGATGCAGTTTTGTACAGAATTCCAAGCTGCTGCAAGAGTTTCTAAATAGCCCAATATAACTAGCAATCCCTTTTGTTAGCACTTCTCAAAAACTACAGCCAGATTTGAAAGTACTTGTATCCAAAATGTTATTAATTTTTTACTTCATAAAAGTGAATATTCGATAAATACTTGATTTGAAGCACAATTAGATTTTAGCTTGCAGTGAATTTCTTCCATTTTGAAAATGTGTTGCTCTTAGGTGACAGGACGTGACACGCTGAAAGACAGAAGCACAAAACCTGTCAAGATTGCAGAAAGTGATATTGATGTGAGTATCAGACACCACCTCAGCCCCTTCTGCACTGATTTTTCTGCTGTACATGATCGTTATTGTGCTCCTTGGGCTGAAATGTTACGAGTGGATGCTTGTTTTTTAAAATCTACCCTTCTATATGATTTCATTTCCAGGTGAAACTTAGCGTTTTCTGTGAGCAGGACAGAATTCTGCAGGACTTGGAGGACAAAATAAGAGCCCTTAAGGAAAATAAAGTAAGTAGGTTAAAAAGGGCTTAGTAAAATAAAATAGAAACTTTTATCTAATCAAAAAATAGGAAATTATAAACAGAAAATTGAATTAATGGATGCTGATTGCCCTGTAGTGTATATATACTTCTATGATAACAAAAATTGGGTTTTATTTTAGGATTGAATACTCATTCTGAGAAAACATGTTTTTGAAAGTGAGTGTTTTAAATCCATTTACTTCACTGCCTGTGAGCTATAGCTGTCAATAAACCGAGGTGGTTATAAAAATAATTTTTTAAAAGTATTAAAAAATATATCCTGAAATGAAGGTATTGTTCAGGTGGATGCTTTGGAAGAGCTACTGTGCCAAATGAATTCCATGCTATTTACTCTTGGCTAAATGGATGGTTTCATGTTTTAGACAGTGTTTTAAACCCTCACTTGACTGTTTTACCCACAGCAGTGAGTGAACAAACAGCTCATGCTGGGCTGTGCTGGGGCTGTCATTGTTCTGCACTGCCTAAGGGAATTTTTCTGGAACTGTAAATTACTTTTGTACAGAGCGTAAACAGAAAAATTCCCCTCTCACTGCTTTGTGTTTCCAACGGTTTTGGCTGCTTAATGGGATGATTGAAGAGAAAAGATCAGATAATTTGGGATACAATAAGTAACTAAGGTTCTTGCAGTTTTTGTTTACATGGGAGTCTCCAAAACAGGAGCCCAGTCCCAACCTCTGCTGGGTTCTAGGGGAGACTTGGGGCATGGAAAACACCTTTCATATTCCTGCAAGTAGGTGCATAAATTTCCATGTAAATATTGTAAACTTCCTCCCATCCTCGTTGTTAGGATCAGCTGGAGTCTGTTCTGGAGGTTTTACACAGGCAGATGGATCAGTACAAAGACCAACCACAACATGCAGAAAAAATCTCTTACCAGCAGAGACTTTTGCAGGAGGACCTGATACATATTCGGGCTGAAATATCCAAAGTTTCAACGGTACGTGGTTTTGGGTGCTTCAAAAAAACTCTAATTAAAATCCCAGTTAGATTAAAACTCTATTGGTCATTGCATAGGGGAGTTAAGACCTGATCTGAACAGTGTTGGTTAAGGTACAGGACACTAAACCAGACAAAAAAAAAAAAACTAAAATCTCTCCAGCTTTGCTTTTCAATGCTGGCCTCCCACCCCCCAAACCAAACAAAAACCCCTTTTCAGTATGGCCTTAAATTGCAAATCTTTCAGCTAGTCCTTTGAAAATATAAATATGATTCCAGGATGTTTTTCCAGAGTAAAAGGAACTGGGAAAATCCGCTGATATTTCAGTAAAAAATTACCATTTGTATTATAACTTGATAAAATTGAAATGTAATTTAATGTGGTTTTTATTCTGTTATGACTACCTCTTCATGAATATGAGACTAGCTCTTTGTAAGGCTGTTTCTGCAATTGCATCAACACCTTCCCTATAGTGAGGTCTGATCACTAAAATGGCAGCATTATTTATGTGTATCTAGTCAGTTTGTGTTTGTGGAAAATGTATGAAAATGCTTTCACAGCCAGCATTTAACATGTATTTGTGGTGTAAATAGCAAGTCCTGTACTGGTGCAGAGATTCTGTTTTGGTTTTGTGTCAGGAAGCTGGCCAGAGTTTTTTTAACAATAGGTTCTTGACTTGGTTGTGCAAGCTGTGAAGTGTTTTCAGGTGTAAAATCAAGCCTATACAATGTAGACTAAAATGGGTTCTTTACTTCTTTTTGTAACAGAACAACAGTAACTTCAAAACACTTTGGTGCTCGATTAGAGGAAGGTTTTGGAGTTAGCACTGTGTTAGAGTATTCCTTCTGTTCACAGGAGATGGAAAATGCCTGGAATGAGTATCTGAAATTGGAAAAGGATGTGAGCCAGCTGAAAAAAGCCTTACAGGAGCAGATGAGCAGTGCATTGCTATCTCAGGTGAGCCCATTTCCCAGGTGAGCCCATTTCCAGACACTGGCACACCTGCAGTATGCTTTATGTGAACTTCAGGTTACCATCCCAGCAGAGAATTTCCTACAGCGCGTTCAGCTGTCGTGGAATTTGCTTTGCAGAGTTCAGGCACTGTGGCAGCAGGGCTGTGCAGTGAAAAAAAACCCCACTGTATAGTCCTGCAGCACATGCAGGAGTGCCATAGTTTCTCATAAATTGTCTATGCAAATTTGTCATTATTTTATTACGTTTTTATTACATGCTGGCATCTTGACATTGATAATGTATTTAATTTATAAGACTGTGCAGGACTTGTTAGCCTTCCATTGATTTGATCTGATGTTGTTGGCTTCTTTATCCATTTTTAGGAGCATCAGTCACTGGTTGTTATTGTCATTACTTGTTCTTTGTCATATTCTTCTATTTATGGAAAATGGATATCTGCAGATTGTTTTGTGAAGTGGGATAAGTGTTTAGCAGTCCTCAGTAAGTGAAAGGCATCTCAGTTTTAAATCAACTCTTCAGTTTCAAATTTTAAAAAGAAGCTTAGTTTGAAGCTTAGTTATTTTCTTTGCTGAAATGGATGTGGAATACCAGATTATTTCCACATACCTGCTTACAGCTGCTGACTTTGTTCTCAGGGAATATTGGATTCTTTTTCCTTTATGTGACCAGAACACAAGGAGCACAGTTATTGGATACATTTTTCTCAAATCTTAGTCTACTTTTCTAAATATCCCAGACCTAAAGAGCTCCCTAGTTAAATTTTTTAGCTTGTTTGTTTGCAGTAAATATCTTATCAGATATAATCTGAAGCCTGTTTATTTTCACTATTAATTAATAAATATTTTGTATCAATGCTAGGGTTGTAAAACTTTTTTCTTCCACGCGAGTTTGTTCCACGATCGATGAGCTCGGCCATCGA
>VXBI01010023.1:70182-138969 GCA_013397375.1 Toxostoma redivivum | reverse complement strand
CCCTTCCCTTCCCTTCCCTCCACAGCATCTCCAGAGTGAGAGAACAGCAAAAAATTGTCTCTATTATCTTGCTGCAGCACACAAAAATATTGGCCACAAGCATGAAAAAAGTCCTCTTGGTTGGCTATTTAAACTAAAAGGAAAGCTGAAATATTTAAACTTTTAGTTTTTCTTGACTTATCAGAATACAAAAGTCTCTTGGCAAGCAGCAACCAGACAAACTTCTCTTACAGACAGGAATATACACCTGTATTTGTATACAATTTGTTCATCTTTCTTGTTTGAAAAGCTTGGTTTTCCACATCCAAAATAATGACAGCAATGACAGTGATTGACAGTAATGTTGAAAATTAAGATTCAAAGCCACTACAATTTCATCTGCAGCCCCCTTCTGTTAATATTTAAGCATCTTTAAATTGCATTTAATTTGTGAATGTGATTTGTTCCTTTGATAGAGCAAGATATAAAACAGCAATAGAGAACTGGCTGATTAGGATGATCAGAGTCACTTCTTTTTGGCTCATTAAGTTCCTTCACAGCTGCCTGATGTTGTCCAAGCTGATATCACCCAACAGACCTGAGTGTACTGCCTCCTCTTACTGATAAAAGTGACATTGAGGGAATAAGTACTGATGATATCAAAATCAAATTGTTTTTTTGAAACAAGGTTATACAAAAATCAAAGACCCTTTCCTCTGGGGATTTGGGATCCAACCAGACCTCCCTCCCAGCTCCTGTTTTCCCAGGGATTATGGAGGGCATTAGCAGCTGTCCTGTCCTGGAGCACTGCAGCTCTTCCCTCTCCCCAGCTCCTCTCTTGCTATCCCTGCTCGCTCTGGTCTCTTCAGAATCACTAAAACATATTTCCCCCCTTTTTTTTCACCCCTCCATATACTAAAATAATCACTTATTCATGTTTCTGTCACCCCAACTCAACTCCAAATTCCTTCTGAAAACTCCTTTTTCCTTGGGAATTTTTGCTTCCTTCCAATTGGCAGCAGTTCTTGGGCACTTCTCAACTGTTCCCCAGCTGCTGCCTGTGCTTGGCCGGGCATCTGGCTCCCACGCAGGGCACCGAGATTCCCAGGCTGTTCTTACAATAATAGGAAACTTAACACCCATTCTGGGGACTGTTAATGTGAAAAGATCTTTTGAGCTTTCCTCAAAGAAAACAGAGAATGTTCTGTTGGCAAACAGCTGTTAGCAACCAGTCCTCACCCCACTCCAGTTTAACTGTTGAAACTAAATGGCCTTTTAGAGTTACTTCTGTTGACTTTTATAAAATCAAGGTATTTCTATACGCCTTAAAAATATTTTTCTCTGCATCAGGTTTCAACAAATCTGGAATTTGCCAAGCTGCATCTGTAGCATCTGTAGCTCTGAGGCCTGGGGACTTTCCCTGGGGTAGGAGGTCTCAAAGTGACTAAACTGAGGACTGGTTCAGGCACATCCAAACTGCTGATGGACACCCCAGAGCTCTTGGAAAAAACATCTGCATGCATTGAGTTGTATAAAGCATCTCTGTACATGGCTTTTATTGTGTTAGTTGGTAAAAACTGGGCTTAAAATTGGAGAACTCTGGCACCTACACAAAATTAAGATGCTGATTAATTTGACCATTGATTTAGGTCAATTTATGATAGAATCATAGAATGGTTTGGGAAGGGACATAACACTCACCTTGTTCCAGCCCCAGGGACACCTTCCACTGTCCCAGGTGCTCCAACCCCAATGTCCAACCTGTCCTTGGGCACTGCCAGGGATCCAGGGGCGGCCACAGCAAATCTGGGCACCCTGTGCCAGCCCTGCCCACCCTCCCAGGGAACAATTCCTTCCCAATATCCATCTACCTTTGCCCTCTGTCACTTTATAACCTTTCTTCTTGTCCTATCATTCCATGCCCAAGCAAAAAGTGCAAAAGCTCTCTTGTAGAATTTTTCAGACAATTAATTTACTCTCTGTGGGGTTTGAATTTTATGGGCATGAATGATGTCAGCCTGACACCAGGATTCTGTTTGTCAAGCTCCCACTGGCAATGGGCAATGCTCTCAGACCTGGGTGATGCTTCCAGCCCTGCTCCATCCTCAGAGCCCGTGAGGATGCTCCCAGCCCCAACCATTTCCCCAGCCCCATGTAATGCTCCCAGCCCCTGTCCCTGCCCTATCCCTGTCCTTGTCCCAGTCTCAGATGATGTTCCCAGCCCTGTCCCAGTCCCAGATGATGCTCCCAGCCCCTGTCCCTGCTACATNCGCTCCATCCCTCTCCCCGTTCCATCCCCATCCCCATCCCCGCTCCATCCCGCACTGCTCCCGCCCGCCAGCAGATGGTACCCGGCGTTTACGAACAGCTCCGCTCTATGTGTGAGCAGCGAGCCCGTCCCAAAGGCAGCTCCATCCATCCTCCCCGTGCTGCTCAGAGCCCCGTGTGCTCCGTGCACAGCTGGCACAGGATGGCAGGGCCCCCTTCTTTAGGTGTGACATTATTTTACCGACCTCCCAAAAGTGCATCCTGCTGCATCCACCGTACCTGTGAGTCCCGCAAAGCGAATTTGGGCTGAGGAACCATCGCAGCCATGGCCAGCCCGAGGGGAGCCGTGAAAAAGCCTCCAGTTCCACCCTGGGCTGAATTAGGGACATAGATCCCCGTGTACTCTGCATTTCTACACAACATGAAAATAAACCCTAAAATACATTTGTAGGTGTTCACGCCTTTTTAGGCGGATGGTGATAACATCAACAATGAAAATAACCTCACAAAATGTTTTCTGCTGTCCTTGGGTCACCTTACAAGCACCCTCGTAAAAGTTAAATCAAAATCTATTTCCCAAACCATGTGCCTGCAGGTTTGTTTATATTTATAGAATCAGAGAATGGTTTGGGCTGGAAGGGACCTTAAAGATCGTCTTTTTCCAACCTACTGACAAGGGCAAGGATATTTTCCAGTGTCCCAGGCTGCTCCAAGCGCCATCCAGCCTGGCCTTGGGCATTCCCAGGGATCCAGAAGCAGCCACAGCTTCTCTGGGCACCCTCCCCATTCTCACAGGGAACAATTCCTTCCTAACATCCAACCTAAACATCTCCCCTTTTGGTTTAAAGCTATTCCCCCTTGTGCTGTCACTCTCTGCAAAGGTGAAAAGCTGCTCCCCTGCCAGTTCTCCCTGAGTGCAAAGCCTGGCTCTGCCAGACCCCATTCCCTGCCCCCAGGACAGGCAGGANCTTGTAGAATTTTTCAGACAATTAATTTACTCTCTGTGGGGTTTGAATTTTATGGGCATGAATGATGTCAGCCTGACACCAGGATTCTGTTTGTCAAGCTCCCACTGGCAATGGGCAATGCTCTCAGACCTGGGTGATGCTTCCAGCCCTGCTCCATCCTCAGAGCCCGTGAGGATGCTCCCAGCCCCAACCATTTCCCCAGCCCCATGTAATGCTCCCAGCCCCTGTCCCTGCCCTATCCCTGTCCTTGTCCCAGTCTCAGATGATGTTCCCAGCCCTGTCCCAGTCCCAGATGATGCTCCCAGCCCCTGTCCCTGCTACATCCCCATCCCTGCTCCATCCCTGTCCCTGCTCCAATCCCAGATGATGTTCCCAGTCCCTGTTCCTGCTCCAGTCCCAGATAATGCCCTATCCCTCTCCCTGGTCCATCCCTAATGATGCTCCCAGCCCCTATCCCTGCTCCATCCCCGTCCCCGTTCCAACCCTATCCCCGCTCCATCCCCATCCCCGTTCCATCCCCATCCCCGTTCCANTTTGTAGGTGTTCACGCCTTTTTAGGCGGATGGTGATAACATCAACAATGAAAATAACCTCACAAAATGTTTTCTGCTGTCCTTGGGTCACCTTACAAGCACCCTCGTAAAAGTTAAATCAAAATCTATTTCCCAAACCATGTGCCTGCAGGTTTGTTTATATTTATAGAATCAGAGAATGGTTTGGGCTGGAAGGGACCTTAAAGATCGTCTTTTTCCAACCTACTGACAAGGGCAAGGATATTTTCCAGTGTCCCAGGCTGCTCCAAGCGCCATCCAGCCTGGCCTTGGGCATTCCCAGGGATCCAGAAGCAGCCACAGCTTCTCTGGGCACCCTCCCCATTCTCACAGGGAACAATTCCTTCCTAACATCCAACCTAAACATCTCCCCTTTTGGTTTAAAGCTATTCCCCCTTGTGCTGTCACTCTCTGCAAAGGTGAAAAGCTGCTCCCCTGCCAGTTCTTCCTGAGTGCAAAGCCTGGCTCTGCCAGACCCCATTCCCTGCCCCCAGGACAGGCAGGACAGCGATTCCCTGGGGATGCAGCCGGGAAGCTCCGGAGCAGCGCTGGGAGCACACACCAGCCTTTCCCGTGGGATGAGTACAGACCTGTGAGCTTTGTCCTGCTCCTTTTTGGAATCTCTGCTTTCTGCAGAGACACCAGGCTGGTGTCAGGACTAGTTAAGCTCTATTTATTCACTTACAGAGAATGGCTTCATCTTTATGCCAATGCACAAAGCAGAATCAGGCAAATACACTGTGAAATGGCAAAAAAAACAAAAACAAAAACCAAAAAACACCAAAACCAAAACAAGAACAAGAACAAAAAAACCCACCAAAAAAAAAAAACCTATATGTAAGACCAGTGTGATGCATTGTGCACTAAGAATTCTTACACTAAACACAGATTGCAATAAAATCACCTAAAAAAAAAAGAATATTAAAACCTCTTTTTGTTCAGCTTTTTTATCCAGATTTAATTCAAACTCTGAAAATATTCTATGTGATATTGGCATCGTTAAGAGTTTACTTGTTATGAAGGCTCTGAAGTTCAT
The DNA here is from genome assembly GCA_013397375.1 of Toxostoma redivivum. Taxonomy (NCBI): domain Eukaryota; kingdom Metazoa; phylum Chordata; class Aves; order Passeriformes; family Mimidae; genus Toxostoma; species Toxostoma redivivum. Next base: position 134,167 of record VXBI01010023.1, on the reverse strand, counting down.
GATGGTGTCTTCCTGCTACAGGGACAACCGTAAAAAATAATTCCAGATCTGCCCTGTAAATATGACCACAGTGACCCAGAGCACAGGGAAGGCTGATGGGATGAGGCTCTGAACTGAACATCAGTCTTTGACACCCAGATACATAAATAGCTTATTTTTAAAAGATAGCTAAATGTTTCCCCACAGATATATAAACATTCTTCTGTGTCTGGAAACACTGTGTTGTAACCCAGCATACCATGGCCACCAGTGGAGCAGAGCATTTTAAAACAAACAAACAGCAAAGAAATGACGATGGGCATGAAAACATGAAAGCAAATTTTCTGGAAGGTTTGCTGTTGCTGCCCTTTTAAAATGAAACAGTCTGGAGATTTGTCAGAAGGTTCAAAATATTGACAGTCTCACCTCCCCGCTTTTGTTCCTAAGCTCTTCCACCACCAGCTGCACTGCAATTTTTTGATATTAAGCATAGTTTCTCTCCAATCCCATCCAGTTAATTATGTTTTAATAAGAAAGAAACCTCAAATTTAATGAAGGTTAGGAATAATTAGAGAGTACCATAGCCTACACACACACACACAAACACTGACTTAGTAGAAATATGATGAAGGGCTTTTCCCCTGCAGGTTCCTGCTTTTAATATCTAATGAGGATCTGAAAGTCAGTAAAATGAGAATAGTTCTGATAGACAAACAAAGCTGATGCTCTGCTAAACAAGAGCCACCCCCTAATCCATGTAATATTCTTATTACTGTTAATTAACTTGAAATGAAAGAGTAGGCTGCAAAACTTTAACAGAGCCGTAGTAGAGATGCTCATTGATCTCTCAGTGGTGCCTCAGTGAGGGCTGGTGCTGAGGCAGAGTTGGATCCTCCACTCATCCCATCTCTCCTTGCTGTGTTGTTTTGCTGTTTTTAGAGGTGTGGGTGTCCCATAGGCATCGAGTGTGGGTTGCTGCAATCACAGGCAAACACAGTACAGATGTTGAATTCAGCAGGACACAGCTGTACCATCACCCCCTGCCTGCTGAGCACCTCCCAGCCCTCCCTCTGCAGGGGTTGCCATTTCTTTTGGACTCTTGGTGTGTTAGTTACCAGTCACACTGATTGTCTTCTCCTTCCCAAACCAAGTTTTCCAATTTCCATGTCAAATGTTGAGCAAAACCAGAAAATCACAGCTGTTCCTGTTGGGCTCCTGCACTACAGAGTGTGCTTTCCTGACTTCTGGCATCACCTTTTCCACTGGAAAACCAGGACTTTTCCTTCCCACCAGCTGTCATCACAAACATCCATGGCAGTGGATCCCTCCACATCTCTGATCACCTTCAGAGCCTCCTCAACACATACCTTGTCCCTGGCAGGGTTTTTCCTTATGGACAGCCAGGGACAATTTCCATCCTCTGGCTTGGAAAAGCTGTCCAGGTTCAGGTGGGATCCTGGGTTCTGCCTCCCTGGTGAGTGCTGGTTTAGGAGCACAGGGCTCCTGGTGTTCCATCTCCTGCAGCCCAAGATTGTTCTGCTATTCCCTCTATCCTACCCATGCCAAAATGGGTGACCCATGGCCTGCACTCACCCTCCAGCTGCTGGTGTTCCCTGGCTGATCCAAAATCCTCACACCCTATAGGAAGTCATGGTGTGAGTATCCCTACTCCAGCTGTTTGCCTTCTAATGAGTAAATAATCTGCCATTTCTCCCCTCCCTGTCAATCAGGCAGATCTGCACAAAAGAGAAATTATTTCTTATGTTGAAAGAAAACACAGTAAATGAGGAAGGTCAGTGTGTTTGTAGTTAGGAAGGCCCAGCATGGACCTATTTATCATTTTGATAAGGACATTTGATAAACAGGATTCTGGGCTCATTTTAATCCTCTGCAAGCTCCAATGCAGGACAGGGGCAGTGAGCTGCCAGAGCTGCTGGGAGCACCAAGGAGTGGTGCAAGTGACAGGGCTGCTTTCTGAAATGAGAGGTTTGTTATCCTGCTCCTGCTGTGTCTTCCAGCAGGCATCACCACCCCAAACCCAAATAAAAACAGGACAACCCAGAGCCAGGGAAAGCACTTGGTTCTGCCCTGTGGACTGTGAGGAGCTGCTGAGGGCTAGAGAACGCTGTGCCCAGCACCAAGTGCAGCTCAGAGGGTTCAGCCTGAGCTGGGACCAGGCAGAGGGAAATCAGCCCTTTGATCTCCTCTCCATCCCAACAGCAAAGGTCACTCCGGATTTACAGTCTCATTATTCCCCAAATGTTTGTGGAAGCTCTGACTCCCCACCTGGTGCTTCCCAATGTGGTTGGAAACTGTCACAGGGCCGAGCTCTCCCTGGCCTGGGAATATGGAATAAATAATTTATGCCAATCTGTTGTTAACAACTCTTTTCTTCCTGCAGATTATTTACACCCTGTGAATTTCACCTTCTGGGAACAGCTCCTAGGGATAAATCCGACTCCTGAAACAGTTCTACTATGTTTTAGCAGCTCAAGAAGTGAATTGGAGTGGAAAGAAGTGAATTCAATTCCAATTCAAGCTTTTTTTTCCTTTTAAATAGAAACATCAATTTTGTAATGCGTTTTCCTACACCGCCAAGAATTAGCTCTTAAATAATTCTTCCAAAGGGCACGTTTCTATTTCATATTTTAGGTGTTCATGGAAAATCAGAGAAATCTGGTTTATTTCTTACAGCAATCACAGTACATAAATGTCAGTCCATTTGCTGTAGCATCCCTATGAAAGAGAGGTGCTGAAGAGGAAATTTGCCTCAGGCCTCAAATTATATCTTGCTGGAACCTGAATCACATTTTTTTGAAAGCTCCTAAAATGCGTGGGAGAGGGTAATGATCTGTACTGAGATAACACAAATCATTTTCTTAGTCTTCACAGACTGAAATTAATTGGTCCTGAGTATGGCTTTAAATTTGTGACATTAAAGAAGCACATGGTTACCCCACAGGAATGAGCTACCCTGCACTTTAATGTTGCATCATTATCTTGTTTTGTACTCCTGGCCACGTGATATTGACTCTGGAACAGGAGGCAAGATGTTTTAATTGCACATAAATAATTATGCAAATGTAGATAGCGATGCTTGTTGAAATTAATCATTCATTATCACTGTGGAAAAAAAAAAAAGGAATGGCAGTGAGATGAGATATTGCTGCTGAAAGCTGAGCTGAAATTCTGTTTCATTTCTCAATCAGCCTTCATGAAATGTGCTTGATGAATATCAATTCACCCCACTGGATAAATCTGCCTGAGGGAGGAGACACTTCCCAGGGAGGGCAAGAAATATTTGTAATAATTAAAGGCCCATCAAGAGATCACAAAGCAACTTATGGAGGAGGTTAAACTGCTTTTATTCACATTTGTGAATAAGGAAGACGTGATAAGCAAAAGAGACATTTAAGTAGAGTTACTACAGAGGGATTGAACATTAAAAACATTCAACCTCCCCAAAACCTGGCTGGCTCTGCATCTTTCTCCCACCAGGGATCACAAAATGTGCAGGATCAGCTCCCAGCACATCCCACCAGGAGCAGCGTTGGGGGGAAATCTCCCACTCCCAGCGTGTGGTAAAATGGTGAAATGAGCTGATAATGCTGATTTGGGGCTCTGAGACCCAGGGATGGGCATGGGCTCAGCCTGGCCTGTGCTGCCCTTGGCTCTCACACCTCTCCCCTCCAGATCTGCCCCTGCCTGGGAGCTCCTGGGGACAAACCATGGCATTTCATGGCACAGCAGCTGCAGGGCGCTGAGAGGATCACAGGAGCATCACAAAAACAGCTGAAGGCTTTTTCTGACCTTCTGCCCTTTACTTGATTGCCTGTTTCTTTAAAGAAAGTTTACTTTTTTTTTTCTTCTTTAGTTTTTTCTCCTGCTATCCCCATGAGGCATTCTTTCCTATGAGTCATCCACACCATAAAGAAATTACTGTTTGGCTCAAAGTTCTGCTCCCATGCCTGGAATCAACATTTTTTCAGTGAGAGATAGGAAATGAGCTGAATTTGTGGGTGATTCACTATTTACTATTTTGACCTGAGATGTGTTTTTACCACTAACTTTAAGAGAAAAAATCCTGAAATAAAATACCTAAAAGGCCTAAGTTACATGAGACAGAAGGCATTTACATGCTCTTTAATTGTTTCTTTACATCAAATACAGTAATAATCCCTTGCACCTCTGGACATTGATCTTACATTTTATTAGGATTATTAATGTGACAAATTTTATTCCAGAATGGCATCTTAAATATTTAAAATACCCTTAAAGAACATATTTTCTCGTGCAGCTCAGATGCATGGTATTGTTTATGCATTTATATTTTTATGTGTGTATGATACAACATAATAAAGCATTCTTTTCATCATCTATTTAGCCTGCATGCAAAAATCATATATATATGTATAAAAAGAGAGCAATCCTGTGCATTAAAGCCCAGCCACAGCCCAGAGGCAGGATCTGGACCATACAACAGCTGAAAGTTTACAAAATATATATTTATAGTATATGTATATAAAATATTTGCTCATTTTAATCCAGTGCTGCCAGGTGGGATATTGAAACACATCCTCTCTCTCTCCAGGGCCATCTCTTGGTGTGTCCAACCCTTTGTGGTCCAGCACAAACAGCCCTGATGTTCTCCTCTGGACATGTGGGGGTCTTGGTCCACTCACAGCAGCTCTGCTGGGCTTAGGATCCCTCCAGGGGTCCCAAAATCAGGTTTGAGTGATCAGGGATCACACAACCCCCATGGACCAGCTCTTCACTTAAAGGAGTGAAAATAAAACTCTGAAAGCTTTGCTTGAACCTGCTGCAAGTCACTTTCTAAAGTTAGATTTAGACATTTAGGTCATTATAAAGCAGATGCTGCCACCAAATTTGTTTGGATGTAAGCTCACTTTTGCCAGTAGAAATAAATTAGAAAATGCTGGCTACCACCTCAAATCCTTCTGATTTATTTGTTTCAAACCAAAGCTGTTGCAGAAAGTTCTTAAGTAGTGCATCTCTATCCCTGGCAGATATTTATGAAGAAGACAATGATTTCAATTTCAGCTGCAGGAAATGGAACACATCTGGGATCAAGAAATGTCTTTTACGGTGTCCATCACTTCAGGTGAAAGGGAAGGAGGAGGAAGATGAGGTGAGGAAAGTAATTTCCCAGAAAAGGCCATAATATATTTTAAAATAGATATACAAACTAAAATATTGATCAGAACGTTTTCTTTTGGTTGCAATGAACATCATCCATGCTGTTCTCCCAGGACAGCTCCTGGAAATGAGGAGGGGTTTTCCAGTGCAGCTGGTGTTTCCTATTTCATTGATATTCTTGCAGCCACAGAGGTGAAGCTGCCTCTCCGTGCTCCATTCAAGCACACAGGGGGAAGGAGAAACTACCAATGGTTTCTTGTCCCATAAAAGCCACCCAATATACACCCAGTGTTGCTAAACTGCAATATTATTTTTCACAAATCCATGATTTTTAGTTGGTAAGAAGAATGAGTTTGAAAGCCTCACACCCTGGAAGCAGCTGGATCGGTGTGTACCACCCTAAAAAACCTCAAATGGCACAAAGCCAGTGTTAAACAACCAGAGCCCCTAAACTTCCACTTACAAGCAACAACATTTGAAGCCATCCATCACTTTTGGAGCCTGATTAATGGGTGTGAGTGGCAGTGTGTACAACCAGCACCTAAAACAGCTCTAACATTTTCCAATTTCTGCTTGGCTGTGGCTACTTTAAACAATTACTTCAGCAGGGTTGAAGCCCAGCTGGGCATATGCTGTGCTGCTGGTAGCCAGGAGCCTGTTGGCCATGCCTGGACATGTCAGGGATGGTTTTTGGATGTCCAGACACGTTGAGGCTGTTCTGGGATGTCCTGAGGCTTCGCTCCCACTCTTCATGGGGTGGGGATAGGGGGATCTCTGCTCTCCACTCCAAGGGACTGTCCCCAGCTGCTAGGGCTCTTACCCTGATGGAAAGCAGACCCATTCTCAGCCCTTTTCACCCGGGCTGAGTGATCTCAGGAGGATGCAGCAGCTCTCACAAGCCATGACACAGCTCTGCCCCACCGGAGCTCTCGCAAGCCCCTGCGCAGGAAATGAGACCTCAATGGCATTTCTGTCTCATTTCTGGAGGAGCCCAGCCCCGTTCCTCTTCCTTTTCAGAGCATGAACAATGTGCAGAACAGTAGATATAGATTGCTCCTATGAGCTGGGGTTTTGTCCATTGTTAGTGCAGTGAAAATACAGAATTTTCACACAGTTTTCTTTGTAAAGCCAGCGCTTGCCCGTGAGCAAACGCCAAGTCAGGTCCACAAAAACAATGAAATGACAGGATTAAAACTTCCAATTCATCTTAATCCAGGGCCCTCTGGCATGAGCATTATAATAAAGCCTTAAATAAATAGTTATAAGAACCATTTCTGTCATCACATCGTTGATGCAGGGTGGAAAACCATGCAAAAATGAGGTGTCTGCATGTTCTGTCTTCTTGTTGGCAACTGCACCTTGCAATGTGCTGTTGAAAACAGCTTTTTAAAGTTGTGATACTGAATGTCACCATCAGGTTTGTCGTGATTCTCATCTCACTCTTACCCAGTGAACATAATTTATTAATAATTCACTTTTATATGAATTCAAGGTGTGAAAATACAGCTCCTCTAAATTGCCCCCTTGGGGAAGAAGGGCAGAGGGAAATGAAGATCAGAAGTGCCCCCCTGTTCTGCTCAGATGCTGCCTGGACTTGGGGCTCTCTCAGAGGATTCAGAGGCATTTTTTTTGCCTCTGAACATCAAATTTGTTTATTTGACATGCAGCCTTAGCTGACCTGATTAGGATGAGCTATTGACAGCTCTGGAGCTGTGAATCAGAGCTCTCCAGACAGCAGCCCATTAATAACTGGTGCCTGTGTGAGGAATTGATTAGCACAAACCATCCAAGTGTCACAGGCTGGGTCGTGCCCAGACAAGGCCCATCCTCTGCATGGAGGGAAACATGCGGGTGTCATGTAAAAAAAAAATAAAAATATGGCCAAGATTCATCCAGAGCACAGCTGTGACACAGAATTTCATGCTGAGGGCACAGATTGGGTTTGTGTTTGGACACGAGACCCAGAGGGAAATTTTGCAGCATGGTTTGGAGGGGCTGGCTCACAACAAAAGAGGATCTGGGGCTTTTCCAGTGCAGCCACGCTGTTGAGATGATTTAAAAGGTCACAGTGAGAAATCCATTTGCTGGATCCTCATCTGGCTTTCCACCATGACCCGCAGGATGAGGGAGCCCACAGAACACAATTAATTGGTGCCTTGGAATTCGTGTCTGCTCAGCAGATGGAATTTCAGAGCATTTCAGTGCATTTCTTACTCGTTTTCCTTAGCTGAGATTTTCCAGCATCTTTCAGGTGTGGCACATTATTTGTGTGAGACCTGAGGTGGGATTCAATAAAGACCAGCCAAGCCAGAGGCAGGGTGCACCTCAAACAGAGAATGGGCTAGGAAGAATTCGTGCTTATTTACCATGGAAAAAAAGCAATTCAAACATGTTTTCAAGATTTAAGGCAAACCTGCAGTTTAACTCCTTTAATACCAAAGGCTGCTGAATTCCCAGGCAATAGCATGGCTGAGACAAATCACCATTTCCTCTTCAGAAAATGGAAATGGTGTACAATTGTTCANTGTCTACTCTTTGCAATCTGAGTATTTACATCGCTTTCAAATGCATCACCAAAATGCAACTTATGGAAAATGCTGATTGAAAACATGGGAAGTTGCATCAGAAACAGATTTTTTTTTCTCCTGCCTTCTGCGGATGGTGATTTGCTCCACTCTCAACTATTCTGGGAAATAGCAGGGAAAATACATTTCCTTTTCTGCTGAGTGCCAAGCAAACCCCGTGGATGGCCACTTAGTGTTATGGTGATCCCTACCACGTTCTGCCAGCTGAGAGTCCCCTTTATCTCAAATGGTGTGCTTCCTATTAATAATTACTCAACAAAAGCTTGGTTATGTATTANATCCATTTGCTGGATCCTCATCTGGCTTTCCACCATGACCCGCAGGATGAGGGAGCCCACAGAACACAATTAATTGGTGCCTTGGAATTCGTGTCTGCTCAGCAGATGGAATTTCAGAGCATTTCAGTGCATTTCTTACTCGTTTTCCTTAGCTGAGATTTTCCAGCATCTTTCAGGTGTGGCACATTATTTGTGTGAGACCTGAGGTGGGATTCAATAAAGACCAGCCAAGCCAGAGGCAGGGTGCACCTCAAACAGAGAATGGGCTAGGAAGAATTCGTGCTTATTTACCATGGAAAAAAAGCAATTCAAACATGTTTTCAAGATTTAAGGCAAACCTGCAGTTTAACTCCTTTAATACCAAAGGCTGCTGAATTCCCAGGCAATAGCATGGCTGAGACAAATCACCATTTCCTCTTCAGAAAATGGAAATGGTGTACAATTGTTCATTTTTTTTTCTCTTTCTTTTTCTTTTTAATTTTTGGTGGGAAAAACCACTTCTGAATTCCTTCACCACTTTCTGAGGGGAGCTACAATGGAGCTCAGCCAGCTGTGACCTTTCACAGCATGGGGGAGGAGATATGATGGAGCTGGAGCTCATTTCTCATTTGCAATGAGCCCTTTGCAAAATAGTACCTGGGTTTCCAGGGCCCACAAATGCACAGCTACTTAAAGAAGCAAACAATTAATCTTTCTCTTCTATTTCATCCAGAAGTTGTGGCAGTGGCTCTGTTCAGCCAATGNATTCATTATTCATAGATTTTTTTTAAGAAGTCGTTGACACCACCTGCACTGAACTCTGCAAACCAGCCCTGAATCAGCTTTCACAGATCTCTGCCAGAGCTGAGTGTCACCAGATGAAAAATACAACCAAAACTATTTTTTTTCCTTTTTTCTTCCTAAAAGTTTGCTGCTTTGTTTGGTAACAGTAAGCAACTTTTTTTTTTCATGCCCTGCCTGAAATTGTGTTTATTTGTTAATGCTAGAGACAGAAGGAGAAACTGCTGCTGTAAGAGTGGAAAAAACTCTTAAATCATCTTCAGCCCTGGTTTGCATCTGGCACTGTCTCATTTGTCCAACAGAGGCTAAATGGTTTTGTAAATCCCACAGAAAATGTCACAGTGAATCAACTATGGGCTTAGAAAAGAGTGTTAATGATTACAGAAGGCTAAATTATGTGCAAGACAGCTTTCTTTTCATTTACCTCCAGTTCATTGGTGTGAGTAGTAAAATCTCAAATGTACCTTTTAGTTCATGAGGAAAATAAAGGTCCAATTTAACAAGGGTAGGGTTATGCAATTTAATTTTACTTTCTGCCCACAAACAAGAAAAAAAAAAAGAAAATAAAAAACCACAGATCTGTCAAGAGCAAGATGCCCCTTCCAGTGCTGTGCCAGGTGCTGCTCCTCCCAGCACAGCAGGAAAACAGGGCTGCAGCCTCTGCCACTGCACTTATGAGCACACAAAGGTTTTTCATGTCATTTCAAGCATTCAGATTCTGGCTTGGAACAAAACAGGGACCTTGGATGCCAGGCTGGAAAAGCAATCAGCCCCAGAGGCTCTGCATGCCCAGGGCTGAGGCTGGGCAGGGGCTGGACCAGGGGCTCTGGTGGGTCCTGGGGGGATGTGGAGCAGGGAAGTATCCTGAAATCACCTTTCCCAGCCAGTCTGTGGTGCATTTGCCATTCCCTTTCAATCATTTCACTTTGATGGGATCAAAGACAGTGTCTGCTCAAACATGAACTTCAAGCACTACTTTAATAAAGGTGTTGCTTTTTATTTGTACAAGTTCTTGTAATTTTTTTTTTAATTCACTTGCTTAAAAATCATTTCTTCCCTTCCTCTTCTTCCTCCAGTATCTCAGGATTGAGGTGAGCAGCAGACACTTCTTAGTCATAGTTTCTGTGACAGTTTGATAACCTGGTGTCTCCTTAGCCTGGCAAGATTCTCACCACCAAGAAAATGCAATTCTCAGTTAGGTAAGAGAAGCACCTCGTTCTGGTCTCCAGCGTCCCCAAAACACACAGCAGAAAATCCTTCTGTCAGTTTTAGAGAGTTTCTAAATGTATTTGTTATCCTTTTATGCTCTTTCCACAATTTCTGCACCTCGAGCTGACAGCAGTGCAAATAATTGCAGGCCTTAAAATTAAAGGTTTTAGAAAGGCAAAGGTAAACAGAGTCAATAAAGTTCTAAAAACTTTCCAAGTAGTTTGTCAGAGGGTTTTTTCTCTGTAGCAGGAGGCTGGCAGCAGTGACCTGTGCTGGGAAGTGCTCAGTGCACCAGCCTGGCCTTGGTATTTGTAGGCTAATTTTTGTTTTGAGTATAACCCTTGACTCATGGAAAAATAATCTAAGTGTTTTGGGCTGGTCCCTGACTTGATCTTCCTTCAATTAAGGACTGTCTGTTTCAAAACACGCGTGGAGAAGCTTTCATGACAATGTTTTTATCCTCCTGTGCTCTCCGAGAGGCAGAAGTGACTGAAGGCAGCTCCCAGCTGCTGTTTGCTGTGTGCCTGGCTGGGCTTTTCCAGGGAGCAGAATTCAGCCACCAGCCTCACCAGACCCCTGTGCTGGCGTGCTCAAACAGAAAGTGACATTTCGTGTTAAAAATTCATGCTGTGATGTGGAATTAAATCAGCCAGTGTTAACCAGAGCACTACAACAGTTGCTTTAGGGGAATGGCAACATCCCTCTGAATTTACTGTGTGGGGAGGCACATCCACCCAACAAAATCCAACCTGCTAAATTTAGTCCGGATAGGAAATTAGCTGGAGGTTAAATAAAGTTTTCTGCTACTTTGTTTTGTTTTTAGGTTACCCAAGAGATGTTCCTTCCTGGAAAGGGAAATAGGACAGAGATACATTACTGTTTTTCAATCCCTTCGTTTACATGGACTCATTTCAAGTGGGTTTTATTGTGTGTTGTGATTTAAACGTTAGCAGCCCCTATTTTCAGAAGGAAGGATCTGAAGTGCCATCTGTGTGCAGCCCAGGTCCCCTCAGTGCCTCTCTCCTGGGTAGGGGGAAACCTTCCTTCCACACTCTGACCTACTCTCAACACAGGTGGACAAGGAAAAAGTTTATTTTAAAAAGAATTCCTCTGCACCTAGTAGTTAGAATCAGTATTTGTTGCAATATTGCATTCCAGAGGAGATGAAAAATTACAAGCTTTGCTATGTAATGTCTAAGCCAGAGGAGACAGAGCTCCTCAATCCAGCAACTCCAGCCAAAGCTCAGTGAAATCTAACCCACAGACTTTCTGGATTCATATTTTATCATCCACCCTAACATTTTTGCTTGGACATCATTTTGCTTAGAGAGACACTTCTAAACCTAAATCCTGGAGCTAAGCAGCCACGACTGCCTGTGTGTCTGTTTCCATGCATCAAACCAGAGCTATAATTCCTGGTCCTTTTCCTTAAAAACACCATTTTCTTTGTGTACATGTCATTTTCTCCTGCTTGCTGTGTTTTGCAACACTCAGGTAGAAGTATCTGTAGGAAAGCCCACAGTAACAGGTTTATTTACTGATCTGGGATATAAATCTAGTTTTGCCTAAGCAAACACAAACTGTTTAAACAGTGGTTGAAGCAAACACCAAGGATGAGGTACACTGGAAAGGATTCTAAAAATGGTCTGAAAGTTAGGGCTCTGTGTTTTGGTTTTTTTTTGGTTTTTTTTTTTTTTTTGTTTAATACCATTTCACATAACTTCTGGGAAGATGCTGGGGGAGAAAGAGGAACCTCAGCACTTGTATAACAAAGAGTTTTTTACTGCCCAGTGGCTCCCTTTGCTGCTTGGGGAGCTCTTGCAGGGAATTTGTCATTCTAAAACCTCCTGCAGCCCTGCCCTGCAGCCCAGGGATGTCACAAAAGCCTGCATGGAGGAAACTGTCCCTGGGGAGGAGGGCTGGTCCTGTCCCACTGCTCTGGAAGTGGGATCTGTAGGGAAAAGCTGGCCAGGAGCTGCCTCGGTGGCACGGCGAGCCGGGGATTTCCAGAGCTGTGTGAGCCAAGGGAAAGGGCCCTGCAGAGGAATCTCCCTTTGCAGGCTGCTGTCTGCTCACTGCAGGATTGTTCTTCCAGAGGAAGCAATAGGAATGTGCAGTTCCAGAGCAGGAAATACCAGTGTCCCAGCAGTGCTGTGGTGAGGGTGGCATGGGGTTGGGCAGGCGGCTCCTGGAGAGCTCCTGCAGCTGCAGGGGTTTGAGGGATGAATCCTTCCAGTGCCTCAGCCTGCAAGGAGCTGGAGGCATCACTTCCAGAACAGGAATAGAAAATGTGGGAGGCTATTCCTTGGATCTCAGACTGCTGCTTTTTGTAATCACAGAACGGTTTGGGTTGGAAGGGACTTGAACAAGTCATGGGCAGAAACACCTTACACTGTCCCAGGTTTTCCAAGCCCTGTCCAATCCGGCCTTGGACACTTCCAGGGATAGAACAGCCACAGCTTCTCTGGGCACCTTGTGCCAGGGTCTCGCCAATCTCACAGGGAAGAATTCTTCCCAATATCCCATCTATTCCTGCCCTCTGGCAGTGGGAAGACATTCCCCCTTGTCCTGTCACTCTATGATCTTATCCCCAGTCCCTCTCCAGCTCTCTTGGAGCCCCTTTAGGCACTGGAAGTGGCTCTGAGGTCACCCTGGAGCCTTCTCTTCTCCAGGATGAACAATGTCCATTTTCTCAGCCTTTCCTCACAGCACAGCTGCTCCATCCCTCTGGTCACCTCTGTGGCCTCCTATGGTCCAGGACCTTCCTGGGTGAGGGCCCAGAGCTGGATGCAGCCCTCCAGTGAGGGTATGACATCCTAAAAAGTGCCTTGAAATCCTGCTCTGATAAAGGCCAGAAGGGTGTGAGAAACAAGCTCTGCCCTGCAAAGCTTTGGCTTCCCTGTTGCACATACGAAATAGATTTTGTGGTACACCTTTTGGGATATAAGGTGCCTGTGAGTAGAGGAGAGAAAGAAAGACATTTTAAGCTTACTGGATAGACCACTGTTGTCCTCACATGCACTTCATAAATAATTTTTTGAATTTCTGAAGATTTCTGAGGAGTACATTATTCAAAACATCCAGCTATTCCTCCTGAGACTGTATTCACTGACATAAAACACTCACTGAATTGAATTATTAATATTTTTTCCAGTATCTTAGAGTTTTTTCTGCTCTGTACAACATGTGCAAGTTCAACTCTCAAAATGACAAGAAGAAAGATGGAGCTGAATGTCCCCTTGACCATGGCACTTTTCCATAGCATTTCTTGCCAGCTTTCCTCAGGACCCTTGTGGTGACAGCCTGGTTTCATCACAGCATTTATTTCCCCCCATGGTTCCTGATAAGACAAGCTGAGGATGCTGCTTTTTAAAGGGAAAAGGAAAAAAAAATCCACAAAACCCAAACAATGAGACAAGCAGAAAGTGACAACTGAAATTGAACATTGAATCAGAATTACATTATGAATTTCTTGTGCATGTTCTGGCTTAGAAAAAAGGTCCATCCTACAGCTCCCAAAATTCCACCTCCTTTGATCTTCCACTGTCCTCTGCACCACTGGAAAATGCCATTGCAAATTGGCACTGCTTAAAATAATTTTCTTCTCAGGGTGCAACTACTTTCCTTTCAGCTGAATGATGATGGCACAAGAGGCCATAGATATTTTTTCCTTGCTGGCTGTAAGATTTGTTGTGATGTTTGAACAGGTACATAAAGCAGACAAACAGGAACAATACAGTACAAGTTTCAAGATTTATCCTGCTTCTCAGAAGGTGCTGATGTGCTTCGTATGTAATGTGCAGATTTCTGGAAAATTATGAATCATGTACTTCTTTTCCTGTAAAAATGTCAGCTGTTGTCTAGGATGGCAAATCTGTAATTCCTTCCATAGAGCAAAACAAATTAAGTAAGACTAATGAGAGTGGTAGGGAGAACATTTTGAAGAATGGGAAGGAGAGCAGATAGAATCCTGTTTTGCAGCACATCTGTGATGGGGAAGGGAAGAGGGGCTGGTTTCATGTGGGTAACATGGTCCATGGGACTGGAGCAGGGTAACAAAAAGGATTTATCACACACCAGCTCATTCTGATGGTGACTAATAGGGCATTTATTAAGTATGCAGGCTTCTTTAATACATCTTCCTGTTGACTTTACTCCTGTTTGCATTGGATTAAGGATTGTCTAGGGCAAACCAGGTGAGACACCAAAGAAACTGGCAAGGAGCTTCCAGCAAACACTGTCCATCCCCTGAGTGTGGAGGTGCCAAATGCCAGCAGTCCCAAAGAGTGGGTGTTGTACAGACAGGAACAAACTCGTGTGTGCTTGAAAACGCCTTCATGGCCTTTGCAGTGCTACAAAAACACGCTGGGTGTTAAGTTTCATTGTGATATTTGCCCTTTATTGAGATTATCTGTGTTTTTCTCCTTTAATCGCCTTTTAGGAGCCAAAACACCACAAAGGAATAATTCCCATTTATGAGCTCTTCTTTCGGGTGAAACTTCATCATGCAGCTGAAGTAAGTTAGAATTCCCATAGCAAAAATGGCATTTCTGCCTGTTTGTGAAATTCCCTTCATTTAAAGCAGTAATTTGATGTTGAGAAGAAAGGCAAACAATTACAGCAATCCCTCTCTGTGGTACAAGTACATTCATGCTTTGTCTGCCTTCTGACTGCAAAGACAATATTTACATATGCACACAAATCACATCACATATTGAACTAGTGCTGGGACTGCAAATATTAAAGCTGGACTATTTTGTTTGTGTTTTGAAGACCTGATGATCGGGAAATGCTGAGGCATTGATAAAATCGACAGCTGCCAGGTGATTTGCAGGGCCCATCTTCAGGAAGTTGCTTTCTGAACATCTGCAGACATTAAGCAATAGGGAAATCTATTTCATTGGCACCATCCTAATGAAGCCCTGTATCATCCAGCAAGGTATGAAGAGCAGAGCTGTGCTGGTACCCAATGTATTTTCTTCCTGAGGAGCAGGTGAGGCTCTGGGGGTGTGAAAAGCAGCACAAAGAGTTTGTCTGCCTTCAGTAGCAAGCTGCATGTTGGGATGCCAATGAAGAAGATTATCATAGTACACATGCTGCCATTTAATTATGCCCTTTCCTGTAAAGAGCCTGGCTTTAATTAAATGGCAAAACAAAGTGAGAACTTTTCTCCAAGCCATTTTGAAGTGCTCACTTCCTCCTCTGTGTGCTGCGGTTTATTAGATTTGAATGAGTAATGGGGTGGTTTCATTTGTTTAGTAAAATTAAAGTGGTCAGTAACAATTTCCTGTCTGAGCAAACCGTGGGCTGATTAATAATATTGGGGATGGTGGTGAATAGGGGTTTTTTTGCAGCACACAGGTTGTGCTGCTTGGCTGCTGCTGCTGCTGCTTGGGGGTTTCCAGAACTGCTGGTGCTTTACCAGGCTCAGCCTCAGCTCTCACTCTGACAAAATTGTGCTTCCAGGGCTGGGCTGGCCCAGGAGCAGCTTGGAAAGTGCCCTCAGAATTGAACACCAAGGCAGCGTAGAGGAGATTTTGAAGAAAAATCAATTTTCCTTCTCACTCAAACATTTAATAATTTGCAGGGGCAAGCCTGGGTGGGGTGTGAGCACAGGAACCAGCAGTGAGAGGTCCAGCTTTGGAGTGGGCATCTTCCATTTGGGATGTCAGAGAAAGTGCTTGCCTGGTCCTCTCCAGCCTGTTTTCCACTGCTGCTGTAGGAATGGCCATCCCTACCATGGGATCTCTTTACTTTTCACAGAAACATATCCTACTTTAACCTCCATCAAGCAATTTCACAGAACTCCATGATTCTAGGTCGAAACCCTAGAGCATCCCATTCATTTGAACTAACAGCAAAAATGGAAAGGAAATCAAATGTGTTGTGCAAATCTTGACATGAAATTCAGTATTTTCACTCTTCCTAAAAATCTCAGAGAACTTTATCTCTGTTAATACTTGAAAAAGGCTGCACATAACCAGGGGCTACAGTCTCCCAACATGAATTGCAATTACCAGTTGACACAAGCAGTATTGGGCCATTGGTTTTCCCACATCCATCACAGGTTTTTGCCTGAATTTTATTAATTATCTCTTCAGGGAATCAGACACACAGATGGGTGCTGACCAGCTCACCCAAAATCCGGGGTGACACAGTGCTCCTGCAACAGGCATTTGGGAAAGGATGAACTCAACCACAGTTATTCCTGCTATGTCTGGATGCTGATGTGGTATTTGTGGTAAGCAAATGCTTACTGCTCATAAAACAGCTTGGACTCTGATATGACATATTAGGAGAAAAAAATAGGCATAGTCCATGAATTTTGAAATGTGGCAACAGACACAGAGGCAGCACACCAGGCTTGTTGCAACACCTATTGAGTCTGTGACAAAAATGCTGTCTCCAATTATTGCTGTGCAGTTGATGACAAATATCATGCCTTTGCCATCAGTAGGCAAATACAAGGGCCTGTCAGCACATAAGACTTCAAAACCCTACATCAACATCCAGCAGCTTGTTTAAAGAGCTGAATCAACAGGCTGCTGACATGGGGTTTTGCTAGATTTCTTCAGCCTTTACCCATTGATCTTCACGTCCACACATGACCATTATCTCAGTTTGCACTTTCTGGAAGCTGCAGAGTGTTTCAAGGATCACAGCTAGCTAGAGAGTTCATTAGCACAGATTCTCTAAATAAAATATTCGTGCGTCAGTGCCAGTCCTTCCTATAAGTGATGCCTGAGCATGTACAGTCTCCACAAGAATTGTTCCAGCCAAGGTTCAGTTCTGAACTGCTGGAGTTCCCTTGAATTTTACTGACGTTGGTGTTGAAAGGAGAGGCTTAGCACCTCAAGGAAAATGTTGGTGGCACGTGGACTCAAGTCATCACACAAAATGCTCATTGTTATCTCCGGATCGTCGCTCACTGTTGCAGGGCTTTCAGCTTAGAGGAAAAAAAGCAAAATTACTTCTGTGAAGGGAAAAGCATATGCTAAGTTGATCTATCTAAAAAAAAAAACCTTTGAAAAGAAGCATAGTTCTTTCCTTAATCACACTTCCTAACGCAGATAACACCGAGCCTTTGCACAGAAAGGAAGTCACAGAAATGACGCCGTTCCACACCAACAGGCAGGTTGCGTGGGCGTTGTCAAAATCAGAAATTACACTAATAAATAATGTCTGCCCTTGGACAACCCAAAGTGCTCTGCAAATGCTATTTCAGTGAAGCAATACTGATGGGCAGAATCTTGCAGTTTTAGGGCTCGGGGGTCAGAAAAATGTAACAACGCAGTTGTGTCTCGCTGGAGGTGAGACACGAGGCCGAGGAGGAGCAGGAACGACACGCCTGTGTTGTGACTTGTAGACCTGTGGTTTAACCACCAGACAAGAAAGGGCTTATTAAAATTAACAGTATTAGAAAAGATTATGCTCCCCAGCAAAATACTGGGTTCCTGTGAAGACCTGTGAATCGCTTGCACAGCTTTTGCAAGAAGTTATTTAAGAGACAACGTCTGTGGTTCGTCTGTGTGTGTCTGTGTCGGGACTTTTGAATAGTTACACAGGAGTCAAACACATCTCTTTTCACCTTGTCTGCAAAGCTTAGATTTCAGGTAGAGATAAAAACTGTCTGCTTCACAGCAGGAAAACAAAGGGCTTAGAGCTACCCCTTCCACATTAAAAAAAGAAAATGTCTTTTTGCTAAAAGTTCACAGCCGTGAAATTGCAGATTTTTCTCCAAGCCAAATGTTTAGCCAGAAGACATCTGAGAATCTTAAATTAGTAAAAATCAGATTGATTCCCCCAATATGGATCCTGGTTCAGGTCTGGGTGTAGGTGGTGAAACAGGGCTAGCATCCCTTCCAAGCCATGCCACACTTGCTCTTCTTCTTCCTTGAGTCAGTCCTCGTGTTTCCTCCCTTGATGAAGTGATTTTTAGCACCTGGTAGAGGTGGTGAAATGGGACCAGGAATGATCCATTTAGCCCATTAATCATGTTTGCCACAGAGTGAAAATAAGCAACTGCAGCCTCTCCTCCTGTCACGCTCATTGGAAGGGTAAATTCAATCAGCAGCTCATTTCCATTACCTGCATGTTCTTGCTGAAAATTGGCAATTTCCACTGCATTAAAGGACGGGCTTAGATGGCAAAACTCAGCTCTAGACTATAGGAAGAGAAAGTTTAGGGATGTTCACCTCTCAGATTTCCTGCAGATCCACACGTTTTCTAATTTCTGTTTGATTGAATAATATTTTCCAAGTGAGTTCTAATTTTACATGAATCATGAATGAGCTTATTCTAGATCAGTTGTGCAGATGTTTTTGTAAATCCTTCTGAGTTTACACACTACTCTGTGCCCTTTCTGACCCTCTGGCCTGTGTTCCTTTGTCCTGCACCATTTCTGCACTTTAAATTTCAGTGCACAACTCTGGGCAGCCTCTAGACCCTGCAGGTCTGACTTCTCCTGCAGCCACCCATGGAACTCCAGAGGGGACAAAAGAGACTGATTCAAAGCAAGGGATTTTCTTTAAAGCCATCAGATCCACAATTTGGGTATAAGCAGCTCTTTCCAGGATGAGTCTATTTCAACATTTCTGTGTTTCATGAAATATTGTGCAACAAGGTGATACACAGAGAGGCAGGCTCAGGCCAGAACTGATGCAGCAGTGCCATCCTGTACTTGGGTTATGATTAATTCTGCCTTTCATCACATGAAACGTTGGCTATCAATCTCCTTCCCCTCTTCTTCTACTTTAATAGCAGCAGAGACACTACCTTAGATATATTATGGTGCCATAAAGGAGGCTGATTATTTATTTAGAAGAAATGAAATGTGGTTTAATGGAGCGTGTGTTGGGCTCCAGGCCAGTGAATGGGTTCTGGTCTTCTGGGCTTTAGTGCAGATGCTCAGGGTTTTCAAAGGCAAATCAGTGTCAGCTCATGAGCCCTTTAAAAGCTCATCTTGGCTCTTCCCCAGATGAATTGCAGCCTTTTGCCTGACTCTCCCACCACTTGAGACAGGAGAAAAATGGGCTCCAGCTCTTGATGAGCTCCTCAGTCCTGCTGGACTCCAAACACAAGGCTCTCCAAACCTCCCTCGCAGCCAGGAGAAGCATTGCCCATGGGAGCCAGAGCTGCCGTCCAAGAAAGTGTTTCCCACACACTTGTGAGCAGCCCAGGGGCCCTGATGGATATGTCAGAGCAACATTTGCCCTTGCCCAAAATCCTGGCAGTGCAGCACCACCCCCGTGCTGCCCACAGAGCAGGTTCCCGGCACAGGTTTGGGCACAGCTCCCACTGACATGGACTGGGATGTCTCAAGGGAGCTAAGTCCAAAACTCCATTTTCTCATGCCTCTCCAAGTTCTCACTGCACTCTGCAGCAATCCCTCCACCACGGGGATGGTGCCCTGGTCAGAGATGAAAAGGAGCGTGTATCAAAATGAAACCACGCCGCTGGGGAATAAAGTCACGTAGCTATGGGAAAAACATGTGTTTGTGAAGACTTCCCTTGACTTTAGCACACACATTCTGCTCCTTATAAACTGTCTTTTTATATAACTTGACCCAACAACATCTGCAAAATTCTTGTCTTTTTGAAAGAGCTATGAATAGGTCACTGTTTGTTTCTGATTAAGCCTGATTCATTTATCATTCTGGTCAGCCTTTTATTCCTGTAAATACATTTACTCTCTAGTTTCTCAATATTTGAAATACATGTTTCATAGTAATTCTGAGGTCAGAAGCCAGCCTGCCAACGACCATGTGCACATTTCTACAGCATAAAGTTAATTTTTTTGGTTGCTAAAAGAAATGGTAGTATGCTTGCACTAAATCACAATTTTGAAAGGAAATTTATGGTAATCATTTCTGTAAAAGCTTTAGGTAATGGTTGGTTGAGTGTTTAAGTGTAAACTGTTCCTAGGGATAGTTCAGTGAAAGCCCTGTTCAATTAGTTGCACAGTCATAACATTGATATACTGCAGGAAGTGTAAAATATTTAGGAATAGCCATTAGCAGATAAACTGCACAGGTAATAAGCCCCCAGGTTCATACACATTGATTTTCACATCTTCTTACACAGAAGCCAATTTTAAAGCAGAGTTAAGGCTAAAGAACATTCTGCCAGAATTCAGAGCCTGCTGACTAATTAAAATAAAATCTGAAAGAGCCTAAGAAACCCAGGGACATGTGTGCCCATATGATAAAAATCAGCAGAGGTAGGGAAGGAGGGACGTGAGTTTGGACACTGGTGGAGAGGACACGTGGTCCTTGGCCACTGTCCTGCCCACTGGGCAGCTGACCCCCAGCCCTGGCTGGCCCCAGGGGATGGCCAGGAGGACGTGGGAAGGAGCTGGGAGCCCCACAGGGGGTGGGAATAAGGGCCAGACACAGCTCTGTAAACCTGATTACTTGTTGTTGTTACTCAAGTTGGGCAGGGAACAGCTTGGCTTTACACAAGATTTCCACTTGAGGCATTGACTTTGTGGTTTCTGTGTATTTCCCAAACTAATTTGGTTTCCTGCACCAGGTAACCCCAAGGGATGTCCCAGGAAATGAGATGCAGGTTGACTCTCCTGTGTGATGCACACAGGGATGAGACAGGAGCTGCTCCAAGGGCTCAGGGGACTCATTAATCCCCAGCTCCAGGACCAGCCTGTGTCCATCTCACAGCTCTCTGCTCAAGCTGCTTTAAAACCAAGCGACCACATCACTTCTCCAACCAGTATTGGACTAATTTGGGCTTGACAATGGAGCTGAAAGATGAGTTGCCTCTTCTCTGCACAGCTGTGCTCTGATCTGGGTATGATTTCATCTGTATTTCTAGAAATCTAGACGTTTCCAGAAATATCTGACTGACTAATCTCTTCAGCAACCCCAGTGGCTCCTACCACTCAGCCTGTTTGTTAAAATTAGCAAAACATTACATAAAGGCTAAGACAGTCCTCAGTGTGGTGTTGTGTTAAGTGAGTTCAGCTAAAGGGTGTTCTGACCAACACAAACTAAACTAACCTTCCAAGAACAGGCCATGGGCAAGGCTGGGAAGTTGCAAGAAACATGAGGTAGCTGCTGGGAGAATGCAGACAGATGTCGGAAACATTTCTCCATCTGTAAACAAACAAACAGCCCGACACCCAAATTGGGCCAGTCTGGTGGAAAATATCAAAGTCATGACCTTCATCAAATGAAAGAAAACAGATTACACAGCAGCACTCACCGTTTTCTGTATCTCTGGCTACGCCGTGCTGATCTTACAGGAGATGAACTCCAGTGACTGCTTTAGGTTCCACTGAAGCTTTCTCATTTCACAATCACCATCTGAGAGGGGACAGGCCAGTCTCTGTTTTTGTTTTCTTCCTGGTGATCTCCTCTGTTTTTATGTCTACTCCATAATTTCCTTTCTTTTATTTTTTTGTTTTTCTTCTCCCTTCTCCTCCTTTCCTCTCCAATTTTACCATTTTCATTTAACTTTTCTCTGTTCAACTCTTTAACTCCCTTAGAGCTCTACATTTCTACTCCTTAAACTAAGTCCTTAATCCACCACTGTTATTTACACATGCATTTGTTGAAGCAGCTGAGCTTAAAATGCCACTTCTCATTCACTGTATCATATTCCCCAGCTACAAACAGGCCCATAGCCTATTGCAAACATTAAAAAAAAAATCCCCTCACAAGTATTTTAAGTCTTTCATCCTTTCACATGGCTGAATTAACTTATTAGACATGGTAACAACCAGATGCAATTGTCCATCCTTACCTTTAGTTCTGCTGAGGAACAGCCCCACAAGGATAAAGCTCCATTTATTTCAGCCAGGCATAGACTGTGAGTGTCTCATTGTTTTGGCCAGAGCTTTGAATAAATAATCATCTAGGATAGCATACTTCCAATTCTGATTTCAGATGCCTCACTCCCTTCCAGGTGAAGATGTACAGAGCTGAGCTGCAGGAGAGGGATGCTTTCAAATTTTGCAAACAGGAATCCTGTTTGCACATCTGACCTTTGGCGTGTCTGGATGAATCCTGGTGTTTTCACAAAGCTGCTGTGTTTGTGAACAAGTGTGCAGCCAGGGCACCTCTGTTTGCCCACTTTACATACCCAAAATCACATTGTAGCTCTTGGAATCATATCACAGCTCCTTCACAGACTCTCACTATGGTCCCAAATTCTCCTGGGCTTCAGTGCTGCTCAGACAGTGGGGAGATGCTCCAGTGGGAAAGTCTTCTTGTGAGATTGGGGATTTCAATCGCTTTTGCTCCTGGGATAACACCACCTCAGAGCTTTCCCTGCTGGGAATTCATCCCCTACCATCCTGTGCTGTCCACAGGATAAAAAAAAAAAAAACCTGAATCCCAACCTCAGCAATTTCTGCTGACCCCATTTAGCTCCAGCAATGCAACCACCGAGCAAAGCGGAGGTGGAAAGCCGAGCTTTGCGTTAGGCAAGAGCTTTGTGGGACCCTGCAAAGGAAGATTTGTTTGCCTGCTGCTCGCCCTGGCGTGCCTGTGCTTGCTTGTGCTGCATTCCCCAGGGAAGCTGGGCTCCAGGGAGCCTGTGGGAAGCTGGCTGCTCTGTTCTTGCTTTGATAAAGCAGTGGTTGAGTCCACCTAGGAGAGCGTTACTTTTGTGGTCTTTGTTTTGGCAAGGCGGCTCTGTAAAAGTAAATTGAGTTCCCTGCTTTGTAAGCTGGGATGATTTTAAAATCTCCTTCTGCTTTTTGAAGTTAGTAGGAACAATTAAAGTTGCTGAGAGGTGATAAGTAGCAAAAGGCAAATTTCGGGCTGCAGGCAGTCTGCATGTGCCTGGGATCTGCTGGTGAATGAAGTGAAGCTAAAGGAGGACAAGCTGCTGGGGTTATAACAGCTAAGGAGAGGCAAACACAGATTTTTTCCTTTGTAGGGAAAACAAGGAGGTGCAATTCTGTCTCCTTGGACTTGAACTCAAGCAGGTGAGGTGGAGCAGGGGGACAGAGTCTCTTGACACCCTGCTGCATCTCTAGGGATGGTGTTGGAGCTTTAAGCACAGAGTGCTCATCACCCCAACCTGAGGGCAGCCTGGCCAGGGACACCCCGACACAGACACCCCTGTACAGACCCCCCTGTGCAGACACCTCATCTCCAGAGCACCTCCAGGGCACAGGGAGCTCTATGGAGGATGCAGCTGCACTTACCCTCAAGTTCAAACCTTGCTACAAAGACAAAAGCCTTGGGGGAATTTAGACGATTTTTTTTTGTTTGCTTAGCTTGTGGGAGTTTAATGTTTAATCATTGCAAAGGAGTGAGTGGGTTACTCATAGAATTGTTAGCCATGATTTCTGCCTTTTTTTCCTTCTGTCCTTTGTTCTTCCTTATCACAGATCTTGCATTCTGTGGACTGAATTGGCTCCCTACCATAGCCCACTGGTCCTTGATTTCTCAAACTGCAATTTTATACCGTTCACAGGAGTCTCTTCATTTGAAGAACTCAAATTTAGGACACAGGAGTCAGGAACTGCTTGGATGGCTCCATAACCCCACAGGAGGAGGATGCTTCCCCAGCAGACAGGCACTGGTCCAGGGGGGTTCCCTTCACTGTGGGTGCCCCTACTCCTGCAGATCAAGGAGCCACCTCCACAACCTGCTCCCAGCCTTCACCCATGAGAAGCAATTCCAGAAAATACCACTCCTTCAGTCTCAAAGGAAAAAGATGCAAAAGGAAAAAAACTATACTTTAACTCCAAACTCCAAACAAGGGAACTGATTGCTGTTAAGATTTGGGGATGTGTTTTTATCCAAAAAACTGTATCCTTAAAATAAAAAGAAAATTGTGTCCCCAGATCTGTAAAACAATGTATGGACCCAGAGATAAACTTGCAGCTATAGGAGGGGACCCTGCAGGGTTCTTCCCTAAAGGGCAGGTTTGTGCCCAGCACAGCTTGGGGCTCTCCCCAGCAAAGATTCTCCTCTGTTCTCTCCCAGCCACAAAAAAAAAAAAATAGCTGCTCTATTTTGTCCTTGTTTTGGCCACTCTTTTTTCCCTTAGAAATGTCAGGTCTGACCGTGGTTTGCCACTGCAAACCACCCTGATATGCTTTTAATGGAGAGAGACAAATTTATTTGATGATTTTTGATTACCCTTGTTGGTTAATAATTAATTCAAAACAGGACCATGAGATACTTCTATTGAGTTCATACTGCTTTTAACAAAACTTAAGGATGCTTTCAACAAAACTGTAACTCAATTAATTGCTGTAAAAAGGAAGCTATGCCTCTTAATTGCCATCAATATTTATTTTTTAACACTGTACAAGTTCTATGTTTATCCTTTCTAAACTTAATTAATTTTTGTGTTAGTGGTCCATAAGACATTATTTAACATCTGCAGAGGTATTTTTCCTAGAAGTGAAGTCATTCCCAGTCAGGCACACGCCTCATGCCACTCTAGACACTTGTAAAGGTTTCTAAGGTGTGATGAACCTATTGAATGATCTAAAGGATAAGTCAGTTCTGTGGGGTTTTTTCCCAAGAAAAAGTAGGACTGACAGAAGCAGTAATCTTTTCATTATTAATATCAGAATTGCACTAAAAAAATTATGGATTTTATAGCTTAGCTATCTACAGAATAATAATTTAAAAAATCCTATAATGCCACAAAACAGCCCAAAAGGTTTCTAAGGTGTGATGAACCTACTGATCTAAAGGATAAATCAGTTCTGTGGGGTTTTTTTCCCAAGATAAAGTAGGACTGACAGAAGCAGTAATCTTTTCACCATTTATATCAGAATTGCACTAAAAAAATAAATATGCATTTCATAGCTTAGCTATCTACAGAATAATAATAAAAACATCCTAAAATGCCAGAGAACAGCCCAATGCACCTCCCAGAAATGTTGCCATTCCAGGTATCAGGAGAAACAAAAATCCAACCCCCCCTTACCATGGAAAATGGTTCTCTACCTTTGAAATACAAATCCACCAGGCTAACTTAGATAAATGCTATGGCTGGATGAGCAGAGTAGCTGGATGGCAAAGGTAGCATTTGGCATGAGGACAGCTGTCAACATCTGTCCCCCTGGGGATGGCAGATGGCAGGGAGCAGCCGCCAGCGCTGTCACCGGCGGAGCAGAGGTGCAGCTGACCTGGCAGTGCTGCTGTTTACACAACCCCTCCAAGCTACTGCCACAACCTGTGGAGCTGGTTTTAGCAGCAGTGGAAAATCCGTGGAGAGCAAGGAAATGCTGAAAAGCCAGACAAGCTGGAGCAATATCTGGAGAGGCACTGGGTGCACTGTCAGTGAAATAATTTTCAGCAGCAGTTCAATTTCAGCCGTGTTCAGCCCTGAGTATACTGGTTGATGGCAACAGGGCTTGGGAAAAGGGGTCCAGAGGAAACTTGTCTCCTAAAGCATCCTTGGGGACCAAAAGGAGAGGCCAGGATTGCCTTCATGCCCTGTGGCAGGCCCTGGCTGTGCCTCAGGAACAGGGGCTGCTACCTCCATGGAAAATCCTGATCCCCACCTCAGCAGGGCTGGAGCTGGTTCTGGCTCCAGGTTGCCCTCCATCAGTGACAAATCCAGGGTGGATTCTGGATAGGAACTTTTGGCAGCAGGGGATTTTATAGATCATGTCATAACTGCATCTATTACCATAAGAACATACTAAGAGAGCCTTATTCTTACACTGACTTTAAAAAGTATAAATACACTAGAGAATGTAATAAAGAAAAAAGTTTTTTAATTGGTAAGACTCAAGCTTTGGGTAGCTATTGATGGCAAAATATTCACAATTGATTTACAAGCAGTAACATGCTGTGTGATGTGCACCATGAGCAAAGGCTGTGGCTTCCCTAAGCTTCCTTCTTTTCACTAAAAATCAGAGCAGTTAAAAGTTACAAACACTGAAATTTGGTCAAGTGTGGGATCAAATTTTGAGCTGTTTTAATTCCAGTGATCAATTTTAATCTTTACTTCAATATAAATAAAAAGGAACATTACTGAAGGCAGCAGAGGTTTTTAGATGGTTCACAGGGAGGTATAAAAAGCAAATCATGCTGGGAGATCCTGGGAGCTCTTCAGAAACCATGAGGTAGGAAAAATGGAGATTGTCCAAAAAGGTTGACAGGCATTTCACCCAAGAAACAGGAATTATTAGGGCTGAAGGGAGCTCAGTTTTTTTGCTCAGAAACCAATCTAAGAGATTACAAAATACTTTCTCTGAAGGAGACGTAAAACAGCACTCAAGGAACAACCTGAGAAGGGGACACCAATAAGCTAAAAAGCCATTTGGGAATGTCTCCAGAGCCTCATTGTTTCACATATTTCCTAAATGTAAACATTCAAAGATTTTTGCATTCCTTCTAGATACTCAGAAATTATTACAAATATTTATATTTTCCTTTTTAAATGTAGGCAAAGAGTTGGGTTTTGGGTTTGGTTGGGGTGTTTTTTTGGATATCTGCTTCAAGTTGTGTAATGTAATATGGTGGATTCTATAGAGATATCCCTATCTTTTAAATAAATCTTTATTAATAGTTTATTTTATGAGCATAAAAGTTACAATGCAAGCTGTTAGCCAGAGCCTCCATACACTCCATCTCTTGAACATTTTTTTAATGTTGTGTGGGTGACACAATAACAAGCCAGTGGATGAGCCAAGGTGTTTTCTCTGGAGTTTTGGGCTTGAATGCTGCCTCTGTGCCAGCTCAGAGTTCCAGGTGATACCTGAACTGGCACAGCACTTGCCAAGACAAGAGTGGGCTGGGAAAAATGCTAACCCCATCTGCAATTATCAGCTGAGGTTGTGCTGGTGCTGTCCTGTGTGTCACAGCCTGTGCAGTTTTCACCTTGCACTGAGGGTCCCTGTAATTCCTTCTCTGATGTAAACCACCACATTTTAGACACAGCTGCTTGGATCTCCACCTGCAGAGCTGTTCTCCCTGTGAAAAACCCTGGTCTAGGCACTTGTGTGGGCATCCCCATGGGATCCATCCACAGGTGGGTACCAGAGAGGGGTCGAGGGCTGGTGGCACCAGCAGTGGGATGTCACCACCTGGGACACTGCTTTGACCAGGTGGAGAAACCCAGAGTGCCATCACCAAAGGATTCCCCAGCCTGGGAAATATCAGCCACAGCTAAGTCAGAAGGGTGTGCCAAGGGCAGAGCATTGCCACATACTTTGGGATCTTGCTATAACTGAATTAAACTTTTTTTTTATTTTCACTCTGTCGTGGTTTAACCCAGCCACCAACCAAGCCCCACTAGAGAGACAGGGGAGAGAATCCAAAGGGTAAAAGCATGTCTGCAAAATTGATTTAGTGCATGACTTAGGGCTCCATCTGTTGTGGTGGTCACTCAGGACAGGAGAGCCTGGAGGGAGTTCCTGTGCCCCAAAGCCAGCTCGGGTCAGGTCACTGCTGTCCTGCAGCTGCTTCTTGTAAGGCTTCTCTTCCACTGCTTCAGGTCGTTCCTGCTGCAGTAGCTCCTGTGAAATACAGCTCCAATCATGGCTTATAACAATTTAAAAGGCACATCCAGTACAATTTCCAGCTCTGCTCCTTTGAGGACTGGGACTTGCAGCAAAGTATAATGTTATAGCTCCTGGTAAAAGCACAAATGAGAGCAGCTTCAACCCCCAGCTTTACCCTGCACTGCACTGGCTAATATAAATGTAAATTACCTTTGTAACATAGTGCATAGTGAAATACTAAACAAATAAAACACACAAAATAGTGAGCCTCTGCCTCCCATCCTGCCCAATGACAGCAGCAAGGCACTGTCCTGACCTGACTGCAGCAGTGTGAGCTGAAAGCCCCCCAGGCACTTTGCATATATTTCAGTGCAGAATACGCCCTTTTCTGAAGAAGATTAAGCTCTCATCTTTTAAGCTTTGAAATGAAATGAAAGCATTTCAATCTTTTTATTGCAGGGACACTGTATTTTAAAGACAATTCACTTTTTTTTTTAATGTGGAATGGTTTTAGGTTAAAGGAGACAAAAGGGGGAAAAGGGCTTTTTTGGTTTTTTGCTAATAAACTTTATATCTAGAAAGATGGAAGCAAAATAAAAATTCACTGTTTGGTAGAAAATGAGGAATCACCATATGTATTTTAGCATAATGCTATGCACATAGGAGTGAGGAAAACAACTGCAGCATAAGAATATTAAACTCCTAACGAACTCCAAGTGTTTAAATATGGCTTTCAGGGAAACAGAGTATTTAAAAGGCTGGGAAATTACTTCATCACTGTGTATCAGTGCTTATCCACAGCAGCTACATCAGGGTGTTTTTCTACTTCAATATCAAACTAATAACAAGATCCTGCGACTGGCAGCTGAAGCTGAACGAATTCAACCTCCATGTGAGATTAAATTTCCAAGCTCTGTCAAAATCATTTCATCGGAAGAGATGAAGTTTTAGCTTTAAAATCCATTTTAAAGCAGCTTTTGAATGAGACTATCTGCTCATACGTGCAGGGATTTTAATTCTCATGCTCCTTTCCTTCCCATGGGAGGCATGGGGAGGTTTGGTCTGTGCTGCCCTCAAGGTGCCCATCACATGCAGAGCTCTGCTGAAAGGCACTGACTGGAGGGAAACCTTCTGCAGGGCTTCAGCTGATCACCTGCAGGGATGGAGAGGATGTTTTTCCTTCTTTATCTGTTAGGCCCACTCAGGAATCAGGAATTTTCTCCACCTTCAGAAACCAGCCATAAGCAAGGCTCTGCTCCTGAGGTGCACAGGACAACCTCATTTCTCAGAGTCTGTCTTGCTCTCACGTGTTTAATCACAGAACTGGAAACCCTGAAATAGCAAAGGTTGTTCTTCCCCAGGTCACACTGGCTGGAGAATTTTTGGTCCGTCTCTCTCTGTTACGGCAAATAATTTAATTAGGTAATACATACTACCTAATTAGCCCCATGCCACTGCAGTAAACTCAGACATTTATTCTCTGGGATGGAGTTTAATGACTGAAAAGCTTTTCTTGGTTGCTAACACTGAAGGTGTCAGCAGAGTAATGACCCTGCCTGGTCACAGCCTCTAAGGAAAGTAGCCCCATTGAGGTCAGCAACACCCCTCTTAAAATAGTGCACAGGAGGCATACTGCATGTGGATGGAATTTGCAATACTGAACCCATAAAACAGAATATAGTGACAGCATTTTGCTCTGCACTCAGTAATTCATTGGCCAGGCTTTTTTCCTGTTTTCCACGGCAACATAACTGTTAGTTTTAACAAAACCGTTTTGTCCCAGGCCGAATTAATTTCTTTAGAGCAATGAAGTGAGGTTTTGTTCTTAGCTCTTTATTTCTGCATATCTATAAAGTTGCTGAACTTCCTCTGCAGGGTAAAATTATCCATCGTGAAAATACAACTAGAAAATTGTATTTCAGAATTTTTGGATATTTCTGCTTCTTTGCCAAGAAATGCAAGTTGTGTATGGATATTTACAAGATATGTACATAATTTGCATATTTCTATTTGTATGTTTGCATTCCTATGGATAGATAAATGCTGCTCCTCTGGTAGTACTGTTCCACTGGGAATTTCTACACCTTGTGAAATAAACACTTGCTCTTAAGGGTGCATATTGCTGCAGGTCACTCACCAAATGCTATTTATTATAGTCTGTATTCTGAATAACTGAAATCCCAGCAGGAATTAGTGTCCAAACCCTCCTACCTGTTTCAGTGACAAGAATCACAAGCAGGTTCTGAGTAAAGGACTGGCACAGCAGGGGCCTGCCAACATTTTTTGCCAGACAAGAAGACTGTTGTGGGGATACCTGCCAGCTCTTGAAAACTATGAATAGAGACAACTGGAGAGGAAATAAGTGTCTGTCTCATAATTCTGCTGGAATATACTGGCTCTGAACCAAATCCTACACTGAAGTCAGTGGCATTGCATGGAGAAGAAGCCAGTGCAGACTTTGTGCTTGAATATTTTTAGACATGGCAGGGTAGGTAAAATATAGATTCTGTCCTTTGTAATCTCTGCATGCAGAATAGGAAAGTCCATGGGTCACCTGTTTGTCATCACAATCACTTCCAGCTGTTGTATTTGCACATTCCACAGAGAGGAATACTGAAAATATTAAGTTGTTCCAAAGTCAGGGAGCTCAGCTGAGCTTAATGTAGCCTCTGTACCATTACAATCCATAACACCTGAACTATGAGAAAGTTTTCTACTTTTCTACTTTTCTACTGAAAGCAAGTTTTGCTTTAAATTGGGGCATTAGAGGTAACTGTATTTATGTCTTTACATCAAAGATTCACAACTCTTCTTTTAGTTCCCTCCATGAGAATTTCATGAAAACACTTTTGTGAACAGCACAAATGACAGAATATGTGTCTACATTAAAGTGTTTGTGCCTCAGTTTAAGTAAAGAGAGTTCCTTATATACCTGATTGTCTCCTTACTAAACTGGGAGAATTAGGCCATCCTAAAAGCAAAGTTGCCGTAGTGTTCCGTGATAGAAACTATGGGAAAGTACAATATGAGGTTTGCTACCAAATTCCAATAAGATATACTCCCTCTTTTAAATGTAATCATCTCTTTAACCTTTCCTGAGTGCTGCTGTCATATGGTTCTTCAAACCTTGTGTGGGAGGCTGGAGAAAATATTTGCAAGTTAAGGCATATCAGACCGTAGGCTGCTGTATCTTTCATGTGTTGTGGAATGGCTTTTGATTGCCTGGCTTTTTGAGTGCAAAAAGGGTGTACAGCTTTGTAAAAGGCTCTCCCACGTGCAGTGGGATGGCAGGACACATCCTGCAGTCATTTAATAGCTGCCACACTCTGGATAGCTGTGCCAGGATGAGAAATGTCACTTTGGAACTTTAGTGGGGGAGACACGTGGTGCTGCCCACTGTTAATTGTCTTGCATTAACTCCAGTAAAACGCTTTTAAGTGAAAAAGACCAAAANAAAGCTTTTAAAGTAAAAAAAAAAAAAAAAAAAAAAAAAAAAAAGTAGGAGTAATTGTGAATGAAGTCCAAACTGAAAAGCTTCTGGCTGGTGCAGCTGCAGAGTGTGTGACCTCTCTGGGGTTTGATAGGGAAAAGTTGCCATGGGAATGGTGTGGCATTGTTTTCGGCTGACTTCAGCTTTTATTGTTGTGCTCTGATTACAGCTTTTGTTTCACTGTGAAGTATGGTTGTTGCATGCCAGCTTGAAACAAAGATGCATTTACAGGCAGTGGCGGAGTTTAAATGATTTCCATAATTAGAGATATCACTGCTTTAAGCAAGGGAAAGGAATTTCTGTGTTGCTATTTCAGAAAACACACAATTTTTCAGTATAAATTTAAAATCTGCTCAGAAAGGAAGAAACTTCCTGGTAAAACTGGTTAAATATCATTAAGGGAAATTGTCATTTGCTACCAGGACCGATGGTAAAAGGCTGTGAGGCAGCAGCTGAGCCTCCAGGTGAAGGAGGCTCAGGTGTCCCAGTCCACCTGAGGATTACACAGACCTCGAGTTTTTTGCTATGTTAGCAAAGTATACACAGACATATATCAACATCTTGATTTACTACATCCTTAAAGCTTGTTAGCTCCAGGATGTCCTTGAGTAAGGGAAGCCAACTGTGCTATGTGTTCTAAGGGCACTGCTGACTCATATTCGTATTTCATTTGCCATCAGCCAGGACCCCCAGTCCCTTTCCAGGGTGTTTCACTACAGTGTCATTCCAGAATCTGTCCATACAATCAGGGTTGATCTGTCCCAGGTGCAGAATCTGGCATCTGGCCTGTTGAACATCACGTGGCTGGTGAATGCCAGTTTATAGAATCATAGATCACAAAAAGATCGGGTTGGAAGGGACTCAAATCCCATCCAGTGCCACTCCCTGCCATGGGCAGGGACACCCTCCACTGTCCCATGCTGCTCCAAGCCCCGTCCAGCCTAGCCTTGGGCACTTCCAGGGATGCGGCAGCCACAGCTTCTCTGGGCCAGCGCCTCCCGCCCTCATAGGGAATAATTTATTCACAATATGCAACATTTCCTTCCCTGCTGTGGCCCCCGCATTAAATACGAGATTAAATCCAAGCACTCGAACTACAACTCCCACCATGCCCCGCGCCCCGCCCCTGTCCCCACGCCGCACTACATGTCCCGGCAGGCCGCGGGGCGGCGCGGGCGGTGGCGCGGCGGCGCATGCGCAGTGCGGGTGCCGGAGGTGCGGACGGAGGCGGCGGCGGGACCAGCCCGTTCCCGGTGCGGGGCTCGGGGAGCGGGGCCGGGAGCGGGCCCGGGGAGCGCCCGGCTCTCCTCACGGGGCTCCCGCATTGCCACCACTCCAGTAAGTGCCTCGGCCCGGGGCGGGGCTCGGCCCGCCCTGGGTGATGCCCTTCCTTCCGCGCCTGCCCGGTGTGTGACCGCGCAGGGCACTGTCCTGCTCCCTGTCGCTCCTTTTTTTCCTTTCCGTTTTCCCTGGAAGGCGCTCGGCGGCGCGGAGGCTCTGCCCGCGGTGTGGGGAGCGCGGGTGGCGCAGGCAGGGCGCTGTCACAGCCCCAGAGGTAAGAGCAGAGGTGATCTCATTGCTCGTCACGCTCCGCTCTCGCCGCGCTGCCCCGGCCGCTCGGCTGTGGGAGCACGCCGGCAAGGAGCGATGTTATCGGGCACAGCCCGCGGGGATGGTGTGCGGGGCTGCGGGACCCTCCCTCGGCTCGCCTCGCCTTTGCGATCCCCCAGAGGAGAGCTCCGTGCGGCTGGGACAGCCAGCGTGTGCTCCCGGGCTTGTTTTTGCCTTTGGAAGGCACAAGTTTTGGGCAGGGATGTGTGCGGAGGCTGCTGGCACGCCCTGAGCCCTGTGCTGGGTTAGCTGCAAGTGGGGCTGGTTATTTACTGAACCGAAGTGTCTTTAAATGGATAACTTGGCTATAAATGAATGTTAAACTGTAACCACTGTTGTTATAGGCGCACTTTTTATCACCTGTAAAATTCCAGATAGGCATTTGACATGCTGCTAAACTTAACACCGACTTAAATTCTGTATGTGTTGTGCAGCTCCCTTGGGAGGAACTAATGCATGACCTTCATAAAAGGCATTATGTTATTGCATCAAATGTTTGCAAAGCAGTATCAAGAAGACGGCAGTTTTCTCTCTGGCAGGCTGCTGCTTTGGGGCCTTCTGTAAGAAAAATGTCTAATTTTCACTAAGCAGTGTATTGTGTTTATGATCAAGCAGAATGAGCAGTATTCAAGTGGGGAAACAGTTATTACTTTGTTACACTGAGCACCTGAATTGCGCATCAGCTGAGTGGTATTACCTGAGTAAAACTGAGATGTAGAATATTTTAATTTTTTTTTAGA
This sequence comes from Toxostoma redivivum, assembly GCA_013397375.1. Taxonomy (NCBI): domain Eukaryota; kingdom Metazoa; phylum Chordata; class Aves; order Passeriformes; family Mimidae; genus Toxostoma; species Toxostoma redivivum. Next base: position 100,898 of record VXBI01010023.1, on the reverse strand, counting down.
TTCTTAAGAGCTACATATCTCCATGCTTCACCATCTTCTCAAACCAGACTACTTTCAAAGAGACTACTAGGCATAGAGCAGGCTGAACAGCATCAACTTCTTTGTCTTCTGACAAATTCCTTGCTTTCCTGACAGAGACTGTAATGTCTATCAAGATAAACTTTCTCTTCTCCTTACCCAATTTCATCCATAATCCTGCAGGACAGAGCTCTATTTGCTCATGCAATTTTGGGGCCTATGATGTGTGAGGAGCTGCTTCTCACTGTTGAAACTAAATCAACAGGATTTGTTAGGTTTTGTGTTTTGGTTTTTTGGTTTTTTTTAGTATATTTGTGCTGCATTCATTTTGATGCAGCACAAACACAATCCTAATGGAGCTGGAAGTGTGTGTGGTAACTTTGACTGGTTGCTCTCTCATTAGTTACTCTGTCTTATGGAACCGTGAACCTGCATTTTAGGTCCATTCAGTCTTGTTTCCTCCTACTTGTTATTTTTAGTTGAGAGAGTCACAGCAGTAACAATACACCAAACTGTCAGGTTTGTGGAGCACAGAAGTGGAGAAGTGCAGTTTTCCCGTTTGTTGAGGAAGTGTTAGAAGTGGGGTGAAATCTCTTTGGTAAGGAGAGGTTCTCGGCCTGGCTGTTATTTGGAGGAGAGTCTTAATTCAGGGATAGATAAGCACTGATGCAGAAAGTGATAATTCAAGGAATAATACATGGGGATTTTATGTGTCCTGGATATCACTGAGGGCTACACTGCTGGAATCAGCTTTGCATAATATGAACCTTTGTGTGACTCACTGAGTTCTATTTGCAGTTATCAAGTGTTGTGATTTGGTTTTATGAGTGTGGAAGATTTAATTCATAAATTCTAAATACATCTATTTTCTTGAGGTATTTCTCTGCTTTAAAACTACATTTAGCCTTATGTTCCATTGCATAACTCTGCATTTTAAAAGTGAAATTAAAGCAAAAGATGCACAGTGGGTCACTGGCAGGTGTAGTGCAGTGCTGAGATGTTTCAGAGGAGCAGATGCTTTCATACAGATTAGAGAAGAGGCAAAGAAGAATCATTGTATAAAGAAAATAAGCAGCATCTTCATGCTTTCCCTGTTCCTTCTCTCCTCCCATATTTATTTTTTCTCAGGAGTAGTAGCTGAGTGACAGAAGACAGACACACACATGAGGAATACAGAAGGCGTGTGCATGAGGAAGAGATCTGAATGCAGGAAAAGGCTTTGTTTTTTTCCAGGTAGCTGGGGCTTGTTCCAGAAGGCAGCAGAGCTATCTCAGCTCAAATAAAGGCTGACTGCATGTCAGAGAGTTGGTGTAGAGGAGAGGAAGTGCAGAAGTCAGTTTTTATTGACTGTAACAGATTAGAAAGAACTTGAGGACATTACTGAAATGAGAACAGATCTCTGCTTGTAACACAGTCTCCAGTGCAGTGTTGGATGTAGCCCAAACTGCCAGGCCTGCAAAATTCTTAATCTATTTTAGTAGATTTAGAATTCCATCGATGTCTTTATTACTGACTGTTCCTGGTTATTTAAGCTGACAGTTATCATAGTAAATGCAGTTCCTCCAAAGTGCAGCAAACCAGCAGTGTTGGGAAGTGAGTACATGTTCTAATGAGAATTTTCCTTGCATGCTCTGCTATGCTTTTGGATGTATCCAGCTCTACATCAGTGTTTAGACGAACAATTGCTTGTGATATGAGAGCATGTCTTGCAAGATGGTTTTGTCAGGTTTTTGGTTTTTTTCACTGATAATTATGAACAATAGGAACGCTCTTAGAAAATATTTGCTGGGGTTTCGAGCCAAGCGAACCTTGTGCAGTTGTATAATTGCATGAAAATACGGGAGAGTAAGTTATTTCAGTGCCAAAATGGGTATTTAGGTAACTGGCTTTAGCATAAAACATTTTTACAGCATGGAACAAGTGCTTAAGAAGTCATCAGGAAATTATATAAAGAAACAGAACAGTCAGTACATGTATTCTTTTAGTTTTGAAACTAAATGCAATGGGACATGGCTAGAAGCATTGCTGTCAATGATTTATAAAATGATGTAGGAAACCTAAATATCAAAATCCTAGTGAGCTTATTTGACACGAAAATAATGTAACTGCTTTTAAAAAGTCACCTGCTGAAGAAGTCTGAGTGACAAGAATGGTTCACATTCAGGTTTTGAAGTTATACTTCAATGCAGAGAATCACTGAAATGAATTGGAATGGGGAATATGGCTGAGCCGCTTCAAATTTTTTTCTGCGCTTACATCAATCTTTCAAATTAGGACTTTGAAAATGTATAGGTCTAAGGTTGTCTTTATACATGCTGTACCCTAACTGTGAGAAATATTTAGGTACGTGTTGGTATGGGGCTCAATTCTATAAATAACACTTTCCTCTCAGTGCTAGGTAAAGCAGCAGGGTTTTGTTGCTGTTGAGGAAGGAAGCTGGTTCATTGTCTCAGCACTAAGCAGCATTTTCTCCCTCCAGGGACTTGCAGAAGCATCTAGAATGTGTAGGTGTTTCTTTAATCTTGGAGAAGGAACTTATTAAGCTTTCTGGTGCAGAACTGTATGAGCCACTTACTCTTAGCAGATGTTATCTGCACAAGTAGGGAGTTGCAGGTCTGGTAGACATTTGTGGCATTCAACAGTTTAAACAGTTTTCAGGTTTGAACATATGCCTTTGCCTTAAAATCTGAATAGTTTCAGGTATTTTATGTAGAAGAAAGGTGGTTCAATAGTGAGGTTGCTGCTCTGGGACTTGGGAAACAGGTTCAGCTTATTGTGTTGCCAAAAAGCTTCCTGTGTGGCCTGGGACAAGCTGCCTCTGTGTCCCTCCATTCTCATACCGAGAGTGCTGAGCAGCAGCAGCAGCTCTGCATCACAGGGGTGTTCAGGGATGTCAGGTTGGATGTGGCCAGGGAGGTGCTGATGTGGGGCACAGAGCTCCCTAGTGCTCCAGAAGCTGGAGACACTGCCCAAGTTAAAAAATAGGGGTAAGCTCCAGGCAGGAGGAGGAAAACCAGGAAAATACAGTGGAAAAAAGGTTTTGACTGGAAATCTCTGGTGTCACTTAGAGAAAGCAAGTCCTTAAAACTTTTAGGAGCACTGCATGGCCTTGTTTGTTTAACAGAATTTTAAAACAATGCTTAAAATACCCACACAAACATGTAAATCTTTTATGTTATGGTTCTGCCACACAGGGGACAGTAGCAAAGCTCTCCCTGTTCCTGTGTTGGCTGTTCTCTTCTTTGGAAGATGCTTTTAATTCTAGCTAACCATTGCATCCAGATGTTTTGGATATCAATTTAGCTCATTTGTTCTGCTGGCATGGTAAGCAGAATCTCTTAAATTTGGCCTGATTTACTGACTGTTCATATGAAAGAGGTTGAGCTTTTCTACCTCTCCACTCTCCCAAAGGAGAAAAAACATTGCAGCCATCTCTAATGAGCAGTGTCTTTAGTAATGTTATAGAGTTAAAAGTATTTTGGATTTAAAATATTTCTGGTGAAAATAGGGCACTGTCATTGCTATAAATTGAAAATGTAGACTAGACAGCAATTATCAAGCTTTGCAAACATGTTTTCATTGTTGAGAGTCAACACTCCCAGGAACAGTCTCTGTATACTGACAGATAGGTGATAAATTAATTCATTTAATATGTAATTGTTTTGATGCGTATGCTCTCCCTGCGTGCTTTGGTACCCACCACATTTACATCCCATGTCCAAGAAAATGTGTTGGAACTTGTTCAGACTAGTGACTTAATTAAGTGTTCTTCTGTTAAGCCCTGAAACAGTTACATGCCAGGTTTGCTGTAAGAGTGAGCAGTCCTCTTAAAACTACACTTCAAAAGATGTTGTTCAATATGTTGGTTAACTCTTTAGAGAGGCTGAGAATGACAAGTGGGAACTTAGGCTGGGCTAATAATTCAACTGGCAAGTTACTCCTATGTCTGGTAGGCTATGCCTGTGTGTGCAGCAGTGCTGGAAGGTTGGGTAACTTAAAGGATGTTAAAAGTGTGTCTGCTGACTCAGGACTTCAGGATTTGGTTATCTTGATTTTTTTGTCATTAACATTTTTCTTTTATTTCTTCCTTAAATCAAGTTGACTGTAGATGCTGTAGTTTATCTGTACTGTCTTCCTACTTCGTGCTGGTGCCCTGATTTTTGGGTGGAGGAACATGATTCCTTCAGGAGGTTCATTTGCTGCCTTTTTGTGAGAGGCAGCAGTTCAGAGTGTTGAAAACTAGCCTGTTGCACGCTCATGCTACATCCAGGATTTCCAGGCTTGCTGGACGTACACAGGACTTGGAATTCTTCTGGAGTGTTTCTGCCTCGTGTAGGTCAGACAGCAATCGCACAAAATGCCAGGAGCCTGCCTGGTGCTTTTGGGATTATTCTGTGGGTGGAGGGGTGTTATTCTCCCTGCACACCATAACTGTATTTTTGAGAAACACTTTCGTCAGTGCAGAGCAGCAGCTGGGCAGTCACTGGTGTTGGTGCCATCCCACAAATGAGGAGGAGGGTGAGGCAGAAGGCCACAGCCAGGCATGGGCTGTACCTGACATGAGGACAATTCCTTGTGCTCATGGCTTGGTTCCAAGGAGAAATGCTGCTGGAAATGAATCCTAGGAGAAGTTGCAGTGAGTGATGTGCTTGGAGTGAAGTGTTGGTGTGCTGGCATCGTGCTACAAAACCTGGCACTGCAGAGCAGCTTTCACTTTGTGGGGTTTATCTGTGTGTCGGGTGAGACTTGTGTTAAATATGCCAGAGTGGGGTTTGATATTCTAAATTTAAGGTGTATTAAAAAAAAGGAAGGGGAGGGTAATGTCCCAAAAACTTTGCTTAATTTTCCCCTCCCACCTTGGTGAACAGGAGCTGGTGTGTTCTGTAAGTGCACGTTGGTTCTCTCACGTGAGACAGACAAAGCCCTGTTCTTCCTAAAGAGCTTTCACTGTACTTGCACTGACTGAAGAGCTCTGAGATTAGTCCTAATCTCTGGGAATCCTTGTGTAGTAATGATATAACTGATAAGTCAGCTGGATTCTGGAGGAAATATAAAATCTTTGCAGTGGAGGGAATTTTGGCCCACATAGTAGGTTACACAATGAAATGAACACAGTCTGTAGTGTAAATATTAAAATAAATGAGGTGAAAATTGAACAGCAATGATTTTTTTTCCTTTCCAAAGTTTTTATGTAGGTGAACCATTACATTTTTCTTTATTCTGCGTTGAATTTGCTAAATTAGATCTGGAAAATAAAAATTGATAATCAGTTACTCACTTTGTGTGCTTTGATTTCATTAAATCCTTTTATATCTGTAAAAGGGATCAAACCTAATATTCACCTGATAATGTTGTTTCCATTATTTGATATTGAAATGAACTGAAAAATCGCTTATTTACAGCCCTTTCTTTAACAATGTAAGAGTATCCTGTGAAAACTGAAGATGTTGCTAATTTCCTAAGCAGCTGGCCTTTCCATTTCTTACATACTTCTTAGGAAGAAGGTCTGTGTTTATTTGTACTGCTGAGTTGATACCCAGGATTCAGAGTGAAAATCAGCAAGACTGGCTAAAAAATGGCAAATTTCTTTATTCAAGCAGCCTCATCTTCTTTTTGTATTGGACTTCCTAAAGTCAAATAAGTTTCATCAGGATTGGTAGTTTGATTCAGAATTTGAAATTGCTGGGAGTGTGTGGAATTCAAGTGCTTGGAGTGATTGTCCTAGATGAAACAGTTGCTAGTTTATTATTGAAATTAAACAGGGTTTTTTCTAATGACTAACTACTCATAATCCTAATAAGTTGGTTATTTCCTGCTTAATTTTTAATTTGTTTTGGTTGTCATGAATGGACACTTTCTATAGACTAAGCCTGCAAGCATCTTCAAGAACAAGGACCTAATTTGTCATATTTGGAGTTTTGTAGGTGGCACTTATTAAAAATTTTGAAAAGGCCAGTAAAAAAAAATTAAAGTAATTGTAAATATAAATCAAATCTGAACTTGAATTTTTAAGGATTTTTAACTATTATGTAACTGAAATTAATAAGCATTCAAGATTGTGTTTTGAGGCTTGTGTAAGATTTGTCAAAGTGAATTAGAGCAACTACATTTTGTTTTATTGTATTTATCTCTGATTATATCTTTTTGACTGTTATCTAAAGGCTTAATATAAAGTGATGAACATTACATCTGATGTAAAGACTTTGTGTTATTGAACATATTCTATCACTGTCTCTTAGCTTTGTTATTTTACTTCATTGCCTTGTAAGCTGGTCATCACTCATAAGTTATTAATGGAATAATTTTAAGAATGTTTTTTTGTAATGGCCTCGTTGTACAGGATGCTTTCTTTTATTTGTGTTAGCTGAGTGCATTTAGAGGGACAATTAATTCTTCTAGCTGGGCAGAAACCATTAATAGGTGAGGGATTTTTTTTTTGTTTTGTTTTGACTTAAAAGATCAGTGATAGAGGAGTTCTGCATCCTGTGCAGCGCATTTCCTCATTCCATCATATCCCAAAGCCTTTGGCTGTTCTTGCAAATACCTTAAAATGGAGGAAAATAGTTCAGTTAAGAACAGGAAACACCACTTAGAAATTTCTGCAGAAGTTTTTGAGGAAGTACCAGTCTGTTCCATCGTGGAACTTGTAGATCAGTATTTGAAATAGGTCAGGGGGTGATGGATTCAGATAACTTCAGAAGATTTTCCATAGAACTCCTGATTTCCCTTACAACATATTGATTTTTTTTTTCCTGAGGTAAAGGTAACATTACAGGATAGTATTGAATAAAATAATTTGTCTTGCTGAGGTACACTGGAGAAGATGGGAGTGGTTGGCTTACCCTGATTTAACCAGTGTTCCTGGAAAACAGCAGGTCAGCATTTTGAACACAGAATCACCACTGGGTAAGACTGAAGTTCAAGATAAGGCTGCTGGTTTTGTTAGATGATTCATCACTGCAACAATGATTTTTCTATATTGTGGTCTGCTTGGAAGTAGGATTAGGTATTGGGGGAGGGATGTATCTTTTGGCATTCCTCATAGTTTGGTCAGGGATATGAGAGGTCCATGCCACTTGTACTAAAGGTTTTTTCATTTGGAAAATTGATTTCTGCTTAGGAATTATTTTCCAGATGAATACTGGCTTTTTGCAGCTGGTTTTTCCTTTTTGACTATTTTAGAAAGGAATTTGAATTTAAGGGGCAGTGTATCCTAGAGACTTCCATTTTTAGATGTAGATAAAAAGTTGATCATAGTGTCATAGGCTGCTGGCAAATCAAAGTCATGTCTTCCCTGTTAGCAGAAGTATCCAATGTCTGCTGTGCCCTCCAGAACAAAAATAAGGCAGTGGAGGATCTTTGGGAAACTAAAAAGCTGGGCTTGTATTTTATATCCATCAATTCTGAATTATATTTTGTTGTCAAAAGAATTGCAGCCAAGTCACCTCTCCAGCTCCTGGATTAGTTGTTTGTGGGGTTGTTTTTTTTGGTTATATTTTTGGTATTTTGGTGTTTTGGAAGGGCAGGGATTTATAGTATTGTCTCATAGTGTAAGTTATCTCTCTAGTGGGCTGTCTGTGCTGGAAGGTTTTCAAGGAAATAAGAAGAGGTTTGAACTACTGTCTCTGGAAGATTTATGTGACTTTTTTCAGAGGCTGCTCTGAGCTGCATGTCTTAGGGTTGGAATTTCCCCCTCCCCACTCCCTTTCCTTGTCGTGGATGTACACAAGAAGGAAAGCTTTCATTGCCTTGTTCTTCAGGGGATAAGCAGGACAGACTGAACTCATCCCTTCCCTCGGGAGTCACTAAATGGTCACTAAAGGAGATGACCAGCTGGGGAGCAGCTGATTTACAGCAGGAAGCTGAGAGTAATTGCCTAGGCAAAAGCCAGGAGCCCTCACTAATTAAGCTGTCCCTGGAACTGCAGGAAAGACAGGAGATCGCTGGGGATGCTGCTTTACCTTCCCTTTGTGGTGCTGGAGCTGCTGTAAACAGCAGAGCTTAAAAAGGGAGGTGGGGAGGAGGGCTGGGCATGACTCATGGCATCATTTTATATTTATCAAGTGGAGGTGTATGAATGTTGTTCTTCATTTCATAGGGATGAGTAAGTAGGTAATGGATGTTTCTTAATCATCCTAGCTGATAGAAAAAGAACCCCGAAGTCATCTCCTGGAGTGAGTTAAATCCAAAGTTCTAAATGTTAAAGAGCAGGAATTAGAACTGTTCCTCTAAATTAAAAAAATAAAAGTAATAAAATATACCCAAAGCTTGGGGGAAATACATGTAAAATAAAGAGATATTAAGTGCCCTTCTTGTATTTCTTAATCAAGATCTCCTGTGATAGTGCAAAGCCTATTTCATGGTCTTTTTATGAAGAAAAAATTCCACTTGCTTTAGTCAGCCAGTGGTCCATGGTTTGTACCTACCTGTGGAAATTGAGTCACAGGTGAGATTGGGCCATAGAAATGTTATCTGGCGCCTCATTCAGTCTTGTCTAGACTTTGTACTTGAAGATACGAAGGCTGGAGCCAATCTGTAATGGAGGTGAACTCAAGAACAGGTGCTGGTGGGAAACTAAAAATAGGAATTAATGTGGGAGAGCTTAAGCCATGTGTTATAAATGGTGAAAAGGAGATGCTCGTGTGCCTCTGCAGGTCCTACTTGTGCAGTCATGCATTTACAGTGAGACTGGGGAAGGTGATCTGGGATTTTTATTTATAGTGGTGCCTAGGCAGCCCTCAGTGTGGGATATAAATGTTGGGGAATGTCGGTGTGTGTTGTACCTCAGAGGAAAAGAGCGGGGAAATCTGAGAGAAGCTGGGCTGGTGAGGTATGGACCTCCTAAATTAGCACCCTGCTGCTGGAAAGAGGGATGTAAGGCTTCAAAAATAAGTGACACCTCCTGTTTGGATTATAACACAGCCCTCCAGGAAAGAATTTTAAGGAGCTGGGAGTTCTTACAGAGTGTTACTATATACCACAGAATGGGTTTTTAAGAACATCTTTGTTTCTGGAGGATTGTAGCAAGAAGCAGGAGGAAATGGGCCACGGGGATGTGTTTCCAGAAGTAGCACTATGGCATTGACCCACATCTCCACTGCAGGAAGGGAAGGCAAAATAAAATGAAGTAGTATGTGATCTGTAACAGGTTTGGTGCCTTCAGCCTTCCTGAGAACTCATAATCTTTTTATAATGCTTGATTCTAGAAGTTAATATACTGTTCTGTGCTGCAGGAAATAACTAAGGGTGCATGTAATAATGCTGTAAAAAAACAGACTTGGAGATTTTTGTTTCATAAATGCTTCAAATAATTTAATGAAAAATCTCATCTATGCAAGTCATGATCTCTATTCTGAAGACACTTTTAAGTTGAAGTTCTGATTAATTCTTAGGCTGGTGGTCTTCCTGCTCTGGGGAATTAGAGTTCTGCAATTCCTTGTATGAATCGTGGCAATTCCATTAATGTTTTTTGGGTTTGTCTAGAGTTGTCAGGAGGGGGATCATGGTGGTGGCTTTGTCATGTGTTCAGTCCCTTTAGTAACTGGAAGAAAGGCACAAATTTATTTCTTTAAAATGCTTATTGCAAATTGTGGTTCATTAATGAAGGTTGAATAGAGTGGCTATTAATTTACAGGGGAATCTTGCCAAGGTATAATGTGTGGAAGCAGGCTTTTAAAAATGGAAAGCAGTTGAATGATATTGTGTTAGATTTCAATTTATAATAAAGGGGTTTTTTTGTCTCTCATTCTTTAAGACCATCAGTCTGGTAGAGGTCTGTAATCCAATGAGGAATCTTTAACTAATTTGAAGTAAACAGTAGTTACACAATTTACATTTTTACATTAGTGTTAGTTTATGCTGTATTTTCATTAGAGCACAGAGTAGGTGCAAATAGTATAATTTTGTGGGCTAGAGATTAGATAGTAGTACTTTGAAATAGAAAATATTCATTTAGGTTTGGATTATTTTTTTCTTCTTTGAGAATTGGTTTACTGACAAATAAGAAAAAGCTTCTAAGTTTTGTCTTTTGCTCTGGAAAAAAAAAATCAAGTATTGGAGTAGTTCAGCTTTAGCTAATTGTATGTTCATAATGGAGCATTATGAGAATCCTCCTTTCATTTTCCTTGAAAGGTTTTCTGAAACATAGATTCTCTTATAGGGGGAGAGTGCTTTGAAAATTCAGTTGGTTTTATTCAAGGATTCTTAATCAATCCGTATCTTGTTTCAAAAACAAGTTTTCCTTGTTTCGTTTTCTTCACATCTGCAGAGAACGCAGCTTTAAGTCTGCTCAGACAGGAAACCAGCCACCAATATTTGCTTTTTTTTAGACATAGAGCTTTTCTGGGCTTCATAAATTGTTGATATGAAGCCTAAATGGTGTCCTGGAAATGCTGGATGATTTTGTTGATGGACCACCTGACACAAATTAGGGCAATATTGGTAAATGGGAATTTTTATGTTAATTTAAATGCAAACTAGGTGTGATGCCAAGTTTTGCCAGATTAGAGATGTAATTTAGAGAACAGCTACCCTTGAGCTTGCCCTCAGAAGTGTTTATAGGGAGATATTGCTTCAGCATAAAGTGATCCCAAGGGCCTCAATTGAATTACTGATGAATGTTTGTTAAAATAATGATATTGTCCTGAGTGCTCAAGTGTTTATTTTTGTGGTCCTTATAACTATAACTTGGTTACAGAACTTGACTTAGATCTGTGATATTTAAATCGTGAGGAATACACCAAGAAAATTTAGATTACCTTAGTGAATTTTCTTACTTTATTGAAGAATAAACATTTGCATATTTAAAGCATTGTGGCAGGTGATAGACTTTTTAAAAACTGTTTCTCAAAGTGACTGAGTCAAAAATTTGCTTGTGTTTTAAATCAGTCATATAAAATGACAGCTGTAAATGCACTTATACATTTACATGTTTGTATATTGATCCTCTCCCCAAAAATATGGATATCTGAGTCCCTTAAATAAACACTGGTTCTCTCCCCAAAACAACACTTGAAAAACTGTCTCATGTTTTGATGTGGTGTATCAGTAGCTAACTACAAATAATTATCAGATATCTGTCTCACTGTATGTGTAGGTAAATGTATTTAAATCAAGTAACCTTAAAAAAATACTAAAGGTGAAGAATTTAAAGAAATATTAAAGTGAAACTTCCATATTACTACACAGTTAAAGCTGGAGAAGTTTGAAAATTATGAAAAATGTGAAGTGCTTCAATCTTCTATGTCTTGCATTAGTATTTTTGGATCTGTACTATTTCTGAATTTTGTAACAAAAAGTGAAGACTGAATCATTTCTTTCCTGCCCTGGGAAAGATTGGTATCAACCTGATTTTTACCATTTTTAGATGAGTATGCAAATTTATCTTTGGTCTTACAGGGCTGACTCTTAAAATAAAATGACTGTCCCATAAAATAAAAGGAAGCAAAACCCATAATGCAAAAGGCAGAGCCATAAAAGGTGAATGGTAAAAGGTGGGCACAATGCAGCTTTTAATTTAATTTTTTAAAGCAAACAAACTAAAAGCACAAAAACACCCCAGAATAAAAGCCTGGCACACTCAGACCTCAGTACCATGAGCAGAGGGTGTTCGCATCTCTGGTGCATGTACAGCTTCATTTTTCCTATTTAATTTGTAAAAATGAAAATACGTTGCCTTAGACACAGTTAGGCATGAAGTACTTTTTGTAGGAGAGAAGAGAAATGTGAACAGTGTTTTTAAAATCTTTTTTTATTGCATTTGCCTAAGCAAGATATGAAAAATAGTGTTGGGCAGTCGAGCTCCTGACAGATTCTTTGTTGGCCACAAGAGGCAATGTCAGAGGAGGAAGTGTAACCCCACTGCTGTCTCAATTTTGTGCATGTTGAGATGGAGAACCTTTATTTTTCAGTGATCTTGTAAAAGGTAATCTTGATGCTCATCTGCTGCTTATCACTTGTAACTTTACACTTTGGCTATTAGATCTAAATACATGCTTCAAAGAAGTCCTGTCTAAAAATTTAGTGCTGGTGGTGTGGGGATCAGCTACACTTCACTTACCCTCCTGTAGAAACTTCTTCAAGCTATTGCTTGAAACTGCTCAAAATGTCATGGGTAGGCACAGAGCAGTCTTAAAATTAGCAACAAGGAACTTTGCTTACCTCCTGTGCTTTTTGTTGTGCAGTGTGATGTCCAGGGTCAGAAATGCCTTATGTGGATCGCCAGAATCGCATCTGTGGTTTCCTAGACATTGAGGAAAATGAGAATAGTGGGAAATTCCTGCGGCGGTACTTCATCCTGGACACACGGGAGGACAGCCTGGTGTGGTACATGGATAACCCACAGGTGAGCTGCTCCTGCCAGGACTTTCCTGCTTCCTCTCAATTTTGGATTTTCTAACGAATTCGCAAAAGAAAAGTGGAGTTCTGTATTATGGACCTTGAGGCCTGGGGGAAAAAGTCATTGATGTCAGTGAAATAATTGTAAATCAGTTTAATATAACCAGATGAGCCAAATCACACACCCTGGTGTTTAATTCACCTTTAACCTTACGTGGCAGTGTGTGGTTTTCATTGCATTATATATTCCTTTCCCTCAGTGAATCAGTCATCAAAAAACAATTTTTAATGAAACCTGCAATTGCAGTGCAGCATGGACGGTGTATCAGTGAGGACAGCCATTGTGATGGAGAGCAGCCTTTGGATGAAAGCTGCTTTTACAATGTACCTGCATCCCTGTGTTTTCTAGCAGAGGGAAGAACAGATGATTGCTCAAGGTTTGGGCACAGACTGAGAGCGTAGGATCCAGGTCAGCTGACAGCTGCCTGCCAGAAGAATATCCATGTACTCTTCTGCCAGGAGCAGCAGAGTTATAAAGCATGAGTCTGCTGTTCAAAGCAACCAGCAAAAACAAAATGCAAATGAAGTGCAGCTCAGTGGATGTGACTTGTGACTGAAGCGTTTAGTAATTCTCACAGAGGAGAAAAAGAATTTCTGCAAATAACAGAGACTTCAAACATTAGATCTCAGTGAGTGGAAAGAAGCAACTCAAGGCATGTGGACAAAATCTTGAAGTGCTGTAGAGATTGCAGTTCCTCAGGAGTTTTAAGACTTAATGATATTTACAGTACACACCCAGGCCTAGGTTAGGCCTTTTATTTCACATGTGTAAATGAGAGGGTTTCTTGCAAGAGACAAATTGAAACTTCTTGATTTTCTTCCACTGCTATAATTTTGAACAACTGCAGAGTTTTTATAACGATGTGAAGGCCTTTCTAAATCCCTGAAGTGATTGGAAAATATGTGAGATGGTCTTTGAAGTGTCTGGCATAATAGATGAATGTCACTTCTTGTCCCTTCCGCCTGCCCTGGTCAAAGTACATGAGCCTCCAACATCTGTTAAGGAAAAAGTATTCTTTCCGGATTTCCTGGATGCAGACCCACAAGAATCCTTTTTCCTCTAGTAAAATACATAAACCTCTGAAACAATTACTGTTTGTATTGTTTCTAGCAGTCTTTCTGTTTTTAGTTAGCAGATGTGTGTATAATAAACAAGTAGTTTAGATCCTGTTTTAAGCATACATTGTGCATTGTCTATAAAAATATGTAGGGTTTTCTTTTTGTTTGTGGAATTACTTGCTTTTTATGCATAAACACTGACTGTGGCATGAGAATAAACTAGTTTCACTTTGTAACATATGTGATTTGTTTCAGAATCTTCCCTCTGGATCTCCACCTGTTGGGGTCATTAAACTTACCTATATTTCAAAGGTAAGATAATTAATATGTGAGACACTCATTAAATTCTCAACTTCAGACAAATTTAAATGCCACTTATTCCTTTTGCTTCTGTGATACTCCTGAATTAGAGAAGTATTAAAACACTTCAGTATGTTCAGGTTAAAATAAGAACAGATTAATTACTGAGTTGTCTTAAGTTTGTTTTGTGATTTCAAACACAGCTCTTTGTGCTCATAAAATTGACATTTCAGTTCTTTATGAGTATTTGAATTCCCATTAGTCTTGGAGAAAAGACAGGCAATTTATGAAGGGGAAGATGTCTTGGGGTGTGATACCTTGCAGGTAATGATGACTTTCAGTAGACAGGACAGAAAATTTTCTAAAAAATATTTAGTTCTTTGCACTGTGTATACAGTTAGTTCTAAATATGTCTGAAAGGGAACTGTGAACTAAGGAAGTTTCAGTGGTTAAATTTGTAGCAGATACTGCGTTAACAAATAAATGGAGAAAAATATTTGACCTTTTCTTGTCTTTCTGCTCATTTCTCATTCTTCCTTTGCATCTTTTGTTGTCAATACTGCATCTTCCCACTTCCTTGTTTGTCTTTCATTTTTTTGTTTTTAATTCTTTTTATCATTGTGCCTAACCACCTTGCTGTGCTGCTAATCTTTAAATTTACCCACTTGAAAGAGAATAAAACTTGTGATATCTGATGTGTATTTTGTGACGTTTATAATCTTAATTTCCCTTCTAGGTTAGTGATGCAACTAAGCTGAGGCCAAAGGCAGAGTTCTGTTTTGGTAAGTTTGGCATGTGCATCAAGTGCCTTCTTCAGAAATTTGGAACAAAGATAATGTTCTGCAGTTCTGGTACCAGCTACAGCTGGTAGTGTTTAAAAAATAGCTTGTATTCACTTTCTTCTTTAGTATGATGGAAATGTTGGCTTCCTCATAAGGTGTTTTTGTGTTTTTTTGTATTGCAGCTTAATGAGGAGTAGGTGAGAGCTGTTTTTTCAGATGTCTGAAATTTTTGAGGCATTAATAAGAATGAGAGTTGCTTTCAGAAATGTGGCCTGTCAGCTGGGAAGACAAGAAATTTAACTATTGAAATATTTTATTGATGAAACAGTTGATTTAATTACTCTAAAAATACTGTCAGCCAATGCTCTTAAGTCAAATTTCAGCTTCTGTTGCTGCACAAAAAAATAATTCTTGAAGTGCCTTCTAGGTTTAAATTTGTTTAAAATTTACTGAAGCTTTAGATAATCCTAAAGCTCCTCCTGGTTTTAGACAAGTACCTGGTGTGTCAGTTCAGTGCCATCTACAGATTCCTCTGCACATCTGTGGAAGGTTTTGTCCTCAGCACTTGTGAAGTTTCTCCTGTTAGTGGGCCAGCTCTAGAACACCTTAATGATCCAAGATTCTGGCTTAAATATCTCTAATTTATTAAAGAGTTTTTCATGCTTTGTAGAGGAAAAATACAAATTTATGGTCTTTATGTTCGGATGGTTTCAATGACTGTTCACCTTAAAACCTGTTTCAAGAATTAGCCATGGTTTTTTTGCTGCTACACTGAAATGTGTTTGTCCTTTTTGGATAAAGGATGCCAGGTGTTGTGAGGTAGAGATATAAACTCATTAAAATATGTTTCTCTGCCAAGTCACTAAAGTAAAATAAAATTTGTGTTGTAGCTGTCTTAAAGGTGTATGGTCCTGTGCATCATATACTTAGTAATTAATTCTGATTTTTCCAGCAATTAAAAAACTTTTTAAAAAAGTAAATCAGTGACCATGGTCATGTTCATAATGTCACAAAGGATAACAGATTCTGAGCAGAGGATTAAAAGGAGAAATTGTAGAAGTTCCCAGGTACTTATTGCTTGGGAAATTGAGAAAGAGGAAATGGAACTGTAGAATATTTTGATAAGATTCAAGACTTCATTTCTATGTCAGAAAAATAATTTCTCTAAGTTTGTATGATGCCATTTTAGTGGAGAGCTTAAATTACTATTTTTCGAGTAAAGAAATCAAATGGATTTATGTGTCTTAAGATTACTTTCTAAAATGAAACACAGCAGAGCACTTAAATACTTCAAATTGAATTTTCATCTGAAATCAAATATTTTCATAATGATATTAAGTTTGCTCTTAAATTTCAGTGTTGTTAACTTTTCGTAATGGTTTTCAACAGTTATGAATGCAGGGATGAGAAAATACTTTCTACAAGCCAATGATCAGCAGGACCTAGTTGAATGGGTAAATGTTCTGAACAAAGCTACCAAAATCACAGTAAGTGGTTGAGTTGATATTTAGCAGTGCTTTCAAATGGTGACTGTCTCAAGGTGCTTAAATGTAACCTTTGCCTCCAGTTTCTATCACCACAAACAAGTCTTGGCTTGACTTTCCAGTACTTGGAGAAACTGTACAGAACTCCCCCTAAATTTGAGTTTAACTCACTTTCTGGAAATTGGACAGAAGATGATCTTTTTAATTACGGCATAGGATTTTTTCAAATAATTTAAAATTAACTGTGTGTACTTAATATTATTTGAAATATCCAGAAGACACTAGCAACCTGTGAAAAGATACACATACTTTTACCTGCTGTCAAAAGATGGCATTTCTTAAATTATCACTAAATCATTGATCAAGCTCCAAAGGCTCTCTCCTGATTTTGAGTAACATTCATGCAATGAAATATTGATGGTTCTTCTGGTAAATGTTAAATTACTTTTCTGGGTTGTACCAAGACAAGTTGTTATCTCATGATAGAAACCCCCACGTGTTATCTCAGTCTTTTCAGGAGGCAGAAGTTATGGTTTTGTTTTCTCCAGTTTTGGGGAAGTGATGACAGTGAACACTTCTGAGAGCACACCCTGACAAAGAAGGGGCTCTGAGGATGGGTGCACACATTTGTGTTTGTTGTCAGTGACTTTCTCATTCTTGGGTTATCTAAGGATGATTACATGAGTTCTTCACATTGTTTTAATATAGCCCATTCTTTGGAGTTATAAAAATACTACTGCTAATAATAAATTTAAAAAAACAGAATACAAAGCCTTCTCACTTGGGTTTTTCACAAAGAGGATGCACCACAACCAGGCCTGAGCTGTTTCCAATTGAAGAAATTAAGTGAATAAATAAATAAATAATTGCATCAATTTAGGGTGAATGCTGCTTATCATCTGTTTATCTTGCATTTTAAATGGCTGGTGAAATCATTAGTATTTTGTCTTTGTTGGAACAAGCCTTTGAACTGTTCATCTGTTCACAGCTTGAATACAGTATTAAGTACGGCCAATTATTGAATCAAATAATTAAGATCACTTATTAATTTTAATATGAGCACTACTTGCTGCAGATTGTAATCCTTCAAGATTCATTGCATGTTTTAGTCCTCTTGAGTGCTGATAATGTCAGAATGACTGTGAACCTCTGCAGCCTAGCACACTTTGTACCCGTTTTTGAGTGCTGTTTGAAAATGCCTTCGTGTGAGGAGGTGGTTGTGGGCTTGGTCTGCAGCATTTTCAGTAGGAGTTTGTGACAGCTGAAGCACTTGCTCACAGAGCTGTAGCTACAAGCTCCTGCTCTTGAAAGGCTGAGGCTCATGAATGTCTTACCCTTCAGTGCTGGACTTGGCTGGGGATGGAGTCACCGTGGCAGCAGGACACTGTCCTAGGCTGACATCTGCTCTCAGCACTGTCTGTACTTCTCTGCAGGCTGCATTTTGTAAAATAAGCAGTCCTGGGCACAGGAACTTGAATCACAAATATAAATATGGTTTCTTGTCTAGTTTTGAATGTGTCATAGTCTTGGATGGACAATTTGTGTGTCCTTCTTTCTGAAGGAGTTTGGATGCCTTCTGGAAATACCCAGTAGGTTGCTGGGTGGGGTATTTGGGTGTGAGACTTGATCTCTTCTTGTTGAAATCACTTCAGATTTGCTATATTAATATTTGAGGTGAAAGAGATTAGAAATGAAAAAGGTCTTGTAGTTAGTGCGTTTCTTATGTTACAGAAGTTTACTCAGAAAACTGAGTTAATATTTTAGATCAAAACACTTACAGAGAAATCAAATTCCCGTGGAGTTTTGATGGCTTTAGTTCCACATTTGAGAGAATTATCTAATAGTTACTGATAGGTAGGCAGGGTTATTTTGGGCAGAATTTAGCAATATATGTATGATTAATGGGAGCAGAAACACAATCTTCATGCCAAGTACACATGAGGACAAATGTCACACTGGTCAGACACCTTGTGTGACCAAAGTCCCAGTTTATGGCCTTGCTGTGCTGGCTCTGCAGGCACTGGGGCGTCTCCACTTTCCTACTAAAAGTGAAAGCAGCTGAAAAATAAAGAACCAGTTCTATAAATTAGCAGTGCTGCTTGAAGATTAAATGAAGCTCTTTATGGCAAAGCTTGCAACTGATTTCATCCACTGAAATATCTTTATTGGCACCACTTTTCTCTTGAGCACTAAAGCACGTCATTAAAACAAATTTTTGTGTATGTGGTTTTAAATCTTCTACAATCAGTGACCATTTGTTAAATCCTGCTGAAAATGCCTCAAAATTCTTGAGTAATATTTAGGGCTTTTTTCCATGAAACTGATGTCAATTCTCCCATTCCAACTGCAGGTACCAAAGCAGTCTGATCCTCTCTGCCAAATGGATAATGCAAATCGTCAAGCTGAAAGCCCTGGTGGAAAGAAGCAAGTCTCTTACAGGACAGAAATTGTTGGTGGTGTTCCCATCATTACACCCACCCAGGTAATACCCTCCAAACAAGTGGGTTTTTATTTGACATACAAAGCTGTACTTTTATATGCACCTTTATTCATACTGAGTGGGGATTCTGAGGGTTTTATTTCCTTTAAGATTTTAAAGAATTGCTGGAGTACACATTTTTTTTTGCTCACACATACCTGTTAGTATAATTGTAATAATTTTGTCTGTGTGAAATTAATGGTTGGTGTTAACAATTATGAAGTTCTGCCCCTTTAACAGAAAAAAGGGGGAAAAAGTTTGAGAGCATGGAACAGCTCATGGAAGTAGAATCTGTGCTGTGCTAAAGATAGAACTGAATCTGTTGCTGAAAGTTTCCTGAGCTGAAAATAGTTACAGATTAGATTAATATAATGTAAATGACATGTCTGCTCCCAAAATGCATTTAAAAAGTTGAATTCTCAGTGAATTCTCATGTCTTGTAGTCCTAGAAATAATTTTTTGGTTGCAGTAGTCACCTCTAATGTTTTGCCCGTGTTACAAGTTTGCACTAAACACATGCATGAGTTTAAATCTATACCATTTTTTTACTGAGTTTGTCAATATTATTTGAAAATACGCAGCACTTTCTTAGTTTAGTTTCTAAGAGCAGCTTTCAAGCACTCAGCCCTTGAGGAGTCTCAGTTGTCTCTGGAAATCAGTTGAAATATTTCGTTCTTTCAAATTAGAAATGGGATTTATGAACATGGGATGATAAAGTTATTTCCTCTTACAACTACTATAGTTATTCCTTGACCTTTAGAAAAATAAACCTGGGAGTATTTTGAAGTTTCCTGCTTTTTTTTTTTCTAGAAAGAAGAAGTCAGTGAGGGCAGTGAAGGGGCTGACAGGAATTATTTGAAGCGGTCACAAAGTCACCTTCCTTATTTTGCTGCTAAACATCCCCCAGATAATGCCATTATCAAAGCTGGTTACTGTGTCAAACAAGGAGCAGTGGTAAGTATTAGTAAAAACAAAAGACAATTGACAGTGATTTTATTACTTCTGACAGTAATAAGGATTAACTAAACATAAAATTTATCCTCCAGTAGCACTGAATTTTTATCTGCATTACTCTTTTCACGACTTTCTTTACTGTTGTGTTGTTTAAGATTTTAGAGAGGCAAAGAGTGTGCACAGACTTCCATGTGATGGTTAGTGCATGCAGCTGGAAAGTCTCCTGTTCTACATTCTGTAGGGATCTTTATTTTGCTTATTCAAAGCAGCTAAATTGGGACAGAAGTTCAGTGCCTGTTTTTTAAATCAGTAAAATGTTTAGAAGAAGCTGATTTTTCAGTTCAGAGGAAGAACTGTACAGCTTATCAGACTGATTAACACAAGTGGAGCTATTCATGTGATGCCTTGTTAGAAGAAGGAACAGATAGTTCAGATTAAGCAAGATACACATCTTTGAGTTCTCAGACTCTTTTTTATCTTGGATTATGAAGCTTCTTTTTTGTGACATCCCTTTTTTAGTTAAAAATAAACTAGAAACCTGTGATGCATTGTCTTTCAATTTTTCCTACAGATTAGTTCTGCTGCTGAGTTTCTGTAGTTTGAATAAATCTTAGAAAACAGTAGCTTANAATATATAAAATATATAAATATTTATTTCCTTTAACAGATGAAGAACTGGAAGAGAAGATACTTTCAATTAGATGAAAACACAATAGGATATTTCAAGTCTGAACTGGTAAGTTTCCAATTCTGTGTTATCTTTTAGTGATAGTTGCAAGAAATTCTGAAGGAATATGCTTGTGTTTGAGAAATGTGCTCTGCAGCTCTTGAGTGTACTGCAATAACTTTTCATGATTGGTAAAAACAAAAAAACTACTGGGGCAACTGTTCAATCTGGGAACCTGCCTGTAGGGCACTGAAGAACAGTAATAAAATCTACTCTACAGTCACCCTGATTTTTATATTAGTACTTTGTCATTTTACACTCTCTAAATTAATTGTGTTGTTGAAACAGCTGGTAACTGTGGGAAAGACAAAACTGCAATTTTTCATTTAAAGTTAGTATTATGCTTTATCATCCAGATGATGGGATCTTCTCCCACACATTTGTTTCTCTCAGGCAGCCAAGATGGACAAAAAACTCTTGATTTTTCTGTTCAACAGCAACATTTGTAGAATTGCTTTTAGTTTCGTGACCTTTCTTCTCCCTTGTCACTCTGAGTTTTTGGCTGAGTTTGACCAGAAGTGCCTTCAGGCTTCATTTTAAAATTAAATGGCTGGTTCTGAAGACAGTTAAGTGTGGGATTTGTTTTTTGGGAAAACAGACTAAATGTAAGACAATCTGTACCTAAGGAATACTCAACAACTCAGGTTTCATTATAAATTAAGGAGAATTGAATTTACAGGCCAAACATCAGATGTAAAATGTCAAGAACCCAAATTTCACGTTGTTTCTAAAGTGAACTTTGATTTCATTTCTAATGAGGGCATCTGCAACAGTAGCAGGGGTTTGATCTTGCATCATTATCTTTGTTAAGCTGTCAGCAGAACAATTCTGACTCATTGCCTGTAAGAAACCCTCTATTTTTATTTAAAAAACAGATTGCTCACAAACAAGTTCTAACCCGGTGAAGAATTGTACTGTGGGAGAGTATAATAAAAGGATGCTAGAAATACTTGCCCTTCTATTGTTTCATCATGTTCCCTGAGCCTGTGTCAGTCCACAGGGGCAGAGTGGAAAACAGGCAATATGAGACTCAGAAAATGATCGTTTCTGAGCTGAGATTTTCCCTCCAAAAGGTGTCTGTACTCCAGACATGATCTTGCAGTTCACAGTTGATGTATTACTTTGAAAATGCATTTTAATGGGTGTTTGAATCCAAGAACAACAGAGAAAAGAGGAGCACCATAACTGAAAACATTGGGTTTTAAAGTTTCTACATTTGATCTGCTATAGAGCAAAATGATCTAATTGAAAACTGCTCTTGGAGGATGGTGACATTTGCTGCTTGCTCAGCATAGATCTCCTAAGTTATGGAAATAGTAGAGGAAGTCATTCCAGAGTTGAAAGCTTTTGTTTTCTCTGGAAGTTGTAGCCAACTGAAGCAATCTGTTGTAACTAAGTTTAAAGAAAACAGCAGGAGGTAAAATAAGTTGTTATTTGTTTGTGGTTTACTGCAACAGCCACTGGAAAATAATAGTATGTGTGACATTATGTTGTCATGGGAAAAGTGAAAGTGTTTTTTCTGTTTGAATGTTCTCGCTTTTTTCCTGTTGCATGAAACTTTAACACTTTAACACTTTTCATTATGGTAACAGAATTTCTGAATGCTTTGAGACTACTTGCTCTTTTGCAGGTATTAAGGACTGGTTTCTTTGTAGTACTTTTAATTGTATTAAGTATAGGATACAGTTAATCTTACTTAAAGCCATGTCATGCTGTCCAGTTAACAAAACATCTTCTATGGTAGCATTTCATAGCAAATTAATGTAATCAAAATTTTAATGAAATTAGCTGCTTGAGGCCAGGGTCAGTTGTCTGATCTGGTATGGGGAAGAGGATAGGGTGATTGTCTTCATTATAGTATGGAATTAATGTTTTGGAAGGTTTTACTTTTTGATTTGTCCTCTTCTTCTTTGCAAGTACCATAGTTGGTTTAATACTTAGAAAACAAATAAAATTTTGGTTGACACCACTTTTTTCATAAATGACTGCCTTGGAGGTCTCATTTATGTAAGACTGCTGCTGTCCTGGCCTCTGGCTTTCTGTTCTAGTTGTTAGATACACTGTACTAAAACATGTTTCTTTTTTCAGGAAAAGGAACCTCTCAGGGTTATACCACTTAAGGAGGTCCATAAAGTTCAGGAATGCAAACAGAGGTGAGGAGGGATGCATTGATGTCATTACATGGGATGGAATTCCCTGCTTGGTCATGGCCAGGCTGCTCCTTGGAGAACTATTCAATAACTTCACTTGATGTGTGCATGTGGGGTGTTCTTTCCTTATGGGCCAGCACATTGTTGTGTGCATTAGATGGGTTTTGAAGTTCTGTATTAATGTGTGTTTCAAACTTGCAAATCTGGACAAGAGCAGAACAAGGGAATATCATGGAACCCAGAGTCAGAGATGTGTGGGTGCTGTCTGATCTGAGGCAGCAATTTCAGGAGTCTCTATTCTGCTTACATAATCTCTAAACCTTTAGAGGGCATGAATTCATGTTAGAATGAGTTGGATGAATTACCTCATGTTAGGATGAGTAAAATGAATCTGGCTGAGAACACTCATCACCCTGCTGTTTCCCTCCTACCAAATGGCAATATACTAAAGAATAATTGTTTTTGTAGCACTTGAGAGATAGTGATTTTTCTGTTTTTTTCTTTAGCAGGCTACTTACAGAAACATTACTACAATAATAAATATTTTTAATTTAATATATGATATAGAATGTTCCAATTAAAAATGTGTGAAAAATATTTTTAGACTTAACATTGTATTATTTTAAGTGTTCCTATTAAAAATACATGTAGTAGCACATGTGCCACTGGTAAACTAAAGAGTCATAGGGCTAAAATTAGTAAAAAAAACCAATAGTAGAGTGATAAAGAAATGCAGAAGTCAGCAAATGCTCTGATTTTTCTGCCAGTTCTACAGTCTTGTTAAAATACAGTGGAAAAGTTGTACTTGCTTTTGAACTATTTTTGTATTTCATTTTCAGTGATATAATGATGAGAGACAATCTCTTTGAAATTGTAACAACTTCTCGAACCTTTTATGTACAGGTAATTTCTTTTTTTTTAAACTTTAGGCTAACCCAAGAGACTGCCAGAGTTAAATACACTTTAAAAGTGAAATAGCAGCACTTCTTCACTTTGACCATACCATGATTTTCGGAGGGAATGTGATCTTCAGGATATTTTATTTACTGCTTTATACAGCTGTATACATTTAACAGTAAATTCAGACCTTAAGAAATGTGTGGGTTGAGAAATGAAGGGTTGGGTGGTTGTGCTGCTGCAGGTGGTGGGCCAGTGGGCAGGCTGGGAGCTGCTGCTGACCATGGTGTTGTTGTTGGCTGCAGGCAGACAGCCCTGAGGACATGCACAGCTGGATCAAGGCCATTTCTGGGGCCATCGTAGCACAGCGGGGACCGGGCAGATCGGCAGCTTCCGTACGTCACTGCACCTCCCAGGAGATGCCATTAGCTCCTCTTCACTTGTGCCATGCACTCCTGGGTTTTTCCTTTTGCCTTTCCTCTCTCCTGTCCTGTAGTAACATGGCCTCTTTGCATGAACTTTCAACCAGACTGGTGTCAAATACTCTGTGTTTTTAATGGAGCATTTTTTTAGTCCTACCTGTGACTTTCTGTGCGTTGTCTTGAACACATAGATAATGCAGTGCTAACCTAAAGAAGTCCAGTATGATCTGTCACTATTACTACTGTTACTGAGGGTTCAATTAAAACTTTCTAATTCCTGTGAGATTGTATCTGCTAATTGCTGTGTTTTGCAGTCAAATTACAATATCCTAATTTCTTTGTAACAACTTTCACTCCAAAATTGTGGTTCTCTTGCTGGTAGTTTATTGTATATGCAGATGATACAGATGAAAATTTAAACTAAGAGATTGTGCTCACATGAATTAGTTCTTGCTGTTGGAAATGCAGTGAGAACAGCATCTTGCAGTAGTGAACTGGGACACTGTGATAAGCGTTAATATTTCTGAAGCCACATGGATGCCAGCATTTCATACCTACTAGCATTTAAACTGTATTAGTTATTTAGCACAAGGTCATTAACTTGTGGAAAGTAGTGGGGATTACTCTGGTGTCACAGTGTCTCCAAGTGTATCCACATGTAGCACCAGGAATATTTCACAGTTCAGGTATTGCATGCTGTGTTTTTCATTTTCTGTCTCTGGGATGTTTTGTAATAAACTGAATATATCATTACCCCCATAATCTGAAATCTAGTAATTCAAACCTGGCTTTTGACTATAAATTTACATTGATACCATGTTTCTGGTAAGTCAGTCTAAGATCTCTACCAATTTTTGGTAGCTGCTTCATGCTTTTATTTAAAACTTCCTGTCACAAATTTTCTCTTTGTGGGGGCAATGAAAACACACAGGTAACTTTTCTTTCTGTGTGCTTTTTTCCCTTCGGTTTTTTGGTTTTGTTTCCTTTTTTTTGTGTGGGGCTAACTGAGCAATGTAGCTATGACTGTCTGCATCACTTCTTGTTCCCTCTGTTGTCCTCTCTCCCAAGTCCAGGTGACTCTAATCTTAGCTTTGCACTGTGTTCCAGATGCGGCAGGCCAGAAGGCTGTCGAATCCTTGTATACAGAGGTATACATCAAGAACTGGTGAATGCAGCACGTATGTGGGCTCTCATGGAAACTCGCCTTCTTAACAGAGGGCTAGCACTAGACACTAATTTGCACTATAAAGCAAACTAAAAAAATAATGCTACCTGTTGTCATTACCATTACTGAAAACTAACTCATCAATAATATCGTTCACTCACAGGTTTGCACTGTTTTTTCTTGCTCTAAAAATTATTGGAAATGAAAAACACCAGAACCACTGCTTATACATCAAAGCACAGTAAATATTTAAACTCAAGTGATGTGATGTCACTTTAATAGGAAAGTACTAAAGCTAATTTGCATGAGAGTTCATATTTCCATTTTACTTTACATTTGCCTTGAAACTGCTCAAAAGCAAGATTTAATTGAAGCTGCCCACAAACTAATACAGATGAGTGCACACAGAACATGCACATTGTAACTCTAGGATTTGGAAGGGTCTATAGTAGCCTGATTTGCATGGCTTAAGAGATCTCTGCATGAAATGATTAGTTCAAACATAGAAGCATTATATAATAATGTATAATCAATACACTGTTCAAAGCAGGGCACCTCAGGAGTAGTGCAGCAGCATAGTCTCTTAACTGTGAAATGATAGCCAGTGTGGGTAGTAAAATCTGAGTATCCTTCAGGGCAGCTTAGCAAAAATTCAGACATCTTGTCCTAATATCCCTTTTGTCCTATTTGGTGAAGTAAAATTATTACTTAGAAGAAATAGTAGGTAAAGCAATGAATCATAAGTTCTCCTAAAGCAAACTTTTTTTCTTACGTGGTGTATGAAGTGAGGTATGAAATAAGGCAGTGTAAATGATGTGAAATACTTCAGTGAAATTGAAAACCAAACTCAAGTCCAAAAAAAAGTTGCACAGGTTCATCCAATAACGTTAAGCTCACTTATAAAAAGAAATATGGTAGTACTTGGCAGAATCCATTTTGATTAAATTTATTAATTCATATGTCATGAGAATGTCATAACATCCTAAAAGAAACTTGAAAAACTACTGTGGAAAAAATAAGTATTTAATTTAGGATATATATTTGCATCTTGGACACACATCTGTGATGGGTTTGGGGGTTTTTTTTGGCTAACAAACGTGCTTGAGGAGTGCCTTGATTTGTGCGTGCACATGGGTTGGCAGATTCCTTTAGTTCCTGGACTAACACTGGTGATGGCAGAACTGGCAGCAGCTGCAGCTCCTAATGCACACACAGTTCACTGCAACATCACACAGCATTTGGATCAGAGCATTTCAAACCCAGCACTGCTCAGGGATTTGAGACATCTTGACAGAACTGATGGATGCAGTGCAGAACCCAAGGAACTTCTTGTTCCTGTTCAGGAGGTCAGGCTATCCCAGGACATGCCTGTGGTTCAGACAACTAAATCATTCCTGGGTAGTCTGGGGACTTGTTTCTTTCAGTAAGCAAATGGTGGAAGATTAATTTCATAGTTATGTAAAGGTCAGCAGAATGATGATAATAAACACAAAACAATAACTTGAATGAAAAGAGTAGCTTAAACATCAGTTTCTTTCGTAGGTCATTAACTTTGGAAACTTTTATATAGTCTTGATAGCTTAAAATCTTTGTTTGGTCCTTGGGAGAAATGGGGGAGAATTGATGTCCAAAGAAGAGGGAACAGTAAAATGTGCATTACTTCAGGATTCAGGATACGAGTGCTTGATTTATATGAATAGGCCTAAATACATTTCTGTTTTGGAAAGATGTGACTTTCAATGGCCTTTAAAGTGTGCATCTTCAAGAGGTTATTTAACGTTTTAGTAAAATGAGGAGCCTCAGTTTGCTGGGCTATATTATAAAGTCTACAGAG
The DNA here is from genome assembly GCA_013397375.1 of Toxostoma redivivum. Taxonomy (NCBI): domain Eukaryota; kingdom Metazoa; phylum Chordata; class Aves; order Passeriformes; family Mimidae; genus Toxostoma; species Toxostoma redivivum. Next base: position 74,231 of record VXBI01010023.1, on the reverse strand, counting down.
CTGCTGTGCTTGATTTAAGATGTAATTTCATTCAATGCAGCAGCTGATGTGGCTGTCACATCCTGCTGTGAGCTCACACTCAGTAAAGCAGTGCCTCGAGAAAGCACCTGCCTCCTGCTGCCGTGGCTGATGCTTCGCTTTCTGTATTTTCTGTCTCGATTTTTTTGTTTTTGTTTTGTTTTTTGTGAGTGTGTAATCTGAAACTGCATCTTTCCAACGTGACATCCAGGGACTTCACCTGCCACATTTCCTTTCTTTCTGCAGGAGCATCCCGAGTCTTCTTCCGAGCCCGGCCATGCTGTCCGTGCTGCCGGCGCAGCCGCAGGCAGCTCACATTCCACAGCCCCTCACAGCAGCCCTGTGGTCCCAGCCCCTCACCCCAAACCCCCTGCCTTGGAGAAGCGAGGATTTCACGAGTCTTTTACCAAGGCCAAGCCAAGGAGCTACAAGATCCAGGCTGTCGCTCCAAGAGAATCAACTTCCAAAGTGACTGAACGGGGCCCCTGGGAACCCCGGAGCAAAAATGGCACTCAGGAACAGGATCCTGGCCTTGTGGATCTGGATGATGCAAGCCTTCCAGTCAGTGATGTGTAGGGATGGAAGAGTTTGGAGAATGATCCATTTGTTCGGTCCTTTAATTTCCTTGCTCGGACTTTGAACCAAAGAAAATTCCAGGAAATGAGAACAAAAAAAAAATAAAAAACAAACCAACTGGAGCACTGCTGTTATATATATGTATGTGTGTGTTCCTGTGCACACATGGGTATATATAATGTGTTTGTGTGTTGCCTTTCAGCTGAGGGTCAGAGATGGACCTTAGGCGTTTTCTCAAAGCCTGATAATAAATCACTTACTAGGGAGGGGCCAAACTGCACAGTTTAGGAAAAAAAAACCCAACCCAAAATGCATTAAAAAAAAAAAAAAAGTACTTCTGCAAGTAAGCAAGGTACCAGCAACTTCTAATTCCTAATCTGGCAGATTTACTAAATTTGCAACTAATGCTCTATTTTGGAGAACTTGTTGCCAAAAGATGTAATTACTTAATTTCATCTTAAACTACAGTAAGATTTTAGGCATGTATGAGAATTTTTTCTCTCCGTGACTTTCAGATACCAGGAAATGCACAAAATGTTTCTTCTGTTCTTTAGGATCAACAGTGTCAACTGATTTGTTATCAGAACAAGAATTCTGAACTCCCTTGGAATTCTAGTTATGGTGCTGTAAAATTTCCACTAAAATAATATTTTGAATAGTCAGCCTATTTTTGATGCACTCCTAATGGTGGGTTATAACTTTTTGCACATTTGGATTTCCATGGACTGCATGTAGTGGTGTTTTGGAGGGGGGAGAAGAGAATTTGGACTTTGGAGTTTAGACACTTTAGATCTTTTTGACTCAATAGGGTTTATGTTGTGTTACATTAGGCTTTGCAGCAATTATGTTTTCTTAAATGTTTAAATGTTAATTGTTTGGTTACTGTTTTGAGAATGATTTCCTTCCCAGTGCTTTGTGAACAGTTCTTGTTCCTATATTGATCAGTGGAAGAGCTCCTTTAGTTGTGTTGTTATTGGTACTGAACTGTTCCTAGTCCTGCAATCGTGGCCTATAACTTTTGGTGCACTAAGAATCTGAAGTGCCTGTGTTTTCTCTCACATTGTTGAAACACTTTTGGGTTAGTGATGTACACAGACCATTCTTACTGGGTTTGAGCGTTGGCTTGGACTTGCTCTGGATAGCATAGTTGAAACAGCTTTTTAAAACAAGGTTTATGCCAGGGGTACCAGTGTTCTGGTGTTGCACCCACTGCTGTGCAATATGTGTTCTTAAAAAGTGAGTATTTGTTGTTTGTGTACATTGTGTTATGGGGCATCAGTGATGCCAGTGAGGAGAACCTTTACATTTCAAGTATTGGATTAGATGGTGTGTACTTTTAATCATTTTTGGAAAAAAATGTTTGCTTTAACCCCAACCCCACAAATATCTCATGCTGCTGCTTACTGTGATCCTGATTGTCCAGCTTTGTGAGACTTTTGTCTACTGGAACCTAAGATACATATCAGGCAAGTCCATCTTCTCTCCAACTTCCAAACTGACTTCCTGCCTGAGAGATATGGATGGCTTTACCACAGCAATTTGTTGATCCCTAGTGTCCTGGCTTACAATTCAAAATATATTCTATCACCATCTGTTGAAACGAGAAAAGTGCTGATCCTTATCTCTATGGGCGATATCTCCTTTTAATGGGCCATTAAGTCCCACTGCCGGACTGGTAAGATTCCATCATCCCATTGGGAGATGCTCCAGCCAAGGGGAGCAGCCAAGCCTTTCCTACCTAGATTAAAAAAAAAATGAGATTTGGAACACCAAGGCAGCCTTTTCCCCTGGATTCCAGAGGAGAAAACCAGGCTTTTCCACATCATCACTGGAGCTTCGGAGGAAAACTGCACCTTCTCCAGGAGCACTGCTTCAACAGAACCACATCTGTCATCCAGGAGGATGCAGCCACCATTTAATGGGACTGCACCAACACCCTGACTGACTGACAGGGTGTCAGGTTGTATTCCGATTCTGTCAGTGGTTTTATTTTGTATTATTGCATGTATTTCATTTTTTCTCTTTTTTCCTATTAAAATTGTATTACTGACTTGGAGTCTCTCACTGGTTTTGCTTTCAAACCAGTACACCTAGACAGAATAATTGGTGTCATGTAAGAATGGAATATAATTAATTTCAAAACCTTAAATTATATCAGCACCTTCTTTTGGTTTTGGTTTATTTTTTTTATCCATAAGCTAACTTACCACTGTCTTAAGGCAGTGGTGTCTGTAAATTACTGGTTTTGTTTGACTTTAGATATATGTGAAAACTAGCACAGAATTGGAAATTACTGTAAATGTCTGTACTAGTATTGTAAGTTTTAATTTCTATAAAAATAAACCATTAGATCTTTAAAAGCTTATTTTTTCACAAGTACATTCTGTGTGGAAGACACTTTGCATTGTAATATTTTTACTGTAGTCTAACATCTGAAATCACTTGCTCTGGTACAGCTTTCACACTGCATGATCATTTTATTATATTTTGGTATTGGCAATTTTACACATTGGGTGGAGGTAAACAGCTCCATTATGGGACTTACAAAAAGAGGGAAAAAGAGAAAAACGAAAAAAGAAATGAACTACTGTTGTAGTTCAGTAGCGTAGGGAAATATTTGTGGTTGGTCACTGTCAGGGTCTCCTATTTATCAGTACTTTTATAAATCTATGAAAATTGTTAAATTATTTTAGAAACAGTGCTGTAAATACGTCACATTTAAATTGTCAATAAATCAGTTTGGGTAACTTAAGATCTGGTTGAGTTTCTTTTCACCATGACAAGTATTTGATCAGAGCAATATATTCTTTTTCAGCGTGTCAAAGGTCAGACTGCCCTTTATCCAGCCATAGCAACTCTAATTCTTCAAATCTAGTCAGGTTGTGTAGCCTAAAAATGAAATTGAGCAGACTGAACTGATTTTCTTGTGCTGTTCTCAGTTTCTTCTCTGGAAGTTTTACATGTTATGCAAGGGATATTGCTTAAAAAAATATCCCGGGGAAGAAAATGTAATGTGGATTTTTCTGTCTTTATACTGATGGATCAGAAGGGTTCTCTCTCAGAGATGCTTTCCTGAAATACAGACCGGACTCATTTACCCAGATTCCACTGCCACCACCTGGCTGTGCACTGCCCTTCACTGAAGAGGAAATCAAATTGTTCTCTATGGCTACAGATTTAAACCCACTCTGTTAAAATAAAATATTTACAGAAAATTGAACTGTTGACAGCAGTGTGCATTCCTGCTGAGGGGTGATGCTCCAGGCTACAGTTGAACAAAGTGGACTATTCCTTAACCTCGTGGAATATCAGGATGTCAGCACCACCTAGGGGTCACATTCCAGCTTTAAAAATCATTCAAGTCTAGTACTAATTTACTTTTAAAGTGTATTTCATACTTAAAAACTGAGCTGGAGATGATTTTTTTTTTTTTTTTTTTGTTTTTTTTGTAAGTA
>VXBI01010023.1:0-70118 GCA_013397375.1 Toxostoma redivivum | reverse complement strand
TTTTTTTTTTTTTTTTAGCTTTTATAGTAAGTATTGTAATAGATGGAGAAATTACAGAATGCACCTAATATGTACACTCTGAAGGTGTGGAACAGAAATATTACTGTCGTTTTAACAATTCCATTTTAAATAGAGGTGAAAGAGAGGAAAGAAATTAAAGAAGGGGAAATATTGGATGGGGAATTTTAGTCTAGAAGTTGAAATTAAAGCAGTGAAGCCCTTTGTGCTGCGTGTAGTTTAACCTTTTAACAGTTTTATTTAATGTCTTAATAGTCCTCTGAACTTTGTAGAATAGCCTAGAAATTATTTGATGCTCCGAGCTGCTGAAGCCCCTCTGAGGTGAAGTGAAATAGTGAAATACTGAAGGCAGCTCTCCGGAAAACTCAAACCTGAATCCTGCCCTGTGAGTTGTGTCTGCCTGGATTTTTCATTTTCGGTGCAACCTCTGAGGAAAAGAAGCTGGTACTCATTTGTGAAGGCACTACTACTGGCGTAGTAGCTGTTGAACACTGCCCTTCAAAGTGTCACTTTTGACGCTGTAATTAGGGATTTGCATTTCAAACGAGTGGAGTTTGGCATATCAGGATGCGCAGTGAGCGCATCTTGCAAGAATCCAAACCACTCTTGTCGCGCTGCGTTCTGATGGGCACTCGGGACACCTGAGTCACCTCAGCTCTCGACAGAGGGGTGGCAGCTGCGGGCTCGCAGGGCAGAGGGTTTTCTGGTTTGTTTTCTGTAAATGACCAAGTTTGAGCGCTCGTTTCACAGTCTGCAGTGTGCTACGTGCGCTCCTGCTGGTAGGTTTGCCCTCCGACAGGAAGGAAATGCCACCTGACCGCAAAGACACACTCGGTGCAGATTAGCAATTGTTTCTTGGGGCAGGTCGCTTGGCTTCGTGTCAGCCTTCACAAAAGACACCCTGATGGTTCATTTAGTTTGTAAATTATGCCAGCAGTTAATGCTTGTAATCTACCAGGGCTAGATTATATCAGGAAAAGAACGCGGAGTTTTAAATTCTCTGGTTTGAAGCCATTCTCTTTCAAAGCGGTGGCATTTTTTTTTCTGTGTATAGCAATGAATCTAGTTTTTTTCAAAGGTTTGTTTTTTTTCCTTTAAGTTTTTTTTTGTAAGATTTCTCTTGTTATGTTAAAGTGGAGAAGTCCTGGGTTTTTGGGAGGTGGGAGTAGGGGTGTTAACACTTTTCCCCCAGAAAATCTGAAAGGAAATCATTAAGGCATGAAGCAAAATTATGATAATAATGAAGCAAACAGACAGAATAAAGCTAGAAAATCTTTCTGCAAAGTCCAAGATGTTGGAGTTTGCTCAGAATATCAGCATTCCAAGCCGCCTTCATCCTCTTTTTTGGCCGGGACACTTCTAGACTCAGATTTTACCCTTTTTTCACTGGCCAAGTGTGCCCTTTTTCCATCCTTTACTTGCTTCCCCCCCTTTCTGTGTGTGCCCAGGTGCTCCGAGGTCACATTGCAGGGCAGGGCGGGGTGGCGCAGCATCCCTGGATCCCTGACAGCAGAGTCCGGACTTCCATGCCTCCAGGAGAATTTCTAGCGTGTGATCTCTAGGTGGAGCCTCCTATCACCCAGTTCCTTTTGAAAAGTAGGAGATGAGATATTTTAGCACTGAGACTCTGGAGTGGTTTTTTTCAGACCACGCTTTTGGCCTTTCTTAATGTCTGCTGGCTTGAGGAACTGTTCTGTGTCGGGTGGAGGAGAAATAATAATTGTGGGGCGTGCAGTGTATCTCGGGTCTAAGGCATTTATGCACAGATCAGATGGACAATTAACAAATCTATTTTTCAGTCAGCTAATTTATTCACCTCCCCGAAGACTTAGCTCAGTTATTCTGGAAAGGAAGACGTTTATATTCAGATTTTGTATACCAACATGACAACTATAAAATTAATATAATAAAATATTATCTTTTTAATACTCCAAACAAGATCTACATTCTTTTGATAGTGCTGGCTGACATGTTGAAAAAACAATTGTACACCTTTGCTCTCTAGAACAACCACTATCGAAGGTAAAGATAAAAAGAGACACAACCATCCATGGAGAGAGGATGACAGGACCTGGAGCTTTCCCACTGTGTGTAATTTTTTCCTGCCTGTGGAGATAAGGCTCCAGTGGCTTCGAGCTGTAAGTTATCTGACCACAGCAATGTGAGAGGAGAGCAGAGAGCCTTTCTGGGGCTGGAGAAGATGAAAAACCCCACAATTCACTTATCCTTGAATATTATGTTCCTGCTTCCAAATAGGAGTTTGTGAGACCTTTCCTGAACTTTTTTTTTTGTGTGTGTGTGTTTTTGTTTAATTGTTTTTTTTTTAATGGATTTGGTTTTTTTTTTTTTTTTTTTTTTTTTTTNTTTTTTTTTTTTTTTTTTTTTTGTTTGGTCGGGGTTGTTTGTTTCTTGCTAAAAGCTCATCACCTTTCCTTAAAGACTTGTCTTTATTTAAAAAGGAGCAAAGCCCAAACCAAACAAAGAAAACCCCAAGCTTATAAAACCCCAAAGCCTATTAAAAGCAGTCAATAAGCAATGGATAATTAATTACTTGGAAATATTTTGCCATTATATCTATCTATAGATATATAGATATGGATATATATATCCCCAATATATAGATAGATATGGAGATATAGATATCCCCCATATATATATATATATATATAGGGGGTGTGTATATATATGTATGTGTATAGACACGTATATAAAAGATTTTTTACTTATTTAACTTTATTATTTTCTTAGCTTTTTCTTAGACTTGTTAGCACAAATTATTTTAATATTAAGATAATTTTCTGTGAATTCAGAATTCACAGAATTCAATTTTACTGCTTGGGTCGCTTCTGAAACCAGGTGATTCTCCTGAAATCTCTTTTCTTGCAGAATGTAGAAGTTATTGGAAAACTGCAGATATAGAGTTCCCATTGGAACTTTAACTGGGAATGTTGGATATATGTGGTTTCCAAGCTTCATGTACTAAGCAGAAATTTAGTACATTTGATAAGTTTTTATTTTGTTCTCTAGAACAATTTGAGTTCTGGTGTTTAGGATACTGCTTCTACCTGCTCAAGTGGCTCGTTGTTAAACTTTTCCTAGGGGAAAATATTTTGAATTATTTTGTATTAATGTAGTTACTGACAAGTTCAACTCCTTGGTCGCAGCTCATCTAACAGTTAACAGCATTTCCTCTTGCTTAATGGGTCGTGAAGTTCATTAGCTTCTTGGTTATCGGCGCCTGATAAAGGTACACTTGAATAATTATAGATCGGGAGTGAGTTCAGAAGTTTAATCGGCTTGTAATTAAAAAAAAATTGGCTTTGCATTTTCCCAGCTCTGTTAAACCGTTCCCTCTCAGCTTTGGCAGGGATGCCCTGTCCCTCGGAGGGCACTTGGTTGTAATTAAATCTCCTTGTATGTGCCCAAAGAGCAGATGGCAGAGAGGCCACTGTCCATAGGTTCTGGCCGGTGCCCAGCTGCCGGATAAATGGGATCAGCCTGCCTGTGGGATGGTGGAAAACTACCTTTTTTTTTTTCTATTATTATTTCGGTTGATTAACCTTCTGCTAATTGCTGGTATCCACCTCGCCCTGCGGCTCTGAGCATCTCGGGTGAAGCGTGGGGCCGAGCAGAGGGCTGGGGAGCATCCTTCCTCCCATCCCTCGGGTACCGGCCAGCGCCTCTCGAGCCGGGAATCTCACGGGAATACCGGGCATTCCCGGTGGGTTTGCCTGATATTTGCATACATTTACGTACAATGGATGTANGTCCTAGGGGGGTGTTGCTGTCCCGGGGGTTGTCTCTGTCCCAGGGGAATATCTCTGTCCTAGGGGGGATATCTCTGTCCTAGGGGGAGTGTCTCTGTCCTAGGGGGGTGTCGCTATCCCGGCGGGATGTCTCTGTCCCAGTGGGGGTGTCGCTGTCCCGGGGGGGCGGTGTGAGGGTGTCCCAGCCCGGGGGGGCCGTGCCCGCGGTCCGGTCCCGCCCCGCCGCGTCCCTCCTTAAAGCTGCCGCCCGGCCCCCGGCGCGCTCACCGCTCTCCCCGCGCTCGNGCAGGGATGCCCTGTCCCTCGGAGGGCACTTGGTTGTAATTAAATCTCCTTGTATGTGCCCAAAGAGCAGATGGCAGAGAGGCCACTGTCCATAGGTTCTGGCCGGTGCCCAGCTGCCGGATAAATGGGATCAGCCTGCCTGTGGGATGGTGGAAAACTACCTTTTTTTTTTTCTATTATTATTTCGGTTGATTAACCTTCTGCTAATTGCTGGTATCCACCTCGCCCTGCGGCTCTGAGCATCTCGGGTGAAGCGTGGGGCCGAGCAGAGGGCTGGGGAGCATCCTTCCTCCCATCCCTCGGGTACCGGCCAGCGCCTCTCGAGCCGGGAATCTCACGGGAATACCGGGCATTCCCGGTGGGTTTGCCTGATATTTGCATACATTTACGTACAATGGATGTATCGCTTCACTCCTTCCACCACGGCACCGGCGCCGCGCTCCCCCCATCCCCTTATCAGCTCGAAATGTTATCAGCGCCTACTTTGGGTGCCTTTCCCTTAATCCCTGAGCTGGGGAAACATTCACACCCCCCTTCCCCTGTTTGCAGCAGCGCGTTATCAGCCTTTCCCCCCGATCTTAATCGCCTGTCGCGATTTCGGTGCTTTCACCGCCAAGTTTGCCCGCAGCGCCGGACCTCGGGCGGAGAGGGGGTATCGGTGTCCCGGGGGGTGTCTCTGTCCTAGGGGAAGTGTCTCTGTCCCAGAAGGGGTGTCGCTATCCCGGGGGAGCCTCNCTGGCGGCCCTGCTGCCCTCCGTGCTGCCCTCCGTGCTGCTGGCCGCTCCTCCGCCCGTCTGCCCCGAGCGCTGCGATCGCTCTCGCTGCCCGGCGCTTCCCGCAGCCTGTCCCGGCGGGCCCGTGCTGGATGCCTGCGGCTGCTGCCGCGTGTGCGGAGCGGAGGAGGGCGAGGCGTGCGGGGGCTCGGGGCCGCCCTGCGGAGAGGGGCTGCAGTGCGTGGTGCCGCCCGGAGCCGTCCCCGCCTCGGCCACGGTGCGCAAGCGGGCGGCCGCGGGGCGCTGCCAGTGCACCAGCAGCGAGCCCGTGTGCGGCAGCGATGCGGTCACCTACGCCAGCCACTGCCAGCTGCGGGCCGCCAGCCGCCGAGCGGAGCGCCTCCGGCAGCCGCCCATCATCGCTATCCAGCGCGGAGCCTGCGGGCAGGGTGAGGATGCGCGGGGGGATGGCCCGGGGTGCGGGGGGAAGCGCGGAGGTTCGGCCGCATCATCCTCATTCAGGGTCGGGACGCGGTTCCCCGGCTCCAGCATCCTCATGCTGAATCGGGACGCGGTTCCCCGGCTCCAGCATCCTCATGCTGAATCGGGACGCGGTTCCCCGGGAAGGAGGCACCGCGGAGAGGAGCCGCAGACGAGCCTTGGCCGCGGCTCAGGCTGGGCGCTCCAGCTCAGCGAGAAAGCGGAGCAGGAATGCGGTTTGGCAGCGGCTGCCAAGTGCAGGGGGGAAAAAAAATCCCTGTACCCGACTTAAAGTTATCTCCCACCCCCCGAGGGATGATGCTGGGCTCGAGACTGGGGGAAACTGGTGCAAAGCCTCAGCAGCGGGTACGGCTGCGGAGCCGGGGCCGGCTGTGCGACTCTAACAAAGTTTGGAGAAATAACTCGAGCGCGTTCCCGTCCCGGTGCTTTGTCACAGGGAAGTGCCCCGGGGAATAAAGCCAGGAATGCAGGAGCCGTTCAGATGTGATGGAGCAAAGGGGCGGGCAGAGCAGGCTGCTGCCTGCCTTGGCCCGGCTTAGCAGATGCGCTCTGATTAATAAAAGACTTGCTGGAAAGGGAGAAGCCTGTTAACAGCGTGTTAAGCTCAGTCTAGAGTTTTATGTTTGTTTTTGTTGGGGTTTTTCGAGGATGGAGATGGCCGCCGATAAGTAACAATGCGTGGCATTTCTCCTTCAGCACCCTTTAGTTGTCAGTGTAGGCAAACCGAATGCAATGTGAGTACCCAGAGCTGCAGGACGGGTGCAAATTATTTGTGAACGGTGTAAAAGGGCATTGCCGGGTTACGAAACGGTGGCTGAGCAGCTGGAGCGGCTGGGCTGAGCAGCCCGGAGAAGTGTTTGGAGTGGTAGGAGCGGTGAGTGCAGGATGTGACACAAAGCGGGGCAAAGCCGTGCTGGGATAAGCAGGGGATGATCGTCACAAGATGCAGCCCCTAATGCAGGCTGGATTAAACCTCGTAAACCGAGGCTGTATATCCCTTCCAAGCCATTCAGCACCATTAGGGGGTCATGTGTAAAAATTAGCATGAATTAAGCCTTTCTTTCTGAAGTGGTAGTCACTCTTTAGTAAGTTAGTGCTGTTTTAGTGAGGATTAATTCTTTTGATATAAATTGTATAATTTCTGGACTTCCTTTCTTTTAAAACACGTATTTTTCTACACTTAGCCATCATCTCTCCAGCAGAAACACATTCTGATGTACAGTGGCTGTGTGTTCAGCCTACAGATCAAGCTCACAGCTTTGGTGTCAACACAATCAATTTTTTGTACCCCTGGTTGTCCTCTCAGTGTCAAAGCTGTGTTGTGCTCCATGGCACGCTGCTGGCATTTGCTGACACTGGAGACAATCAAACCTTTCACGCCACAGTTTCCTGGTGCCCAGTGTAAGACAACGCCTTGTGATTTTTATTCTCGATTCATGAAACCAATATTGTTTTCTCTGCCTTTTCTGCTGAACGTTTGCAGAATTGGGGCTGTGTTAGAGCTGGGAGCAATATGAGCCTCTGGTGGGGGATACAGAAAATGCACAGGCTGCACAGAGTCCCTGTCTGGGAAAGCTCTGCTGTTGTAGATCCATCAGGAGTAATTCCAGACAATCATTTTGCCCTGTTGCACCTCTGGAACAAAAAGAAAGTGCTGGAGAAGCCAACCAGTAGCACATGTTTATCCCTGGATGAGAGCAAACATTGCTACCAGCAAAGCTTTTTTTCATATGTAAAGAGCCTGAAATAAAAAGGGATGGACAGTAGGCTGTAAAGTGCTTGAATAAATGTTTTGAAAAAAACATTGCCTAATATTTGGCTCCTTAAATTAATTTTTAATTTTATTTTGAGTTCATCATCAGGTGTGCTTTTTCCACCTAAAGACTGAGTTATGTCTAGCCGTTTTTTTCATAGTAACACACCCACGTAAATAATTTGGTCAATACAATGCGACAGTGCAGGGAAACAAAGAGATGTGAAGATAGAGAAAGCATTTGGAAAGCACTTGTTGTTTTTAAACTTCACACTATTTCAGTAGCTGGTCAAGTACAATGATGTGTATAGTGTTTAAAATAAAGTAAAACTTGTCATTTTCAATTTTCATCTACCACAGTCTGCTCCCAGTGCTGTTTTTTTGTCCATCAGTGATTCCCAGGGAATCTCTTCAAATACCAGCTGTGTTTGAGAGGATGTAGTAGAGGCAGGAGCAAAGTGCTCTGAGTCTGTGTGCATAAGGGGGATGATTTCCTATGCAAAATGAGCCTTAAAAAACTCAATCCCTTCCCAGCAGTGTCCAGCTGTGCTGTGGCCATGGGCAGCATAACCAGTGCTACCCACCCTGTTGTGCCCCTTCTGCACCAGCCTGGACAGGTTCCTGAGCTGCAGCTGTCACTAAAAAATCTTCTGTGTGTGTTGATACCACTGAAAATACAAATGCACAGGGAGAAGGTGAATATCCTCTGGGCAGAAACTGTGGCTGTGTAAGAGCATCCCACATCCAGGAGTGAGGTCAGTGCCACGAGACCTCAGTATTCAGTGGTGAGGTTCAGCATGCTGGGAGGATGTTTTCTTTTTCTTCTGCAAATATGTTTTTGGTGGCCTCAAATCCCTCCTGCTGACCAAGGAAAGAAGGCTCAGCACATAACTTAAACCAGGCTTTATTCCCTTCCTCGTTTTTCCCACAAGTGTTGGCAGGTGTTTTGGGGCAGTGTGCCCTTCTCTCCACGTAGTGCCCTTCACACTAATTTTTATAGTAAAATCACTCTGTATTTTTATAGTGAAATATAAACTGACCTGGATTTGTCTTTTCCTCATTAACACGAGGAAGAAGAACATTCCCTGTGGTTGCTCTCCATTTCTGACTATTTTCTGCCTGGTTTTGAGCTGGTTTTATATGTTTTCATATTTGTATTAGGTTGACTATGTCTAATGTGGTATCCCAGTGAGCTCAGCAGTCCTCAGCTTGCTGGCATCTGTCACAGGTGGCTCACACTTGTCCCAGGCATGCCCACACCATGATGTCACATCTGGGGTTTGATGGGAGCTCTTAGGGCTTAGATTAAGCAGGTCACTGCAGTTTGATTGCCTGGGGAGAAGGCAGAGGTCAGGGGTAGCTCTCAGTCTAGAAAGGTGTGTATCACTGAGATACAGACTTTGCTGCTTCATCACCTGGTTTCACAGATCTGGAGACAGGGAGGGGGAAGCAAAAAAAAATTAAAAACAAAACAACACAACAACAACAACAAAAAAAACCCACCAAAAAACTCAGATTCTTGCAAAGTGGCTGACTGTGTTTTGAAATGCACCAGGCAAAACTGCATCCAAGTATCTCTGTGTAATTCTCTGGCAGGAGAAAAGGACCTCTGCGGTCAATAATCCATTTGTCATTAACTGAGCCCTTCTGAGACAGCCTAAGAGTGAGCTCAGTGCAGCAGAGGATGGGAAGGAGCTGGACCTGCCTGCACTCCTGATGGGCTGGCAATGCTGAGCCTGGCAGGAATGAGGAATCAGGGCAGGGAGAGAAACTCAGCTGGGAAATCTGTGAGGGTTGGGAACTCAGCCAGATATTTATCAAGAGGGAAGTTGATACTGTTGTTATGAACAAGGCTTTCAGCTGTTTCCCAGAAGATAATAACAGGCACATGGTGGTGTTTTTATTATTATTATTTGTGTGCCGAAGAAGTGTTGGGAGACTCTGGCAGGTTACTTGGCACGTGCCAAGTCTATTAAAAATGACCCAAGAGGACCAGATTTTTAGGGTCTGAGTGCACAGATGAGCATTCCAGTGCTGCTAAACTTCATCTCCTCCCTCAGTTGCTGTTTGGGTGGTCTGAACATCATTCTTTTCCAACTTTTCCTCAGTCTATTTTGCAGCAGCAGGAGAAGGGAGGCAGGGAGGGAGAGAAGAGGCAGCTGAAGGCAATGGAAATAAATAGCAACATCTTTCCAGAAGAGAACCAATTCCCAAGTGTGGGATTAAAAAGCTTTTCCAAAGCCAAGTACTCAGCTTGGAGAGGAGGCAACTGTAAGAAGTGGTTTGTCTGAAGAACTCACCTTTTTCCCCTCTCCACATCTAGATTTCCTTCCTGGGGAGCAGGCAGTAATTTTGCAGTCTCCAGACTTCAAACAGTCAAGTCAGTAAACACAGATTTGGAACAAGGAAAGATTCAATCCTTTCATCTTCTGGGCTTTGAAATTTAAAGGTACCTGTGGACTGGGCAGGAATACTTGAGGCCATGAGTAAGCAGCAGGAGTGTTGTTAAGCAGAGTTTGGATGTGAGGGAGGCAGCACATCCCCAGCAGCTTTCAGACTCTGCCGTCCAAGAAATAGGAGAAGCTGGAAAATATTTTTCAAATGTGAATTTACGTGTGCTTGGAGTGAAAGAAAGCAACGTCAGAAATAGAAACTGGGGTACTGTGGAACTTAACTTGTGGTGTAAATACAGCCATTCCTCAGTCCCAGAAGCTGCTGGGGCCTCTAGGATCTCTGGCTGGAGTTGGCAGTGAGTCCCACTGCCTTTGTAACTGGGCCCAAGTGAATACCTGACATTATTTTGGAGAATGTGTTCAGGATGTAGAATAAAAGACTTTATTTTGTCTTCTGGACGCAGGTCATTGTGATTCCCAAATTGATTGTCCTGCTTCAAAGAGAAGAATATAACTTAAAAAAAAAATCTTTTTAATATCAAAGGGCTATAAAATAATTTATCTTATACTAAGAGATGTTGACCTTATCTGTAGGTAACAGGAGAGTTATATCATCTTAACGTTGTGAGACAGGACACAGGTGACAAGTTATTTTAATGTTTAGTGAACTGAGAGGATCTTTGGTGCCATATTTTAGCAGCTGGAGATGAATTACACAGGCAGGCAGAGCAGCTCTTGAGTTTCTGGGTTAATATCAGGCACCCTGGTGCACTGATAAGGTGAAGCACAAGGTTGGAGGTCAGCTGGGTTGTGAAATTTGTTACTAGTGCTGTGCCAAGAACTTGTTTCTGGCGGAAAAAAGTGGAAAAACAAAGCAAATATGTGTTTCATGTGTGAGCAGATGCATTTTCCTCTGCCTTTCCTGCAGGCTGGTACCAGGCTGGTACCTGGCCCTGTCACTGGCAGCAGTGGAGTGGCAGTGCCATTAAAACTGTGTGGTGTTGGTTAACCAAACCTTATTCTTGTCTCTGTTGTTTTTTCCCCATCAGGGTTCCTCAGTCTTTCCATCTCCTTGCTCCTGTAAAGCTTTTTTTGGTGAGACATAGGAGAGGGATGTGCAATGAATAGTTCCTACATTCCCTTTTGCAGAACTGCTGCAAGAAATCCCAGTGAGACAGAGCTACAGTGCTTAAAATGTTTCTGGTAGCACTTGGATTTGCACATATTTTTGTTGCCAGACAACTGATGGATAAAATAATGCTTATTAAATCTGGTAGCCATGCACAGAAGTTACCCAGAGGTCTAAAATTTGAAATATTTTCTGTAGCAGAGGGTAACATTAGGAGGAGCTCTCAATATTTTTCCAGAGACCACTGTCACTGCCCCATTTCACAGCCAGGGAATCTAGGGCAGGGAAAGATAAAGAGATTTGGTCAAGGTCAGCCAGCAGCAGAGCTGAGAGCAAACTGAGCTTTCATGAGTCCCTGTTCAGTTTTCTGCCCCTTGCCAGCATTTCTGCTCCATTTTCCATTGCTTTTCTTTTTCCATTACTCTATTTCTCAAACTTTCAGGCTGCAGTTTTGGTTTGCCCTGCTAACAGCATCGATGATCTGTCGATCTGCATCTGCAGAAAATCCTCTTGGAGGAGGGAAGGAGTGGGTGAACCAAGCACTAGGAAGGAAGAGAAACCCAAACAAGTCTCTTCCCTCATCTCACCCCCACAAATAAACACAACCCCCCCAGGAATCTCATGCTTCAACATTTGTGGTGGTAAAGGGATGATTCACTCCTTTTTCCAGGACATCACAGGCACTGTTTGGAGTGTCTGCCCTTTCTCTATCTCTGTGTAGACCTCAATCTATGAAGGTAAACGTGGCTAACCCTTGTTTTCTTTTGTATTCAGACACTAAAAGTGGGCAAGCAGATGCCATCTATAAATATGAAAAATACTTGAAGAGTCCATAAAATAAAGCAGGATAGGTGTGTAGATAAGAATATCAATATTCAAAAAGCTACTGTTGACAGGGGAGCAGTGAATACAATAATTAGAACTCTAAATATATTTGAAAAATATATATTTGAGAAAGTGAAATTGAAACCTGCTGTCCTTAAAACCTTTAATGAGGAACTGCAGGAGCAGCAGGGAGCTGTGTGACAGTGGCTGCCTCACCAGTGGCAGTGCCACCCCTTACTGAAGGTAACTCTCCAGGTTATGGTGCCAGAAGGAACATCCACTCTACTCCAACTTCATTTCCCAGCCACTCACTGATTTCTGATGTCTACATTAAAACAAATCTGGGTGGTCTTGGAGTGATTCTTGAGACAGATGTAGAAAATACTGCCAAAGGCTGACAGACTTTTCAGGCTGTTGAGGCCTTTGCAATGTAGTTATGCTGAGTTCATGTATTGTACAATTACAACACCCCAGAGCAGGAGTGCTGTCTGTTTTATTACTGCTCTGAGGGTTTTCTATTTTTTCCTATAGATTTGATCCTTATTTATATCAGTTCCATGTCACTCCAAAGTCCTGCCACAGTGAAGTGGTGAAGTCAATGCCTTCTCCAGCTGCAGAAAAGTAGGATCTTAGGAAGCTTTTTATTGGCTTTCCCCTTGAGAGGTTTTATTTTTAGACTAGAGAGAAGTTTAAGAAGCATGAAAACAAGAACTTGTTTTTATTCCCTGGTGTCTTCATACCAGGGTTCCTGGAAATTGAAGCTAAGTCTCTCTTAAGCAGGGATTTCTTCTGAAGATGCAGTGTGAAAGTTTCTCACATACTTAAAGTGAGATCTTAATGGGTTTATAATTTTAAGAGGAATTCTCAAGATCAGACAGCTGCTGGTTACATGTGGGATATAGGAATTACCACGTCATTGGTACTTCATGGGTGCTTTGAGGTTATTCTGCTGGTGCTCTGCCTGTAGTGAGTTGGAGCTGGGAGGTAAAGCAGGGTGATGACCCGACTTGGAAGGGACACAAATTGAGCAGGGCTGGAAAAAAAAGGAGAGGAGAAATCATTCCTGACTCATCTGTTGTATTTTCAGCCTTCTGCAGAGAAGAGAATTGTCAGCTTTAACCTGTTGGCTGAAATATTCTGTTCCTCTGTCTGCAGGAAATAGGGCAGACTCTTTTCCATAATACCTGACTTACATTTCTTAGTGTTTCCAGCTCAGACAGGGCTGCTGTTAATGATATTTCCCAGCTCAGCACTCTTTGCCCTTGTCCTGAATTGCTCCTCACCTTTATGGTGTGTCTGAGCATCTCCCTGCACGCTGCCTCCCCTGCTCATCCTGCCCCTGGTGCCTGTGCAGGGCACTGCCAGCACTGCTGGCACGGCCACCAGAGCTCTGTGCCTTTGTCACAGGGCTTCTGGCTCCCTATTAATTTATCATCCCAGCTGAGCCCCCTCAGCACTGTATGAACATGGCAATGCTGCTGCAGGAACGGCGTGTTCCTGCTCCCAGGGCTGTGCTCCTCCTTCCCTTCCCTGTTTATGCACAAGCTGGGTTTCCTCCCACCTCACCGCTGCTGTTTACAGAAGGAATTGCAGTTTCCTGTTGTTTTAGATGGAGCTGTCACTCCTCTCTGGATTCCTGCCCTCCTTGCTGACACCCAGTTACTTTTGAGCCTCATCAGCTCAAAAATCTGATGGATTTTGCTCCTTGCTGCTGTAACTGAGTCTATTTTGCAGGAGCAGTCAGTGCACTTGGTTTATAAAGGAATTTCTGGCATTCCTGAGAGTTTTTATATACATATTTTCTCCCTGTGAGGTTCTGCAAGGGTTGCTGAAGACTGAGATTGTTCCAATCAGATAAAAGAAGGGTTATGCCCATTTTAGAGCTAAATCTAAGGCACTAAAGCAGAAATTGCTTTTCACAAGTTGCATGGAGACTGAGTAACATGGCTTGGACCAAGATGCACCCATCCAGGGCATTCCTTCTTAGCAGAACCTTCCAATCCTGTGACTATAGTAATTCAGCAGCTGAATTGTAGCAAAAACATTCTGCATCTGATTAGCTTCCCACTTATTCTGCCTTGTAGATAAATGGTAGGAAAAGTTCCTATTTGGCTAAAAATGAAAGTGCATATCTGAAATTATATAGGAACTTCATAGAGGAAAGATGTGGGCATGTTACATGAGGAATTGGCCCACTGACCATTTTCAGTGACAAGAACATCTTGAATGGCCTTGGTACTGGATGCCAGAGAGGTGTGGTTCCCACTAAGAAAGAAGCTGGACAAAGTTCTCAGAAGGTTTTGCTTTGCAACTTCATTATCTTCAAATATTTCTTGCTGTTGTTTTATAAATGCACAAGAACTCTTTATGTCATTCTCTCCAGATAACTTAATAATTTCACAGAGTGGTCTGGCTTGGAAGGGACCTTAAAGCCCATCTCATTTCACCCCCTGCCATGGCAGGGACATCTTCCACTATCCCAGAGTGCTCCAAGCCCCATCCAACCTGTTCTTGGATGCTTCAGGGAAGGAATGTCAGATATTGGTGACATTCTTGTGCTGCTATTATCTGCTTTTACTTATTCCCACAACTGGATTCTCAACACCTTTCCCTTTCAAGTTTTTCTCAGGGCAAGCATAAATTTGTGGTCAGCAGTGAATGAGTAGAAAGCCAATTAAAACATGAAACTTTTTCACCTTTATTTTGTTACAAAAATATGCTTTTTTTCTATGAGCGACCACACATTGGTCTGAAAACTGTCCTGTGTCACCATTAATTTGAGACCAGTTCTGTTCTACGAACTTTGTGTAGATTCCCTGTTTTGTTTAGCTTGGCAGCTCTTTTAGGTTTGTTTAAAATTGGTGATTAAAATGAATGAGTTTCTGCTTTTGGATTAGCAGGGAGAATACAAAGTCCTTGTTGAAGACTGCCAAGAAAGGATTGATCATCTAAATAATATGATGATGAAAATGGACTTTAGTTTCTCTTTGCACGTGTGCATTTATGCCAAATAGCAATTTCACTTAAAATCCTCACTTGAATCTTGCAGTGGTTCTTGCTGCAAGGAAATATTTGAAGTGAAGACCAGATTGGTGCAGTTTACTGTTTGGAGAGATTTCAAGCATTTTATTCTACCATTATTTAGGGCTGTCACAGTAATACAGACTTTCCTCCCAGAAATCTGTGAAGTGTCTTGAATTTCTGCATGGATTATACAGGAGGAAAAATAACTGATGCAATAGCATCTGCATTAACAAGGTGCTGTGGTTTAGACCTCTCAAAATTCCCTCCAATGACCTAAGAGTTGCTCTTGAGCAAATTGCCTGTGACACGTAGAATGTTGTTCTTTATTTTCTTAGGTTTTCATTGTGTAATACCCTTTTTTTGGCGAATTACACAATTTATCCTTGAATAGGAAGTGGAATATTTAGGCTTGCAGTATTCTGTAATTTAAAAAAAGAAAGTGTGGCAGCAGATTCCCACACTTTTTCCTTGTCTCTCTGCAGCAGGACTTGCTGATCCCCCTGTTTTCAGTGAGCTGAGCACCTTTGCTGGAGTTTTTTTGTCTACAGAGTCAGAGGATTGAAGGTTTTTATATGGCATGAATGGAAGTTTGCACAAACACCAACGGCTGGAGTTTTATTTGGGAGGGTGGAAGTTCTCCAAGCAAAACTTGGTTTGTGGTTTGTGTCAGTAGTCACCGGTTCTGGCAGCCCAGAGGTTTCGTGAGTGCTGGGGCTCTTTTGGTTTCGTTCTGCAGGAATCCCAAGCCTAAGCCATGCTTTCAAACCCTTGTGTGTGCCCAAACAAGTGGTGAGTGCAGGAGGAAACAATCACCTGTTTTCAGCAGCCTGGGTCATTTAATATCTTTTGTTATCCCATAGACTGCAGCCCTTCAGTGAGGGTGGCAGAGAGAGTTGCTGGAATGTGCCTTTTATCCCCTTTCATCATGTTCAAGACAAAAAGTCCCATTAAATGGGATAATTACTTTGCTCCTTACTTGAGTCCTGATGAAGGAGAGCAGAAACCCCCTTTTGAAAAGGGGAAAACAGGTGAAAACTGGGTGGGGAAAAGCCCCATGTCTGAGACATGCACAAAGCTTTGTTTGGAGACCTGCTCTCTCCTCTATGCCAAGAAAAGCCCTTCCAGAGCAGCAGACACAGCTCTCCCAGCAGAAGGGGAGTGGTTACTTTGGTGAGATTTCTATCTCCAAAGCCTCTCTTCAGGTTAGCTCAAAATAACCACCAAAAGCAGCATGTGTGAGCTGTGAGCATCATTGCATCCATGCCACTTTGAGTAATGACCTAACCAGAACTCAGATCTTAATTTGCTTTTTGGCTCCTCTTTATGAAACCAAATTACTTCAGTTGTTTACAGCTGGGTGTGCTTTTTTTCATGGCTTGGTACTCTGTCTTGCTCTCCTAGCAGTTTGTTTACTGATTTATTAGCCCTGTTAATGCCAGTTGGCAGAGATTTGCCTTCTCATTTCAGGGCTGGCAGCCAGCACACCTTTGAAGTCCTTGAAGAATTAGTGGCCTTGGGAATTCTTCATGCTATAACCTATTTGTATTTTGGGGGTATTTTTTGTCATTAAGTGAATTCACAACAATCATCTTTATAATGTCATTAATAAAGGTTTCTTAGCCGTGCTTGTGGGCATTTAGGGCATTGTGCAATAGTTCAATAAAAACGTTACAAAACACAATAATCACAGCATATAAATAGAAAGAGGAGCAGTCTGGGAAGATTTGAACGTCAGAGCCTGAAGGTATTTAGGAACTGGAGCTTTATTCAAGTCCAACTCTCAATGATTTAGAAACAAACCAAAACAACACCACCCCCACAAAAAAGAAAACTCCCCCAAACCAAAAATGAAAACATAGATTTGCTGCTAAGGCCCTGAGCTATTGGTACAGCTGGAAAATAGATGTGTAAGAGAGAAGAGGAAAGTATACCTGGAGAAGTTCTCAGATTCACTTCTGCATTCTACAGGGGCTGGAGATGGCTGGGAACTGCCCTGTGGTGGTTGAAGAATGAGCATCTGTCCATATTAAATTTGTAATGTTGGTGGTTTTGTGGCCATTTAGGCTTCCCTGTGATAGTTTGTGCCTAGGTTCAAATCTTAGATAAAATTTCACACAGAGTTGTAGGGAAGATCAGCACAGGTCTCAGCTGTCTATGTGTAGCTCAGTAATCCCAAAGAGCAATTAGCTTTTTTTGCCCTCCGTTGTTCTTTATCTCAGTGATCAAATAAATTTTCAATGTATCAATGCTTCTACTACAGCCTTCAGATATTACATATATGGCAAAGACCAGTTCACAGCGATTTTTTTGTTAACATTCATCAATGAATTCATCAAGATTAGTACTTTGACTGTTGTTTATTTGGTTTAAAAGGTATGTTTTCCATTTAAATGGGCATTGGTTCAAGAGCAGTTGCAAAACTGTGTTACACAATGCAGGAATTCCTAATACATAAGCAATAGACAGGCGTGGCCAGCTGCTGAGAACTTTTTGGGTCAGTATGCCATGAATTAGTATTTATTATCTAACTTTTTCAAAGTAGGAAATTCTGAACTTTTTTTTTCACTCTGCAGTTTAGTTTGGGACTGCGTGAGGAGCTGGATTATGGACAAAATACTGT
This sequence comes from Toxostoma redivivum, assembly GCA_013397375.1. NCBI lineage: Eukaryota > Metazoa > Chordata > Aves > Passeriformes > Mimidae > Toxostoma > Toxostoma redivivum. The sequence continues at coordinate 53,090 of VXBI01010023.1, read as the reverse complement.
TGCCTCTGAAATCCTGGCTTTTGTAGGCTCCAGTTCTGAGGGAAGGCAGCTCTGAGGTGAAGGATTAGCAGTCTTACCATGTAGAGCCTGGGCATCCTTTTTCTTCTTCAATAGCTAAAAGCAAAAAAAGATTGAAAGCATGAAAAAAAGCTGTGCTTTGCCTGTGTAGTTCCCTCCTCCATGGAGCTTTTTTTTTTTTCCCAAGGGCAGGATGTGACCTTTGGATGTCTACAGCATTGCAGCTGAGATGAAATCATTTTATAAGCAGTGATCAAAAAACATATCAATGGCTGCAGCAGTGCCCTGTGGTGTTTTAGCCTAGCACCACATTAATCCCATCTGATAATCTGTCCAAGCACCTATTTAATGCAAGTGGATAATTCCAAACTGCATTTCTTATTGTAGCAGTTTCCCAAAACTACCTCTGTTATAATTGTCAGCTTTACAGTAATAACCTGACTTGTTTGACACTGAATATTTCTGGTAGGGAATATAAATCATTTGGTAAATTGATATTTCTCAATCAGCAGGCCCTTATGCCTCCGTGGGGTGAAAGCCCAAGGGCAACAGCTCAGGTGTAAATAAAAAATGCTCTTGAGGAAAACAGTGAGGCGAGGACAAAAGTTTCCTGATCGATGTTGCTGCTTCATAAAGCAGATAAAGATTTCTGAGACAGCACAGCAGATATTGTGGTTACTACTGTGGCTGCTGCTTGTGGCAGGCTGCATTTAAAAGCCCTTGAGATGTTTCACAGGGTATAAATAAGAAAAATACCTGTTCCTGAGGGACAGATGGTGTTTGGGTGGAGCATGCACCCCTCTCAAGAGGGCAGTGTGTGCTGCTTGCCATTGGGAAGTCACCTGGAACATGCTCACCCCTGAATCCAACCAGTGTCTGGTTGGTGTTAAAAGCAATGGCATTTTGTTCCCAAATCATTATTGCCTCCAGTGTGTACTTAAAAATTTGCATGGTTTTCCTCTCTGGTTTTTCCAACAGTAAAGGGCATTTGGGGTTTTGGTATTGGGATGGTTTTATGGGATAGTCCTTGGTCTCCTGTGAGTCTGCAAATAAATCGTCCTCTTACACCGTCAAAGGCACTTACAGCATCCACAAGCTGCTTATTGCTTTAATCTCTGCTTGGATTTAGAAGCCAAATGACAAAGATGGATGGGAGCAGCACAGCACATTAATGCTCCTCTGAAAGTGTTACAGGCTTGGCTTGTGCCTGTATGAGATGGATGCACCAGATAAAACTGAAATGAAAACAAAGGGTGTTTCTCACCTCTGAAGGAATACAGAATAACTCTTTGGGGTGTTCCAAATTTGCATAGCTGGTCCCAGTTTTAAAAAGGAATGTTTTGCCCCTGAACTGCTTAAGAAGGAGAAGCTGTGTCAGAATTGTGAGTTTTTCCCAGAGATTTTTAGACGTCTCTCGGTGCAGACAGGTTTTCTGTTGGCCACAATGGGAGTTGGGTATCCAGTGACTTTTGAAAATCCCACTGGCTCCTGTTGAATACTCAGTGACCATGAGCTTTTGCTGCTGCACTGCCCAGGAATGCAGAGCTTTGTGGTCCCATTGTGTTGTTATATCTATTTTATAGCCCTGGGGGTGGCTCATTTTATGTGTTCACAAAAAAAGTTAAAATGGAAACATGTTCAGCTGAGAAACTGATTCTCAGACTGATTTTTATGGGATATTTTTATATATGTGACTCCAAGGCAGGGTGGGATCCACCCCTCCATGGATCTGAAGGACCTCAGGGGGCATTGGTGGGAAGGATGCCTTGAGTGTGGTTGTGTGGATTGGATGGAAGGTGCTTCCACCTGGACGTGCCAGGCAGGGGCTGCTGGGTCAGGCTGTGTGGGGACACTGGGAAAGGAAACCCCACCTTGTACCCAAGCTGAACTTTCTCAGCAGCTGCTGAGGGCTTGCACTGGGGTCAGGACCTCGGTGTCCTCAGCATTTTACAAATGCAGCAGCCTGAGACTTCAAAACCCTCCAAGAAGGCGTATTTTGGCAGAGGAACAGAGCTCGTTTGTTTAATCTGAGAAGACCATCCAGGCTAAGCAGACCATCCAGAAAAGGAGAGCAGCAATGGAGGCATCTGAGTACAAAATCCCTTTCACAGAGGGAGAGTGGGTGGTGCAGACACGGAATAAACCCTGAGCTCCTCCAGTGCCTCATGCCTGGGCTGCCCCATGGCCCAGTGGGGTGCACTCCACACCAGGAGGTTTCATGGATCATTTTTCCTTAGGACAAAGCACTCCACCTCTGTGCAGAGAAGCAGGGAGGAAATCTAGGTCCAAGGGTCATGCTGCAGATGACTTTTAAGGAAGGGAAAGATACCCACTCGGAGCTTTTTTTAATTCAGGTGTTTTGCAATGACCCTCCTGCAGTCACTTGAAGAACTCATGACATGTCCTCTGTTTCTATTTCAGGCCAAGAACATCCGAACAGCCTGAGGCACAAATACAACTTCATAGCAGATGTGGTGGAGAAGATCGCTCCTGCTGTGGTTCACATTGAATTATTTCGCAAGTAAACAAGATGCCCAGTCTTGATTTTTTTTATTTTTTTTAATTCTTGAAAACAGCTGCCAGCATGACAGAAATGTTGATTGATGATAAGAAATAGCAAAGAGGTTTTGAGACAATGAATATTTTTCATGCTTAATAATTAAGGATAATTTAAGAGTCATGGAAAAAAAATTAGTTAAACTCATGGATGTGCTTTATCTTCTTCATGACACTAACAGCAGATATCTTAAAACATTAAAACTCACCAAACTCCTTTTGGCTGTGTGTTATTTGGAATGAATTATTTGTGACCTTTCAGCTTTTTTGCAGCAATAAACGTTTTATTTCCGTTGTCTTTCAGACTTCCTTTTTCCAAGAGGGAGGTTCCTGTGGCCAGTGGCTCGGGGTTCATTGTCTCTGAAGATGGGCTGATAGTGACCAACGCCCACGTGGTCACCAACAAGAACCGGGTGAAGGTGGAGCTGAAGAATGGGGAGACTTATGAAGCCAAAATTAAAGATGTTGATGAAAAATCTGACATTGCACTAATTAAAATAGATGCTCAGGTGAGTCGTCAAAGCAAGGCACATTTTATTCCTTTAATTTAACATCCTCTTTTCCAAAAACTGTTGCTGATTTTCAGGTTTGAAGGAAAAAATAAGTTGTTTACTGGGCTGGGTTGTTGAGAATATATGAACTAGGTGGATACATGTTTTTAAAAGCCAAGTTTGTGGGTGGCAGTGGTTAATTTTGTCACCTCAGTGTAGTGAAAGTATTACATAGCACTTTTTTATGCATCCTCAAAATAAAATAAAAAAAACCCAGTTTACTGACTAGTTTGCACACACTTTATCTGATATAACTCTGTCTCAGAGAAGAAATGGGAATGTTTTGCTTGTGCTACTCTGTCTTGAGTGCCTATATTGAAGTCACAAATGGCTTTTAGAGGATGCATTTGTCCCTTGCTGATGTAGATACTAAAATAGAAAATATCTTGAGGAGCATCTTGAACACAGAAATTAAAGCCAGCTTGGAAAGATGCTCTTACACTGCAAATGGTTTTCTGAGCAGCTTCCCATCTACAATCTTCCTCCATATCAAATGCTCCTCTGTCAGCGTAATTGTGCCTCCTGCCACAGCAGAAAAGCTGTCAGGAGGTTCTGCACAAGTAGCAAACAGAATATTGGGAGGAAATGCTGTGTAATGGAGATGCAGCGAGCTGAATGTGGCTGTTTGGGGTGCTGCTCGTGTTGGCTCTCCCCCCCTTTGGTCTGTCAGTTAATGACCTCCAAGTTGAACAGGCAGGAATGCTTCATTTGAAACACGTGGCTCAAAAATGTGTAGATCTTGCAGCGTTGTTTTAGTTCAGACCTATTCCCCAGTGAGGTCAGAAGTGTTTGTGCCAGAGTTCATGAGTAAGTCAGACGCCTGAAGCAGAACTCTTGGATGACCCGAGGTACAAAGTGCTCCTGCTGCTCCCTTGCCACCTTTATAATTGAAAAGATTTTCTTTTTTAAAAGCTTCTGAACAGCAACCAGGCAGAAAAACCAAACAGCACCAACAATGTTTTTGCCATGTTGGTTTTTCTTCTATTTTCATGCTGTTGCTTATTTTCTCATTTTTATCTTAAAATAAGCAAAAGCAGTAAGAAGCAAAGGGAAAGATCCTCAGCATGAGCACTGGCAGCATCAGGATGAGCAGGATGGGGCAGGGAGTGAAGGGCAGCTGGAAAGTGCTTTAAAATTGGAAGCACAGCATGGTGGGGAGAGCAGACATGGTGAGAAGGAGAGGACTTGGAGCAGCAGGAAGCTGAACCTCAGAGAAGAGAGGTGGCAGCCAGAGAGGAGACACTGGACTGATGTGATGGATCAGTCTGAGGACTTAGGAAAGGAGCAGACATGGGCTTGAATGTTATTTTACACCCTGAGGAAATAAAAATCTCCTAGTTTTTTTTTTTATTTCCAGGGCTCCTAGCTGCCCTGGAAAGCTGCTTGTGGGAAGGGAGAACCTGGAAGCAGCTTGGAAAAAAGAGAATGCATCCAGATGAGCTTGTGGTGGAAACCAGTGCTCAGCAGGGCTGGAATTGGTCTGACCTGCCCTTGGAAGCATCTTATCAGCTGTACAACCCAGTGCCTTGGGAGGTGTTCTCCTCCTGGCCTCTCCCGTTGCAGCTCAGGATAATTTTGACAAGACTGGGGGAAAATTTAATGGGATAGGAGACCCAGATTTCCAGCCAGCTCTGATAACATGGCACTGGGAAATCTCAGTCCAAGGCCAGGCCTTGAGGCAGATCTGGCCACAGGTGTGAGAATAAATACATTTCATGTGTTCACAAAAAAAGTTAAAATGGAAACATGGTCAGCTGAGAAATTCTCAAACTGGGCTTTTATGGGACGTTTTTATATATATATCCTTTCAAGTTCTATATAAGTCCTTTCAAGTGTTTAAGCTTTCCTTTTTGTACTGGAATGCCTTGCAGTCATTCAGATGCATAAGACATTTTAAAATCACAGGGATAATAATTTGTTGAATATAAAATGTATTTGCTGGCTAAAGAAGTCAATGGGATGCTACAAATGACCCCTGAAAAATCTGGATACAGCATGAAAACCATCCTTGAGAATTTTTCTGAAGTAAGAGGTGAAGTTCTTGAATTGGAATAAATTATTTGAAGGTGACATCAAATATGCAGGAGGCTTTTGGTTTTTTTACTGTAGCATGTTAAGGCAGGATCTGAGGGGTGAAGAATGCTCTGTGGTTAGGAACAGAGCTGGCTTGAAGTATGGCACCAGGCTGTCAGCTGCTATTCCTAAAGCTGCTCAGATTTTGCAGCAGCCTGGATGCTGTTTTCCTCTAAGGTGTGAACATCTGGTCAAAGATATTGCTAGAATTAATTTGGCTTTGCTGAGTGCAATAGGAAATGAAAGAGGGTGGTAAAATCTGAGCACCAGCAAGGATGAACCATTTCCCTGATTAAATTCTCTCAGTGGAAAAACATCTTGCAGTCAATGAGGAACAGAAACCTTGGAGCAGTTGTTCCAGTCCTAAAATGTGCTTGTTTCTACAGTCTATAAAAGAGAGCAAGTGTTTCTCGTGTCTGTGGTGACACAGAGCAGTTTGCTGGAGTGTTGAAAGTAGGAAGTAAGATTGGAATCAATGTGGTAGCCATGAATCCAATCTAAATACCCTTCCAAATGCAAGGAGGAGACCACATCACTAGAAAGAACAGTGCAGTTGCAGACAATTTGGATATGGACATGCAAAATTTATAAGACTTCTCTAGAAAAAAATTGGATTTTGGCAGCATAGGCAGGGACTGGTGAAATAAATAAATCTGTCCTGCGTGGCACGTGTGATACTGCAGCGAGTGTGAAACCCATCAAAACTATTGCACAACACTCCAAAGGGAGCAGATGCTTTTTGCTGGCAGAGCTGGATTGTGGGATTCATCTCAAGGCAAATAACTACCTTGTTAAATCAGAATGTGAGATACAGCTGCTGGGAAATAAACACCAGCAGGAGGGGAGGAAATTTCAGGGTGGTTTAATGAACAATGTCAGGGTTAACAGGGGGCAGAATTATAAAACAGCCCAACCCACATGGAAACTGGAAGCCCAAAGCAGTGGAAGGTAGAGGTGGCTTTTGCCTGGAGATCCTTTTCAGCTCTGGAAATGGAGCTGTGTCCACAAAAATGGTGTCTGTGGTTTGGCACTGAAGGGAGGAGCATGGTGAATGGCTTCATCTTGAGGTGTTTCTTCTTTCTATGTGCTTAAAAACCAGCCCTGAGCCACTGACTCTGAAATCACACATGGAACATGTGCCAGGTCCTGAAGATTTTTGTTCCTCAATGTGGCCAGTTCCTGGTTCTTTATCCCAGACAGGATTTGGCATCTGCATGGTGCAGCAGCAGTGGGGTTGTGACCCATCTCTAATTTGTGGTGACATTGCAGCCCTTCAGCTGAAACCTTCAGCTTAAGGTTTCTTCTGCATCTTATTAATAAACACTTAGTTTGACACTTTTAAATCAACAAGACCTTCTGCCCTCGTTCCCCTGGTGGTTTCCTGAGGCAATGAGTGTCTATATCTTTGTGGTCAGAGGGGATTTGCTTGTTTTCCCCCGTGTGTACAAACTGGAGGAGGCAGGAAAGCAAACTTCCCTGTTTATGCATCAATATTTTAATAGCCCACATTTTGAAAAAACAAACTACTTGGACACCAGATGTAAGTGGCTTTTCTAAAATGCTATTTCACTTTGAAATCTGTCCCTGGGTAATATGTTGCTTCCTCTGGAGAGCCTGAGGAAGCCCACATATTGCTTCCAGAAGTCTTCAGGACCCATAGAAATGAAATAGCTTGTAAAAAGCTTGGATCTTAACTCCTGTTTATTCATCAGTTTCGGCAGCAGTGGTTTCCTGCCACCTTCAGCTTCTAGTAGCTCTCACTGTGGGGACAATGTGCTGCTCCAGCTTCCCATACAGCAAAATACTCACATCTCCAGGATAGGTCAGCCAGCACCAGCATTTGTTTAATTACTATTTTTATTTTATGTAATTATAATTTCATTTGTATTTTATTTTTAAGGAAGAACAGCAATATCTTGCCAGGCAATTGAAAACCTGGTGACGTATCAAAACAACACTTCATCCTTTTTTTTTTTTTTCTGCAAGCTTCCCATGCTCCATATTTAGATAAGGAGACTCAGTTTTGCTTTTCTAACTATAGATGAAATACTTTTGGAGCCTTGTAATGTATTCAGCCTGGGTTTTTTGTTTTCTTTGGCTCTATGTCAAACAGCTTCTAGATTGTAGATGATATTCTATATTTTTATATGCTCATGACTGGTGTTTTTATTTTGCCATAACATTTTCTGGAAGTTGAATAGTTTCATTAGTCAGAACAGAAATGCAATTCCCAGGATAGTTCCATGTTTTGCCAGAGTTACACTTATAGCTGAATTAGTGCTCCATACCAGCATTTGTGCCTTTCCCACCTAAAAATAAAAAGCATGAAGGAGATCTGTCACTGGTTAACACAAACTGAACTCAGAACTTTTGTCTCCTCTTCATCCGTTTATTGAACTGCAAAGTGCCTCCTGCAAATTCCTGACTTTCCATCCACAAATGAAGGGGATTACAGAACAGAGGAGGGATTTACTTGCTTTCTGTGCCAGCACAGACACATTCACTTATTTCATGGGTGAAAAGGTTCAAACCAAAACACCTCCTGCTTATGGCTGTCTGTGCCTTGGTTTCCATTTCCCTGTGGCAGTGGCTGTGCCTGGTGGTGGTTTTGTGCTTCCTCCTCTTTTAGGAGAAGGATTTCACTTATTTTACCTGACTCAAGCTATGCTGTTAAAGGACACCAGGTGAACATCTGTGCTGGCCCTGCTGGGGCTGCACCTTGAATTCTGTGTCCAGTTCTGGGTCCTTCATGACAAGAAAAACACTGTAGGGCTGGAGTGTGTCCAGCAAAGGGAATGGAGCTGGAAGGGGCTGGAGAATTCCTGAGGGAGCTGGAAAGGGGCTGAGCCTGGAGAAAAGGAGGCTCAGGGGGGAACTTGTGGCTCTGCACAACTCCCTGACAGGAGGGGACAGCTGGGGGGAAATTGGGATCATATCCCAGGGAACAGGGACAGGAGGAGAGGGAACGGCCTCAGGTTGAGCCAGGGGAGGTCAGGATAGATACTGGGACAAATTTATAGAAGGGCAGTGTTGGAATCCCCATCCCTGGAGGGATTTAAAAGCCATGTGGATGCAGCACTTGGGGACATTGGCAGTGCTAGGTTAGGTGGTTGGACTCGATAATTTCAGAGGTCTTTTCCAACCTAAATGATTCCATGTTTCTCTGAGCCCTTCTGGCTGTTGATGCTGATCTCTACCTCTCCTCTCATGCTGTGTCCTATTGTTGGATGGAGCCATTTCTTGTGGTGGTGTGCAGCCCTCCATGTCGTGGGAGTTGTGTTTACCCAGGGTTTGAGTCAAATCCATATATAAAAATGTCTGCAGCCCTTTGGGATGGGAAAGGCTTAAAATATTAACCCTAATTAATGGCTCCTTCTCTGGCTGGGTGTAAACAGTGAGTCATGTGCCACTTAGGGGTTTGCATGTTTAGTCCTATTTCTGTGTGCTTGCAGAATGCCTGCCTGCAGATTTGTTTTATTGAGTAAACACGGATCCAGCAGAGCCCCAAGGCTTCATCAAAGGAAGAGTTAGAAAAGACAGGAGTAGAAAAGATATTATATGTTGCCCAAGGCCATGCAGTGAGTCACTGGGAGAGCTGGGTTTGGGTGCTGGGTATTCCTGGCTCCCTGCTCGATGTGCTGCAAGGCATGGTCCTTTGCCTGGCACTTTTAATTAACTGCTGTGGCAAATCTGTAGTTAAAACAGGAGAATCACGAGTTGGAGTGGTGCTTATGTCATCCTGAAGGCCATCAGACATTATGTAAAAATTGAAGAATGCACATTTATTAAGTATAGTTATTAAAGGCTCTAAACTGACACTCACTTTACCAGGATTCCTTAAATTCCTTGGGATGAGCTTGCCAGTGGAAGGGTGTGAGGGCACAGAGAATGTTCTGACACCATCCCTGCCACAAGTGCCTGCCTGGCACTGCCAGGGCTCCCCTTGGGGGCTGCACAAGGATGTTTTCCCACTCCATCATGGGATTTTGATAGGTTTTATACTGGTTTCATTTCAAAACCACGAGTGCAATGTTAATAAATACTTGAGTTTGTTTTGGGTTTTTTTTTATAACAGAAAATTTAATACTGAGTGTGGCAGCTGTTTTAGAGAAAACCTCCCAAATTTAAAGCCATGACAACACATATATTCATCATAACCAGTTCTACATGGCATTGTTTTGCAGGGGCACTAACATATTTCCATGCAGTGCTGTCAGTGTGTCAGTTCTGCCCCACACCATGAAGTCACAAGGAATAGAGGGCATGTTTTCATAGTATGTGCTGGACAAGGAGGTTTTTGCAATGGATTTTTGTTTCTAGCAAGGGAAATGTTAGCCAGACTTTCCAGAAGGCGTGTTGAATCACAGGGGTGACCTGCAGCCAATCCATACAGCACCAGAGTTTGAACTGCAGCCTGGCTAGTATAGGCACAGCCCTGAAAACTCAGCACAATCAGAATTGTGTTAGTCACAGATTGTTCCTGTACTTTCTCTCTGCTGCCAGATGCAATTTTGGCTTTGTGACTGTTGCTACAACTCTGGAAATTTGTATAAATCTTTTAACTTTGTACACCAGTCATTTTTATTTTTCTGTTAATGAAATATAAGAAGTATTCTGTTTTCTTTTTGCTTGTCTATGTTTCATTTGCTGATAAATATCCTCTTTCTCTGCAGAGTATCCCTGTTCAGTGCACTGGGATACAAACAAAAGTCACTTTTTGTCTTCTGTGTGGTGGTTTGTTTTTTTTAAGAAGGAAAGCAGTGCCAAAAAAAGATGCTGGTTTTGAGCAATGACAGCTTGCAAACACGTGCTACGTAAGCTCAATAGCATCTGCTGAGAGGAGGAAGGGCCAGGGTGCTCCCTGTGTCCAAACAATGCCCATATGGGGCTGTTTGTGCTGCACACAGCCCAGCTCATCACAACTGCCTGCTTCCCCTGTCCTGGACACATCCCTGGGAGCCAGGGCTGTGCCTGCTGCTGCTGATAAGGGCTTATTTTATCATCATTATTATTAATTAATAATAATAATGATATTATTATTAATATCATTAATTGATATTAATGGTTGTGATAACTTTCCTCTGAAACATAACTAGACATGGAAATGTTTTCTCCTTTCTGTGCTGCCTATTCTGTTGCTCTTCCAGCTCATTCTGTTGTACAAAAAATTGGTTTAATTATTTTCTTGCTCTCTGGAGACTGAAAGATAAGTTTCCATCTTACTCTGTTTGGGAGATGGCAATGAATTTTATTGAAACAATCTGCTCATCTGAGTAAAACTTCCCTGGTGGGATTGTAACAAAGCTGGATAAAAGATACACAAGGCCAGCCTTGTTAAACATTAAAACCATAACTTCTGTATTTGCAGCACTATAAAGTGATAACTGATGACATTATTTTTTTGCTTTCTGCTTTGCAGGCATTGTCTGTCTCTTGGGATATTTGAAATAAACTGTAGCTGAAAAATACAAAGTGATGGGAATTTGGGTTAGTTTATAATACTGAATTTTTGCTCCTATGGATAACTTATTGAGTCAGGCTTTCAAACTACTTGTAACAAAACCCCTTAGGAGGCAGCAATGAGTTTCCAAATTAAACATGCAATATTTTCCCTTTTTGCCAAAACTTAAAATTTTGAAGTAGGTCAGGCTTGGAGGAAAGCTAGGTTCAAGTTAGCATTGCCAAGCAAAAGATAAATGCCTCCAGAATTCTGTTTTGATTTTTGGGTTCAGTAACCTAATTCTCCAAATCCCTAAGTCTAAATCTTTATTTATACATGTCCAGGTGCATTGATAGAAATAGTCTAGTGGCATGACTAAATACATGGTTAAATGACCTGGGGAGGGTCAGGGTCATTTAGACAACAGATAAAGCAAAAATATTTAAAAACATGTCACATTACTGTAAGTGTAGAGATTGACTTTTAAAAGCATGAAGAAAGGGAGAAATGGCACTCAATGTGTATTGTACAGGCAGGTGATGAATAAAAAAAAGTATTTATTTGAAGTATGATCTGTTTCAGAACATTCTTGATTCATTGGCAAGAGAGTGTGGATCCAACCTTCCCTCCCTTTTTTTATTTTTAATTGCCATACAACACAGTGTTGTCTGGATTTTAAGAATGTTTTAGTGGGAATATCTTCAACTATGTGATATTTAATATGTTTAGAGATAAGATCTTGAAAGGAAAGTGTAATGCTATCCTCTACTGTCATAAGAGAAAAATCACATCAGGTCTTTAAATCCTAACATCTTCAGAGGAAGACATCACTGTATATAAGAGGCAATATAATTATTTAGAAGAGATACTTCATTAAAGGAAAGTAAGATGAAGCATTAGCTGGTGTCTTGTGAGAATATAAAATGCTTTTAACTGTACACATGCATGTTTAAAACTCTTGGGCTGTTGCTTTCATGATTCTTTAGTGTTCACTCTCAAACAATATCATATTTTTACTTCATCAGCTGTTGGCTAATTATTTCAAGAAGTGTTGGAAGTGGCTCATTCCTAGTATCATCAGATGTTTGCTTTGTACAGCAGAGCATAAATATTCCTTTGGTCTTTTAATTGTTCTTGGTTTAATGGGTACCTGTTGTGGAAAAATTCTCCAGTGTAAAGAGCCCACACTGCAGTGCAGAAGCTCACTGGGATGTTTCTGTACCAACCCACACAAAATACTCAAAGAAAACAGAACAAGCAAAGCCCCTGAGGGATAAAAGCCTCTCTTTTCTCTACCCTGTGAATGTATTCATCCCTCCGTAACATTTGTCCTGCCAGCGGAGCAGCGTCTTAACATTTAAATTTTCTTCTTTTATTTTTGTTCTATTTTTATTTGCAGGGAAAATTGCCAGTTCTTCTGCTAGGTCAGTCTGCAGACCTGAGGCCAGGGGAGTTTGTGGTGGCCATTGGGAGTCCCTTTTCCCTGCAGAACACGGTGACCACGGGCATTGTCAGCACCACACAGCGCGGGGGCAAGGAGCTGGGGCTCCGCAACTCCGACATGGACTACATCCAGACTGATGCCATCATCAATGTACGTCCCTGGGCTGTGCCCTCAGCCCTTGCTTTTCTCTCTAACAGCAGTGGGGGTGTTTTGCACCACTTAATCAGTGGTTTGTCTCAGTCTCTTCTGCCTTCACTTAGAGCCAGGATTAAAAAAAACTCAAAGGAAATGGATTTTCTCGTGCTTGGGCTTGGTTGTTTATTAAATCTTATCTAAAGTACAGAAAGATTAGCAGCACTTCAGCTACCAGCTAGAAGCAAGGCAAATGGAGCAAGATCCAGTTGCTACAAGGTCTCTTAAAGCTAAACAGTCCAATAGAGAATTAACACCTATATAATTTATACTTTTAACCCAATAACTAACTTCCCATGACCCTCAGTGCAGCACTGACTGACCAACCAGAAACTACTGCCTGAAACCATGGAGAAGAAAGAACACCGAAAAAGACAACGCCCAAAATCCTCCATATTGTCCCATACCTATTACTATGCTATAAAAATTTATTTAAATTTTAAATATGAAAGCACACACTTCTATTTCACTACACACCCATGATTTTAACTCCATCACCCAAATTTGGAAGCCTTCTCCAAGGCCTCAGGTCAAAAGGAGTGTTCTCCAGGAGGTCAGTGCCTGACAGCACAGAAAGCTCAAAAACCCCAGGTTTCTGGGATCCAACGTTCTCCAGCAGATCCTCTGAAAATTCCTCCTGTGATGCTCTTCTTAGGAGCAGGGAGCATTTCTCTCCCTGTAAATCTGGACATCTGCACTGCAGCAGCACTTGGTTGTTACTTAGAAATCCCCCAAGGAACCATACCAGGCACAATATCTGCCTTCACTTCAAAATCCTTGCAGATTGCAAGGGAGGAGGCAATATTTTCTGGCAAACAAACGTCTTTTTGAAATCCATCTTGTTTTCTGAACAAGAAGCCAAGCTTAGTTTAAGGATTCAAGTTTGTTTCTGCATTAAAGCAAAACAATAGTTTTTGTACTTCAAATCTTGGCCTCATAAGAAATCTTCACTAACAGCTCCCAGAGCTGTCCTACAATCTTCTCAGTTTCTAGTGTGGCACTAAGAAAACAAAAGAAAACCTTGGCTTTCTTAACTTGCTGTGGCAGGAGAAGAAAAACTAAGTATTTGCAAAGCTCAGCTAAAATGGGTGATGTTAAAGTGAAATTTATGGGTTTGGCTGTTTAAGACTGTGCTATTGCATTAATTTAATAGACAATGGAAACAATACTACAGAAATATTTCAGTAATTTATTTTATTTTTGCTTGCAACAAATTAAGAGGTAAATATTAAAACGTGTTCTTAACTTATGTTTATTTTCAGTATGGGAACTCTGGAGGACCCCTAGTAAATCTGGTAAGAGTTTCTCTTTAAGTTTGTTTAGTGTTAAATTTATTGCTTTTTAATTAAAAAAAAAAATACCCCATCCAAACCAAGAAAAAAGCAAACTCCTCCCACCAGATATGTGATTTGGATATCTGTGATTGTGATATCTGGCTGACTACACAAAATTCACATGGTTCTTACTAATCAGTTGTCTGTGTTTATGCTGGCTAAGGGATACATTTGGATTTCAATATTTAGGATGTTTATGGTTTGCATAGTTTCAAACAAGTGTAATATGTTTTTTTGCTCAAGCCTTGCAAAAAGGGAAAAGCACATTTTACAGTGAGGTGTTTGCCCTTGTTTATCCTGCAGCTTGCAATTCTTTTCTTTTGCACCCTGAAACTCAGCTAAATATTTCTGAAATGTATCTACCCTTTCATTTTGAATTACACCAAAAATATCCACATATTTTCAGGATATTAGGGTTTATTAGCCAATATTGTAGAATGAACTGAAGCAGGTTGCAAAACTGTGTGAGAGCTCTCAGGTCTCCTGGGGGTATGTGGGGTTGATTTTTTTTCCACCCAATTCACAGCACACATTCGGCCCCACTTAATCTCTTCACTTTAAAAAAACCTGTAGTTGGACAGTTTTTATCTGGGATGAACCAGAGAAAGAAACTGCTGAGGTTTTAAAAGAGATGACATCAGAGATGTTTCATCCAAAGCTCTTGGAGTTATATTGCCAGGAAAACTTTTCATTTTGGCAAACTGTATTTTTCTTTATGTTATTATGTAATAGTGGCTTGGGAGCAGTCGGTGCCATGCTTTATGTGGTGCTTGCTGAAATAAACACAGATTAGCTGCAGAATGTGTTGCTCATCTGCTGAAAACATGAGAATTGCCCAGTTTTGATCTCTTCTGCAGCAAGAGGAATAATAAGAGGAATAATTTTCCAAAATTCCTAAGTAGTGTTTTATCAATAGACCCAAAAAATTGCACTTAACTTTTAGAAAATTGAAGACCAGCTACAAAGTGTGAATTTGTCTTAGTGACTGCTTAGAAGAAATGATCCATTTCTCTTTGAGATGTTCCATATTTGCTAATAATGGCTTTTTTTTATTTCTCCAGGATGGTGAAGTCATTGGAATTAACACATTAAAAGTTACAGCAGGCATCTCGTTTGCTATCCCATCCGATAAAATAAAGAAGTTCCTAACTGAATCCCATGACAGACAAGCTAAAGGTACTGTGCTTCACTGCTTTGAAAGAGGAAAACGTGAAAATAACCTGGTCCAGTGGGTGGCATCACTGGCCATGGCAGGGGGCTGGAAATAGGTGACTTTAAGCATTCTGTGATTCTGTGAAAACAGTGATAAACCAGAAACCCAACAGCCTGCCAGGCTCTTTTGGTCGGGGCAACTGACCACAACCCGTTTTCCTTTTTGTAGGAAAAGCTGTAACCAAAAAGAAATACATTGGCATACGAATGATGTCCCTAACCCCCAGGTAAGTAACCCAGGTGTCTCCTCACCTTTCTGGAGCGTGGTGTCTGCATGCATTTGGAGCAAGCTGATGATGTGCAGCAGCGCCCGGGAGGTCTGAGCCAGCTCCGTGTGTCTGTGCGCGCTGCTGACAGCTGCAGCCAGTCCTTGCCACCTTCTCCTCTGCGTCTGCCACGTGGTGGGACTCTCCTCTAGCCTCTCCTGTGAGCTAGTTCTTAAACAACTCCTGGCTTTTTCTTCTCCTTAATGCTTCAGAAGAGAATGGCTAGTGGCTGTGACTTTGTCCTGGGGTTATATCCATGTTGTTGTATGTTTTGGCTTACGTCAGCTACGTGCATACTTCCATTTCTATAAAATTATTTTCATTAAACAATTCACTTAATGTCAAATGAAGCTTTTGTGTGGACTTGCTTATTCATGCTCAGACTATAAGAGACTCATGAGCAGGTAATGCCATGTCCTGTAAAAATAATCAGAGGTTTTCCCCTGTGCAGGATCCAGAGGTAGAACAAAGCATTGGAACACGTGGGGTTGGGGTTTTTTAGGTGTTTGGGATTTCAGGAGGTGATTCTGTCCCTCTAATCTGCTCTGGGGAGACCCCACCTGGAGTTCTGCACCCAGCTCTGGGGTCCCCAGCACAGGAAGGTCATGGACCTGTTGGAGCCAATCTAGAGGAGACCCCAAAGATGACCAGAGGGGTTGAGCACTTCTCTCATGAGGAAAAGCTGAGAGAATTGGGATTGTTCAGCCTGGAAAAGAGAAGCTTTGGGCTTGACCTAATTGTGACCTTCCAGTACCTGAAGGAAGCCTTCAAGAAAGATGGAGAGGGACTATCTATAAAGGGCCTGGAGTGATAGGACAAGGGGGAATGGCTTCAAACTGACAGAGTGGGTTTAGATGAGATATTATGGAAAAAAATCTTCCCTGTGAGGGTGGGGAGGCCCTGGCACAGGGTGCCCAGAGCAGCTGTGGCTACCCCTGGATCCCTGGAAGTGTCCAAGGTCAAACTGGACAGGGCTTGGAGCAGCCTGGGACAGTGGAAGGGGTGGGGACTGGATGGGGTTTAAGGTCCCTTCCAACCTGAACCATTCTATATTTCTATGATCTTCTAGTTCTAAAGCTTTGAAAGGTTTTAGCTCAGATTGTCTGTATCTATTGAAATTATTGCTTTTACCAGAAACAGACATTCAAAAGCTGCATGCATGCAAAAAGTGTAATAATTCCTGAAATATACATCTAAGGGTTAAAATGAATGCTGAAGTGACGTTACCAATGTGTGCAAAACACCTCAGCTCATGGTTATTAAGTGACTTCAGTAAAATGCGTGGGGGGGTTTTTTCCTGTCTTGACAAAATATTTTTTTTGCTATTTCTTCATTTTTCAGCAAAGCTAGAGAGCTGAAGGATCGCCATAAAGACTTCCCTGATGTTGTCTCTGGGGCCTATGTCATTGAAGTCATTCCAGAAACACCAGCTGAAGCGTAGGTTGAAGTACTTTTTTCTCAAAACCACTGCCACTGACTTAAGGGGGTAACAACTGGAGACTGTTCCCTGCCTAACTGACTTTCTTCGTTATGCTAAATTAACAAGGTTATGACCATCTGATTGCCATTAGGTTGTCTGCTGGAAATGGGTTTGTGGTTTCATTCTGGTCCCTGATGGGCAATACTGTAACTCTATCAGGGTATTGCAAGGAAGCCCTGTCAGCCTTCCAGGACCAAAGGCAGGGATTCAGGGGGTGTGAAAACTCCTTTCTCGTTTTTCTCAGCAACTGCTTCCAAGGCATCTGTTGTACCAATGCCAGTGGTAAATAAAGACTTTTGATCCTGCACACTCTCCATGGCCCTGCTGGTCACTCTGCAGGAGAGCAGGCCAGAAGCTTTGGGTCCACATTGGAAGAAATGTGTCCAGCCCAGCACTGGCCAAATCCACCAACTGCCCTGGCACACCCTGGGGCTGACACCCTCTCTTGGCAGCAGGCACTCTTCCATGGGAGAGCTTTGTCAGCAGTCACATTACTGGAAGAGCTTTTGGGTTTGGACAACTGATTTTTTTTTCTTCCTATTAGTCAGTATTTGCTCATAAACTGCCCTGCTGGTTGGTGCCATGTCTGGCTGAAGCCTGGCAGCTGGGCTGTGGTCACTGGCACTGCTGGTCTGGCTGGCTTTTTGCTGGAGACACTTTCCTCTCAGGGCTTGCTTGATAGGAAACTGCTCAGTAATCCAGGGCAGGAAATGGGAAACCTTATTCATTTTCTGAAACTAGCAATCATTTAAGAGAGGAGTAAATCTTTGTGGCAGCAAGGAGGCTTATGTGGCACCAAAGACATGTAGGCAGAAAGCTGCTTGGGGCAGGCATACACTGCCTCTAAGGAAGACTGCAGGGGTGGTTGGATGGTGTCTTTTTGGCAATTTGGGTGTGAGATAAACAGTGATAGCTGTTCAGTGTGCTCTCTGAACTGCTGCTGTGTTTGTAGATGATCCTTGTTGGCAGTGCTGGTCAGACAAAACACTGGTGAGTGCCTGTAATGTGAAGGTATGTGTAGGAATAATTTGGCTGCTTCAGTGTGGGGCTGGAATTGCTGCCTCGGTGTTCAGGTTCAGTGAAGCTGCAGAAAAGTCATTTTAGGAATGTGGGCAATAGCAGAGAGTGAGAGAGGGACTTTAGAGAGGGAGAAGAAATGTGAGGCAATGTAACCTTCTAATTTGGGCAGATCCAAATCAAGATGCTCCATCCAAAGGCTGGCCTGGCAGTTAAAATCCAGCCCATGGTGGCTCTGTCCCCCCACTCCCAGTCCCCTTGCCCAGGGGTTTCCTTCTTCTGCTGATCTCCAGCATGTGCTGTGTAGATGTGCTGGTGGGGCACTGGAGCAGAGCTGGGGTGACCCATCCTGGCTGTGAGTCACATGGAGAGGCTGCATGAAAAAACATGCAGTGACTTCCTCCACGAACATGTCTTGAGCCATGCCTTCTGTAGGCAACCAGATTTGGGCAAACATTGGCCAAGGGCATCCTGCTTGCAGGAGACACTCGTATCAGGCGCCTTCTGTGGGTGGAAGAGGCCGATGAGTGGTCTGTGGTTTTGTGAAGGATTGTGCTTGTGAAGGGTTGAATCATGTCTGATCTGTCTTGGTTAATTTTTCCATAACTTGGAGCCAGATTGTTGTGCAAGACTGGGCAAGATGTTGTGGTCTGTGGCATCCCTCACCAGCCGTTTCTGGGTGCTGGCAGCAGCTCCAGCCAGCATGGGAGAGACACGGCCCTGGGTCTGCCCCATCTTGCTTTGAGTCAGGAAGGTTCAGATTTTGAGGTCAGAAAAAGGGATTTTGGCTGCTATGGACAGCAGAGGGAGGACACAGTTGATTTTTGGTGACCAGACTAGATAGCTACATGTGTTACTGTGCTCAGGTTTAAAACATGAGGGGTGGGTGAAGTGGTTGCCAGTAAACTCTGTATGGAGAACAGGGACTGAAATTTCTCATTAGCACACAGTGCCACTCAGGTTGCTTCTCTATGTATTCAGGAAAAAAAGCTTGGGAAATCTCCTCTCTAAAATGAATCTGCTTTGTTGCAATTTTATTTTAGAAGGCAGATTCAACACCTAGGATCTTTGTGAAAAAATTAATTGCTATTTGCAATAGTGAATTCCTTTGAAGACAGTGAAGTATGGGATTCATCAAACTTGCACATCCATCAGATCCTGAGATTTCTGCACTTTATTGTAATCTTCACTGCTTCATAAATCCTGATTGCTTTTCTCATTCCTGCCATGTCTGCACAACTGCTGTTGGGTGGGAAATAGAAACAACCCAGCAACTTTTTTTTCTTCCCTAAAAATAAAACTGCAATTATAATAACACATTGCTGCTTTGTATTTTCAGTGGTGGCCTGAAGGACAACGATGTGATTATAAGCATCAATGGACAGTCGATAAGCTCAGCCAGTGATGTCAGTGACATTATTAAAAAGGACAGTACATTGCACATGGTTGTGCGCAGGGGCAACGAAGATGTTATGTTAACAGTAGTTCCTGAAGAAATCGATCCCTAACCAGAAACATGAGCTGGATTTCATGTTTTCTTTTAACAGCAATGGACTGCTTATATTCTCTCTGTGCTGGTACAGGAAACGTTAGACTTCTGACCAACATTCTGCTTGTTCAGTGGATTAGTATTGGCCAACAGAGTAACTTCTACTAGGTTTAAGGTGCAAAATCAGTGTAATTTCACATACTCCAGATGATAATTTTTTTCCTTCTGTATTATGTATGCAATGTATTCTCTACCAGCTTTTACATCCCCTGCTTAACGAATCAATGTTTGCTGCCCTGTGTTGAGTAGATTTCCCGTCATTTCCGCTAAGACTTAAACAAAACAAAACCCACGCACACAATGTGTGGTGTGGCATTCAGGTATTTATAGGTTAGCTGTGTTTTAACTGGAAATGCCATTGTAAAGGAGTAGTCAGCTTAAAAGAAAACACAATTGGGAAATAAAGTTTGGTTTATAAACACAAAAGGAATCCCAACCCAAATAACCTCCCGAGGATCCCGTGCAGGACTTTAATACTATGATATTTTCCTAGTGTTATTAAAAGAATTCAACAGTACTTCTTGTGAGTGACTCATTTTGCTTCCCCTTGTGGAGTGGTTTTCTTTAAATGGCACAGCTGCTTGGGAGGATGTCCTGGTGATCTCTTTTTAATCATCATTTAATCACGTGACTTATTTTTCAGTATGTGTCTTGTATTTGTGCTTTTGTTCATCAGTTCTCCTCAGCAGGGCTGGTTGGGTTGAATTTGTCACATTGCCTATGTCTTCCAGATGTTAATGCATTTTCCTTACTGTTTTAATTACAACTTCACCAATGCCAGGAATCTGCTTGCCCGCTGTAGAAATTGCCACATGGTGGATCACAGATCCCACACCATTCTGGTTCAGATATTAGGATGTCTGTAATTATTTGGACCTGGCTTTAAGCTCTTTGAAGCAGACCTTGTTTATCCAAATCTGGAGTGCTGGTGTGTGTATGGACCTGGTTTTGACTCTGGTATATTGGGCATTAATCTCTATACACATGTTTCTTGATGCCCCTGAAGTTTGGGGGTGGTGAGTGGGTTTGTCTTGCTGTGAAGGAGAACAATTAGCTACACTTAATTACAACTTAATTACTCATTGGGTAAACAATAGGCTAAGAAGCCTTCTCTTTCCTCTGTCGAAACATGTATTTCAGAGAATAAATCCAAGGGCTGTAGACAAGTTTTGGTGACTGTCATTCCTAAACAGGCTCTTTTAGAAAAAGAATGTTTTAGTAAACCTCTCCAGCTGGGTAGCTGGCAGTTCATTATTTTGAAAGGGCTGTATTTCACCCAAATGCAGCAATAAATCCTTTAGAGCTGGATTCCTGACAGTGCTCCTTCTCCTCCCAGCTGTATTTCAGTTCTGTTTCAGTTTATCCCGACTTGAGGAGTCTCTGTTTCCTCAACTGCCAGTGCCTGCCCTTACTTACCTGTAAATTTGCACATTAATTAGCATGAGTTAATTGCAGTGTACCTTTCAGTCCAGCATTGACTCCTGACAGGATGGAACTCCTCATTACCAGCTTGAGCCATGGCTGTGCTAAATCACACATGTGAAAATCTGCCAAAACACTGCAGTGCTAAGCACTGACACTGCAATCCTTTCTGGCCCCAAAGATGCAAAGAGTGATCTTGTAGAAGTGTTTTGTAGCATCTTTGCACTGCAAATGCATCTTGCTGATGTTGATTAATGTTCCAGCTTCCTGTTGAAATGGTGTTATGTTTTGCAGTCCATTTGTGCCCTGTGAAGCACATAGGGGTGACATACAGCTCTCAGCAAAAATGAGTTTAAAAATCACCTGCCTTCTCTAGTACTCCACCTAGCCCAACTAGCAAAAATGAAACTAAAGCCCCAGAGGTAGGAAACTGTTTAAAACAGAAGTTATTTTTCATCTGCCTTTTTATTTCAAAACAAGTGCTTGCACAATTTGCAGAGTTGATTGATTCTCTTTGTTCCTATTGCTTATTGTTGTGGTCTCTTAATATGCAAACTCATTAATTTTCTTTGTGTGGGCATTAGGAAAGAAGCAAGTGAAATTCTGTAAATTGTTTTCCTGGGTCACTGGGATTAGTGAAATATTTGACCAGAATTCTAGCCCTGAGATCCACACAGTGCGATTTAAGATGATCTCATATTGCAGCCATTCACTTTGAAAATGGTTTTCTGATTTACCTTTTCCTAATTTGTAATTAATTTCTGTGCAGTGGATATTGGTAACCACATAAATATCATATGGAAAATGTTTAGAATTTACTTTTCTGGTATCTAACCATGCAGCTACCTCGATGGTTTCTTACAATCAAAGTATTCTCTAAATGATTTTTAAGTATCTGAAGTAAGATTACTGATAAGCAGAGATGTGGAAGCAGTTTTTCTTTAATACAGTTAATTACCATGTATTTTTGATGTTTTATGGGGCTATAGATCTGGAATTGTTTCTATTCTTTGTGGCTTCAGCAGACAGTCCTTTCCAAAATGCAATTGAAAATACTTTGTACAGAATGGCTTTGGCACAGTTTGTATAAATATCAGTTTCCTGGAAATTTTATGAAGTGTTGGATTCTATATCAGGGAAATTGGACATTCTGGCTTGATTTTCAGTATTTTGGAACGTCTGAAATGGAAACTGGAGTTGCTGTGTGTGATGGCTACGTGTGCTACATTTGGAGGTAGTTTCAAAATGGAGGTTCACATATTCCATAAGGGAAAGGTCTTGAGCTATAAAAAATGGTCATGACTAACAATTGTCTAGTTTCTGTGGCTTAGATGCCAAGAGGTAAAATCCTGTAGTTTTATTGCCCGAGGATTTCTTTTTTTCTCTTTCCTCTCATTACCTAGAACTGTTTTGTATTCATGTTCAGGTAGCTGAGGATATTTTTAAAACTACATCTTTCTAAATTATGGTGAGAGAGACGTTAGTAAGGCGTGTTTAGATTATATACAGGTTCTTATTGCATATCAGAAAAGAACTGCAGAATTAACTGTACTGATTATATATTATATATTAAACTGATTAAAGCTGCAGCTGCAAATACCCAGGAGAAATAGAAGTGATGAAGGCAGAAGTCACCAATCCAGAGCAGTGAATGATGAATGCAGTGAGAATTCAGTTCTGTGTGATGGGAGGTCACTGTGTGAGTCCTTTTCCAGTCCCCTCAACCCCCAAACCCCATCTCTTGTGCAAGATGCTGGCTGGGAAGTCAGAGCTGGACACTCTGGCCCCAGGATTTCAGCCAGTTCAGCCTCTTTGTCCATTCCTCTGTAAATATGGAATAACTTGATCAGTGAAGGATTGTTTATTGCATAAAATCACTGCTAAAACCAGTGCATATGTAAATTGACTAATTGGGCAGAGAAAGTAGAGAAACTACCAGAGCAGCTCACAAATTTAATCCATCTACATCTGCTGGGAAGTTTTCCTCCAATTTTCAGGGTTTTGTTTAGTAGTCATGGTACTGCAGCATCTGTCCCCATAAACTTTCTGAGGAAGTGTGTAATAATTAGCAACTGATTAGAAGGAAAGTGAGTCAGAGCTAAAGCATACGAGTCAAATTTACTTAATGTGGTAAAGAATTCACTTTAGGAGCTTGGAAATACTGCATAACATGCTGGAGAAGAAAATTAAATATTTTTTTTGGTCATTCCTTTTCTGTTCAGTGTTTATGCAGAGACCACAGTGATTTTCAGAAAATTTGCCACGTGGATATTTGAGGGAGATGGACTGTTAACAGCAGGGTAGTGTAATCTTCCTTGATGGTGCAGGTCACACCTCCAGAGAGGAAAATACATTTGTGAGGTGCTATTGATTGAGAAAGCTGTGATTTAGGCTGTGCCCATGCATTGACTGTAAGATTTGCTTTGTCTGCCTGGAAAATCCCTTTCTCAAAGTCCCTGGAAGCTGAGAGAGAAGCAGCAGCCCTTGGGCCTGACCCTACAGCTGCAGTCTTCCAGGAAAAATAGGGGTTTTTTCATAGATCAGAGTGACCTGGGTTGGAAGGGACCTTAAAGACCATCTTGTCCCATGGTCAGGGACACCTTCCACTATCCCAGGCTTCTCCAAGCCCTGTCCACCCTGGCCTTGGACATTTCCAGGGATCCAGGGCCAGCCTCAGCTGCTCTGGACAAGCTGTTCATAAGGACCTGTGGACAGGTGAGTCCACAAGAGGGCGAATTGAAGCTAAAAATTCATCCCCAGCCTCTGTGGAAGCTGTGTCTGGACATGCCACCATGATTTGGGGCACTGTGTGTGGCTGTGCTGAGGGGGAGGAGGAGGGGAGTGCAGGGGGAAAAGCAAATGTCCATGGAAGTCTAAACTTGGTGTCTGCTCAGAAAGAAGTGCTGAAAGCTGCTCTCATAAAAGTTGATTCCAATATTCCAAGGAACTGGGCAGTTCTGGCAAGGAAAAAGTAGATTTTGTCTGCATCTCATCTCCAGTAAGTTCATGTGTCTGGCAAGGAAGGAGAGTCGACTGTCTCATTTGGAAAACTAGAATGTTTCAGCATGCTGTGATTCTTTTAAAATTCTTTGCACTTGTAAGAAAAAGAAATCAACCCACCAACCTTCAAATCAACCAGAAACAGGCAAATATATCAGAAAAGGAGCTGTAGCTGCCACTCTCTGGTATAAAACAAATGTGTAATAAAACCCAACTGTATTAACAGAAGAATAAATGTACATTTCCTCACACCTCAATCAACATTTGATTTGGAGGTTGGCATCCTGAAAGGAAATCTTTCTTTTGAAGAGGAGCTGGCAAAAGAATGCTTCATTTCATCAGTGTGGTTAGGTGTTAATGATGTAACAGAGAAGGGTTTACAACCGTGAAAATGTTACATTGGCATAAACAGCTATGTAAAGGATAATCACATTCTGAAGCTATGACATGCATCTTGGTTTTGTTTTGCAGTCTAATAGTTTTGCTTTTATTTATTCTCAGCTAAAGGGTTTGAATGATTGGTTGTTTAATGAAAAAGCACTTCCACAGAGAAGGCAGGGCTGTGCAAAAGGAAAAGCTCCCCTGGGATCAGTTCCAGCCTGTGCAGTGAGGGACACTGCAAACCTTTTCACTCCTGCAAAGGGCTTCCTCTGCTCAACTTGCTTTATTGCCTGAAGAACAGGCAGTTTTCTTTCTTTTAAATTAAAAGCCAAAGATTTCTGCTCAACCCTGTCTCTGCCCACAGATGTTCATAATGTCATTTACTTTGTTACACAAATACTGGGCACTGCAGCTCCATTCTTCTCACAACGCCTCTGAAGACAGAGGACAATTGTCCTCAGTGATTGTTTTATTCTCTTTCTATCTCAGGTCACATTTTCTATTCTTGTCCTCATTACTGGACACATCCTTTTAGTCAGTCCAGATCCTTTTTGAGGTGTCCAGCCTGGCCACAGGGCATCACTTGCAGCCATATGAAGAGAGTAAAGCTGCAACCTTCTAGAGACTCAGAAGATACAGCAGTTCATTTATCTGTAACTAGCATAGAGTGATGTTATATAGGATTATATTCATTTTTTTAGCTCTGGTTTCAGTCTGGGAGAGTTTGAAATTGCAGCCTGAAGATTGAATAAGACATCATGTACTTTCTCATCTTCATCACTGAAGTGCTTCAGACTTGCTTAAACAGAAGTGATAGAAGCTTTATTCCTAAAATTGAAAGGATTGATTATTTCATCTACCTCAATCCAGATGTCACCATATCCAGGTGTTACCACAGGGAAATCTTTACCTAAATTCGATATAACTTTATTGTGACTATAGCATGCTATTAACCACTTATTTTATATAACTGTAAATCCTGCTATTTAGAATCAACCATTATTCATTACATTCAAATATAATTGCCTGTGCAAATCCCTTGATCCAAAATGACATATACAAATTACGTTACATTAAATGATGTTGTCATTACTAAAATCTGAAACTTGCACTCATTACAGGAGAAAAATTACAGCAACCTGCCAAACATTTGCACTTAACAAAATTACTAATATTTTGAACAAAAATGTAGTCTTTCAAAAGAGGTTAACTTCTGGATTTCGGGATGCCCCCATTAAAATCTGATCTATGGCAATTCACTTCCTTAAGTCTGTTTTCTTTGCCTGCATTTCTCCTGGGCAACAGGAACTCAGAAGTGTTGATGCAGGATTCCTAAGGTGAGCCCATGTCCAAGAGAAGGGTATTTAGGTTCTCCTGTGGAAGTGGGCACTGCTCAGAAAGCCAACAAGATGGACAATCAGCACTGAGCTTACAGGAGTGAGACAGCTTTGTGTTTATTATGATAAATAATAAACTTTCTGTTTATTTTTTTTCTGTTGTTTGAGCCATTCTGTGGGAGATCTTGAATGGGAACGTGGAAAGGTGCCCTGTTGTTTCAGGTGTCATTGAAAGTGAAGTAGTTCAGCAGGATGCTGAACAGATGGCTGGTGCACTGAGGAAGGTGGCAGGGCTGGGTGTTGACAAGAAATGTGGTTTTCTGAGAGGATTTTGCATCCAAGCTTTGCCTGACACTTCATTATTGTGATGAGCTGCCTGTATGCATTTTATAAAGTGGAGGTTGCAATTCTTGTAGCCTTGCAATCTGTTTGGGATCTGCTTTAGGGCATTTTCTGTTTCTGTATCAGATCCTTGCCAAACCTCGGCCTCAGCAGGGAAATTGTGCTTCCAGGAGAGTCAGCAAAGAAATAGAATTGTTTTATTTAAAACAATGGCCACAGAAAATGATTTCCAGACATTGGGCAGTGGCTCTGAAGAGCAAGGAATGGGAAATGGCACAGAAAGCTAAGGCAGAGAAAAGAGCCTGGATGTGATCCCAATGCTCCTGTGGAAGGCCAGTGCAGGAGTGGGGAGCTGGGCTGTCCCCACTGGGAGCATCAGTGCCAGGCTGCAGCTGTGGCTCCTGGCTGCTCCCCCAGAGCAGGGAGCTGCACTCAGGTGTGCCTGGTGGAGGTTCCCAGGATACTGTCTCAAATGTCTGAATTTCTGGCATTTGGTGTTGGAAGTCAGTGTTGACACAAAACAATTCTTCAAATACAATTGCAAAACTCAGTCCTGTGTCTGTGCTGGTCAAACAGCTCCCATCATTGAAGGACATTTTTGTGCTTTCCTTTTTGTCTTTTAAATGACTTTATGGATACAGTCTCTCTCCTTTCTAATACGAATGCCCTTGGTTTTGACATTTTTTAGTCTGGCTGTGGTCTTATTTATTTTGTCAGGGTGGCAGAAGTGTTTGATGCAATTACAGGTCATATTGAGAAAAGGAGGCAGGACTGCAGTTTATTATCAGCAGTGATCAGCCCAGCTGAATTAATGGAACCATTGTCCTAAATTGAAAAGGAGGTGGGATGGATTATTTAGGAAGTTGGCCAAACTGTATAGGCAACAGTATGTGTTAATAATACATAGCACTGTTTCTTTATGCACTGGGTGAGAAGCTATGTGGGAAGATTGTCAATATTTGTTTGACAGCAGTGTTTAAACTTTATTTAATAGCAAAACAAAATGCTTTAGCATTTTGGGGGGTGGGGGAACTCATGACACGTTGTCAGCATTAACACCAATTTTGGGTCTGGAGGGCCTAGTTTTTGCAAGTAAATGCAAATTTTCAAGCTTTGATAGCTGTCAAGTGCTTAAGTTTATGGCCACATTTTTGCTCTTCAGTGAAACTTCATGGGATTGTGGTTTAATGGATCCTTCCACTAATTATTTTCTTTTCTTGGTTCAGCAAACAAAAAAATCTATCAGACCCACCCTCCTCCTGCAAATCATAGCAGTGCATTTTTCAGCCTCTGCTGTTTGTTGGGTAAGAGATTAAATTTGTTCAACAAACGTAAGGCAAGATCCAAGGGAGATTTGGGATAGATGGAAGCTGAACTGCCCTTCCCTTATCTCTTGCTGGCATCAGTTGCCACAAACCTTGGAGATATTTAAATCTGGTTTTTGGGACTCATACATTTAGCAAGTGTCAAAAAGGTCTGAAATGGTAGCAGATGGCAGCAAGTGCCAGATGAGGATACTTAAGACAGGAAAGCAGAAGCTGTTTTCTCTCTGAGCATGAGTCGTTCCCATCTTAAAATGGCTTAAGAATTTTTCTATTCAGCAAAGAAATGGCCTAGGTCAAATCCATCGATCTCATCCCAGAAAACCAACCTAAACAGTTGATTACCAGCTGGCCAGGGTGGGAGAGGTCTCTCTGCTTCTACCTCTGTGGTGCCAGGCACAGAGAATTGAAGGGTAAGGAACAGCTTTCTGCAATTTTAAATGTTGCTTGGAAGTGTGGAAATCTCAGTCCCAGTCCCTACTCTAGGTCTCATTACTGCCTGTGTTGCAGTAGCTGTTAATGTAGATCTTGGGTATTAAGACATCCTGATGACAAGGATATTCTCAAAAATTATATTTTTCATTTATTTTTCCATTGCCATTGACCCTCTATCTATCTTCCCAGCTGCAGGCCTGAGTGTGTTGATTTAAGGAGTGGTGACTTTATGTTCGTACAAAGGAATATCTTGTACTCTGACATGGTCTGTGAAATATTGGGGTATTTGCTACCAGAAAGCAAACAGAGATCAAAGAGTTCCTGTTTTGCACGATGTCCCCTTGCTGTAAGGTGAAAGATTTCTGTTCCCTTATACTTATATTTGGTAAACAAATCTTGTTGTATTCAAAGAGGTTGGTGTTCGTTAGCTGGGGTGGGTTGGAGCCAGTGGAGCTCTGGGAGAGGGAGGAGTGCTGGAAGCAGATGAGGTGCAACCAACAGGAACACAAAATGAGACAAGGCACAAGTGTCCTTTCATCTGCCTAGCACTTTTCCCAAATAATCCCAAGTCCCCTCACTTTCTCAACAGTTCTACATCTCTTCCAAGCATGGGAGAGCAATTCAAAAATAGCAGAGCTAGTTGCTTAGTAAATGTTTCAGCTGCAATCTTTCACTGACTCAAAGGAACTGTCTCAGGCTCTCAGGTTCTTCAAGCTTTAAATAATAGATTGGCTCAATTTTCTATGATTTTATTTGAAACATCTTGTTATGACAGGTCCAGAACAGAAATTTTTTATACTTTATTATTTTGATCAAATGAAATTCTTTGCTGAATTCAGCCTGAATTTGTGCTGAGCCTTTTTTCTCCCTATTTTTCAACTCTGCTCCTGGCTGGAGTATGGTTACTGCTCTGGAATGTCATAGATCCTAAGTATCATAAGAACAATAAAATTATTTCCTTATACAGCTCTTGGCTCTCATGGAGATCAGTCCCCACCTGCTTACCTGGATGCTCTCACCCGTAACTCAGCAGGCACGAGTTGTTTGGACAAACACTCTGTGCCCTCCTGTGAGCTGCTGGTGTGGATCTCAATGTCACTCCTCTTGGAGATGAGGGGGACAGGAGGGGAGCAGAGGGGAGGGGGCTGGGAAAGGAACAGCAAGCCAAGAGAGGGAGGAATGAAGAGAGGAGACCCCCAGAGCCATGCAGGGGAAACTCAGTGTCTGTCTGCAGAGGTGACTTCTCTGTTGGTACCTTGCAATCAAGATCTTTAATTGTGTCTGTTCCAGCTGTGCATGGGCTCTCAGACATCCATGGTGACACACAGGCACAGCTGTATAACAAGGAGGACAGCAGAACTGGAGGAAAGCTGCAGGGGTGCAGAGGGAATCTCTAGGGGATCAGTGGAAGGGCTGTAGGGCTGAGCCAAGCAGCTGGAGATGACAGGCACAGAGCAGTGCCAGCAAGCTTCTACAGGGAAAGTCGATTTAACCCTGTTTTCTCTCTTTGCCAGATGCACCACTGTACTTAAGGAGCACATTTATAACTTAATGGCCAGTGAGAAATGGAACCAAGTGCAGCAGAGGGATCGTAGGAGGGACTGGTGTTCCCATGGCCAGGCAGCAAGGCTGTGTCCAGTGTCAGATTAAATCATTTAATCTTTCCCATCCCAAGCAAACACAGTTTAATCATAAATCTTGATTTCCTGATGCAATGAAACCATTCCTGCCTGACAATTTGCTTTGGTGTCACTTGTGCAAACAAAGCTTTTGACAGAGGTGCAAAGGAAGTGAACAGATGGGGAGAGTGGACAGGGAGCAGGGAAGCATGGAGGCTGTTTCAGCTTGGGATGACTGATTGGTGCCTGCTTTCTGGCCCTTGCCATGCCCTGTTGTAGGGGAAAAACATCACTGATGCTAGAATAGAAGTTATGGTATCAATTGAATTTGAAAGAGTTAGTGGGAGCTGACTGCTTATCACAATTAATAAAGAAGTGTGAAAAACTTGCATCCTTTCTCCCATCCAAAGGACAAGCATTTTGTTGCGTAGTTGACTTTTAAAGCAAGCATGGATCCAAACTGAAACTAATGTTTCCACACATTCTCATCAAGCTCCAGCTCTGGTTAAATGAGCCAAGAGTCAAGAAAATCCCCCACTCCATCAGCCATCCCACCTGATAGGAAGAAAGGTCTTTTTGTGCAAAAACCAGGTCAGTACCAGAGCACCATTTTGCTGCTGGCTCTTTGAATTTTCTTCTGCAATGTCAGAGTAGTGACCACTGCAAATGAAGCAAATGAAATTAAATGGAAAGGGTGGTTTAACACCTGGTGTCTTGACTATTGAGCCAGCAGCTCTGGTGCTTTGGTGTGTACCAGCCAGCTCTGCAACAGTCCCACCTCAGGGCATGGCTCAGTTGTATTTAATCATTAAACTGTATTTAAGAAAGTACAAATTGCCATGCAGAATATGGGGATTTGGGGTAGAAAACATGAGGAACAGCCGTGTGAACACCAAAGTTAGAGGAAATGGAGGAGGAGGAGGTTCTCCTTGTGCCAGACATGAGATGTCCTCACAATCCACAGAGGCCACTGTGGTGGAGCAAGAACACATTTCCTGAAGGAGCTGTGGCCATGAAGAGCTGATGCTGGATTATCCTGAAGGATAACCAGGATAACCCCTGCAGCCCAGGGGAAGGACCCACAATGGGGCATGAGAAAAGGGTGAGGAGGAGAGCAGCAGTGACAAACTGCCATGGACTGACCCCAGTCCCCCTGTGCCACTCAGTGAGGGGGAATGTACAGGAGTGGAATGAAGAAATTACCTTGAGCCTGGCAAAAGAGGGAGTGGGGAAGGTGTTGTTTAAGTTAACTGTATTTCTCACTACACAAGTCTATTTTAATTGGCAATCGAGATACTTTTCTATAAGCTGGATCTGTTTTCCATGTGACAGTAAGTGATTTCCCTGTCCCTATCTCAACCCATGAACTTCTCCGCCTTTTTTCCTCCTCCTGCCCTTCTGAGGAGGAATGAGAGAGGGGCTGGATGGGTCTCTTGCAGCCAGCCAAAGGCAATCCACACACTTCCCTTTTATCTGAGGAATTGAGAGCTGGGCTCCACAAAGAGAATGCCAGTCCTGGAGTGGGATGGCCATGCAGTGATTGCCATTGGGATCTGTGTGGACCAGTCACCCTGAACTCGGGGTTGTCTTACATGTTCTCTTTTTCTGTTCAAATAGCACCAATTTTCATTGACTTTTGAATGGTCTTATTTTTCTTTCATCTCTCCAGGTCTCTAACAGTTGCCCCAATGTGTTTACCAAGCCACATCCCTTACTTCCTCCAGTCTCTCCAAAAGACTGGACTTCCTCCACTTACCTTGCAAAACCATGAGAATAAAAGTCTCCCCATGTTTACAGAGTCAACAAACTGTTTGCATGTCTAACTAATCCTTTCCTTTTTCTCCCCATCCTCACAATGGAGTTTGTGCCTTCTTTCTCTTTTTGATCTTCTTTTGACTCTCCTGTGCTGTGTGAGGTTGAGTTTGGTCATTGGCTGTCCAGGGCTGTTGCATTGCATGGTTCAGGAGGCACAAGAAACCTGTTCCTGGGTTTCTGAGAAGTAATTTGTTTGCCAATCAGTAATAAATCCGAAACTAAGAGCAGAAACAACCAGGATGTGAAATTTTTATCTACTAGAAGTTTTTGCACATTTTCTCTAGAAAAGAAAATGCAGAATTCTGAGTTATACAGATTACTAAGACCCTGAGACTTTTTAAAGATTGATTGAACTTTGAAGATAATCCTACTTTGAATTGAGGCTCCTCCAGGCTAAGTAGTTCTGTGATTCTGAGGTTTTATACACTGTTCAAACATTGCCAAATTTGCTGTGCAAATGTGGATTCTTTGATGAGCACTTGGATCCACTGAAACTTCATCATGACCTGAGATACTTTCTTTTCATAAAAATCCATTGTAAGTTCCATTGGATGCCCTTACTTATCTATTACCTTAAATCTGTTCTAAATCCCAGGGGGACAACCGTGTCAGGAGTTCTGCCAAGTTCTTAAGAGCTTCAGAAATAGAGAATTTTGGATGAATTTTCACTTATTTTCTATATTTGCCCCATCTCCAGATTAGAGCCCTTGTTCTCTGGGAAGGTTTTGTGCAGTTTAACACTGATCAGTGTACGACCACTGAAGTTTGGCTTGAGTTTGTGTCAAAAGTCAAAAGACTACTTTTGATGAACTTTCAGAGTTTAAACATCCTGAGTATTGCTGCCCTAGTGAGGACAGAGCACGCTGAGGGATGAACAGAGGGAGAACTGTATTTTTTTGTGACATCTATTAGGACAGAGTACAAAGGTTTCCATAAGCCCTTGGGTTGTTTCCCACAGTAGTCTTACCCTTCCACATGTTCAGTCACAAAAAGAAAAGCACATTTTGCAGCCTAAAAAGCAGCTTTGGCTCAGATACAGTGGAAACCCAAGAAAGGGACAAGTTACATAAGTGACAGCAAGAGAACTCCACAGCCAAAGAGGGATGGGACAGAAAAATAGCAGCGACTGCAACCACTTTTGATCTCTGCTTTCCCTGGATCAGATGCCAGGTGTTGCCTTCTTGTAGAACCAGGAAGCTGTAAATATTGGTTTACAAATCAAACATGTGGTGATGGAAGTCAGGGAAGTGAGAGCAGTGGGGAATGTGGTATTGAGCTACAGAAACCAGGGATTGGGCTGCTGAGCTGCACCCCTTGGTGACTCTGCCTATAAATTCTGGTGTTCTCCTGCATCAGGAGCTCCAAGGAGATGGCTGCCATCAAGATCTTGTCTTGGATGGTGATGATCATCCTTCACATTCAGGTGGATGCAGGTAAAGAACCTCACTTCCAATCACCTTTGTAGTTATATTTCACCTTGGGCTAACGTTGAGATTTAATGGTAAAAGAGGATTCACCAACATGACTCAGCTCTTTTGAAAACCATGAACAGGTCAAACCTATGAGCTGAGCAAATCAATGTTATAAAAACTGCTTAATGAATTTAATTTTTTTCCCATCATTTTTCATAAAAAGCCTAGTAAAGGAAATTAAAATTAATATACTGCAAAGCCAATGATAACATTTTCTGATCCTTTATATCGGTATAAAGGACTTAAAGACTAATAAGTATTTTCTGGACTAAATACATGTTTATTTTAAAGAGGGTGAGGTGTACAAACTGTGGGGTTTGTATTTGATTAGGTACATTGTTACATCTAACCCTTTGATGTTTAATAACAGCGCCCTAGATAAAACAAGTATGGCACATATCCCTGTCCCCATTATTATTATAATTATTAGATTATAATGGAAAGTACTGTATTTTTTTATTAGTCTAATTTTCCATAGGCTAATTCCTGTTAGGAGTGTAGTTTAATTTGTTTGGTTTGCCCAGCCACTTTCATCCCTTTGGGGACCAATAAAAATACTGGTGGGTCTGGTGGGAGGGGCAGATATTTCAAACAGGGTGAAAGAGGCTTTTTGTATTCAAAAAATATTTTTCCCCTTTCCAGGTGAGACTTCTTTGACTGAGCAGGGTGCCAGCCTGGTGCTGGGAGAGACAAAACCTTTCTTTTTAAGCAGCTGCTGTTGCATCCTCTATGCAGGGATGGAAAAACATCACAAATGTTGCCACAGCTGCTGTCTTTCCACCCTTTCCTCTTTCAGGTGTAAAGTTCTGGAATGAACTTGACTTGAACTAATGAATTAAAAGCAAAAAACTGCTTTCCTTTTCCATGCACTCACATAGCAGAAAGAAATAACATTCAGGGCTGTTTCCAGGCTCATATTTTTAATGCCCCCATTATCTGCTCCCTCCATAAATATTTGAGGTGCAATTAGTGATACTGAAAACTAAGCTGGGATGTTGATGTTCAGCTGGAAAATACTGAACTGCTGTTTAACCCTTTTATTACCATCCAGCTAATTTAGATTTAAAGTCTTGCATGCATGAGGAGCAGCGTAGTGGGATGTGTTGGAAAGTTTCCTAATATCTGAATAAATTAGACTTGTCCCCTGTCAGGATCTTCTGCATCCAGAAATCATTTCAAACACATAGACTGTGAGTTTGAGAGCCACTGTCACAGGTCTTATCAAACATGATATTCCCATCTCTCAGACTATCCACACAGAGCAGGATTTTTATCCCCAACAGTTGCTGGAGCTAATCCACTCCCTTGCAAATCCACTGGCATCCCTTTGCCAGTGCCACCAGGGGATCCTGTGCATGCAAACTTCTCATCCTCATTACCTAATACATGTAACATTCCTTCAACATATTTTTTTCTTGTTTTTGTTTCTTGTGTTAACACTAGATTCTCCAACAAAAATGTCTCTAACAACAGATAACTTTAAAGTTATAAAAAATGTACGTTGTTTATAGAGTTGGCCTTGCTAAATATTCTCTCTCCAGAGTGATGAAAACTCCTCTAGTCCACTGGTATCCAACATACCAGGGTAGTCAGTGTCCACCCATATAGAATCTACATGGCAGCACATATGTGCACTTAAAACACAGCACATAATTGAATATTTGTTGCTCCTCTCACAGAAAGAACAAGAGTTATCACTGCAATGAAGAGTTTAATTAAATCACTGCTTGGGTTAAAAGCTTAGGGTAATAAAGCCAGGTTAATAGTGGAGGCTGTATAAATACAGCAGTTTCTGAGTATCTCTGAAAGCCCAAAGCAAAGTTATCCACAGTTTAAACAGACAAATTTTGTCTGAATGCAGGTTTGTAGACTGCTTTTCAGTGACCTATGTAGGGACAGAGCAGGATTCACATGAAATGCCTTTATTAATTGTAGTTAAAAGTTTGGTGCTGTCACCTGATCCAAAAACACCGAGAAAGAGATCACCTTTCTCTGTGTGCCAGAGCCCCGTCCTGCAGGACACCTCTGATCTCTCAGTGCCACCTGGAGGCTTTCCATCAGCCCTAGCAGCGAAACCCTTCTTTGACTCAGTTATTGACACCAGCTGCCTGGTATTGGTGGAATCAGTGGTGTTGGAAGTGGAAGGGAATGTGAGCAGAACCTGGGACAGGGAGCTTTTGGGGACCCTCTTTTTACCTGCAGCTGGGCACGATGAAAATAATGAGGTGTGCAGCCTCCCTTGTCACTAGCCTTGTTCTGACACCGTCCCAGATATTTTACGTCATCTTCACTTCTGTTGAGATTTTCACTGCTCTTGATTTGGAGAAAGAGGCAGTTTTTCACAGCCTATTCTCATATAAGTAGTAGAGCCATCAACTCCTGACAGGTCAGGTGAGACCAGCTGATAAAATCAAAGAATTGCTCCAGCTGAAAAAGACCTTTAAGATCATCGAGTTCAACCATTAACCCAGCAATCTTACACATTTACATGTTCTTTAAATCCCTTCATAGCTGGTGATTGCACCAGTGCCCTGGGCAGCCTGTTCTTTCCAGGAATGCATTTGCCCTTGTCTTCAATCTGACTTGAGGCTATGTCCTATCACTCCTTACTTGGGAGAAGGGACTGACCCTCACCTGGCTCTGTAGGGAGCAATAATGTTCCCCCTCATTCTTCTTTATTCCAGGCTGAGCCCCCAGCTCTCTTGAGTGGATGGCATCCAGCCCCACAGACTTGTGAATATCCAAGTGGTGTAGCAGGTCACTGCATAATCCCCCTTGGATTATGGGGGTTTGTTCTGCTCCCCATCCCTGTCTTCAGCTCAGGGGGCTGAGTAAAACTGGACCAGAAAACTGGTTAAGTTTACAGGGGCCAGTTGCAGGTTTTGGTGGGCTCACAAAGAGTCTTGATGGTTAATGGAAGAAAAAAACTGCTGAGATTTACTAAGATAGAAATCTCCGGCATCTTAAGTTTGTTGGCTGCAAATTCCTAGAGACTGAAACAGAGTTTGAGGAAGTTGCATGTTAAATTTACCTTGCTGACATATGCTATCCTATTTTTTTCTTCTTTAGAAACAAGCAGTCCCCCAATAACTGCTGTCCCCATGACTAGTAAGTAGAATTTACCAGACTGTTACTTTATACAATAATGATAGATTTATGTTTTCATCGTAGTATTTATTCTTGGGAACAAATTAGTGTGATTTAAAAGCTCACATTTTCTTTAGGGTGGGGATGGGGATATACATGAGAAGTAAATTATCTGGGAGGCAGGAATCTGGGGATGGCTTTGCCCTCTAGGAACCAGCCTTCTTGCTAGAAAGAAAAAGATCTGTCCCTTGTGCCCTTCACTGGGACCTTGAGTCACTGGGGGAAGGGTAGAGAGTACTGACAGCTTCCAAAGACTTGCTCCTAATTCTGTTGTTCTCTGTGTGTTTTTTCCCCTGCTTGTTGTCCTCCACAGGTACATTCATATATGATGGTGAGTCTGTCTGCCAGGGTTCTGATCATGTCCCTGGGCACTGGGATGGGATGTGCCTGCCCCAGCCTCTCCAACCCATGGTATGAGAGCTGAGAAGGGGCTGCCAGCCCTGGGCTGTGCTGCAGGTGGATGCAGCCATGCCCAGAGAGGATGTGGGATGTCATTGCCTGGACCCAGAGCACCACTGGCTTGACCAAGGGGTTTGTGTCTCTCAAAGACCTGCAGCTGAGGCTGAGAGATGGGCCCAACTGGTGTGCAGGCAATGTGGAGATCTACTACTTTGGAGGCTGGGAGAAGGTGTGTGGCTACCTGTGGGACATGCAGGACGCCGAGGTGGTGTGCAGGCAGCTGGGCTGTGGCTTCCCTGTCACAGCCACACACTCCTTCCCCTCGAGCAACTCGTACCCACACATGATAACTGCAGTGAACTGTGTGGGCTATGAGAGCTACGTGTGGGAGTGCCCCTACGACTACCAGTACAGTGTCTGCCACCATGGAGATGCTTCTGTCATATGCTCAGGTGGGTGTCTGCATTTTGGTGGCATTTTCCTGAGAGTGAGGTGGGATGAAGGCTGTCCAGCCCTTGCTCCATGCTCAGCAGGGCAGCAGCAGGTCGTGGGTCCTCGTCCCTGACACAGAGGGTGGCATTTCAGAGGGGGCATCAATCTCATGTTTGCAGTCTGTTCCTGGGAAATCTGGGGTTTGGGCATCACTCCTGCACAGAGCAGGGTGTGAGGAGAGGGATGGTTTTCAGTCAGGCCATCCTTCCTGTGGGTCCCTCCATGATTTTCCATGAAATTAAATACATGCTCCAAGGAGAACCAAGCAGTCCTAGTGCCTCACACCCTCTGGTTTTCTTCTTCCAGACTCGGGAATAACAGTGCCTCCAACAGCAGGTAACCAGAGTTTTCTGTTTATATGTGGCTTTCCATGGGGTTTTCTTTCTCTGGAGTGCTCTGTGTAGGCTGCACTTACAGACTCTGGCTAATGTCCCTAGCATTCAGGGAGATGCAGGGTTGCTTGAGATTCTTTGGGATTGAGCAGCCACTTCTATAGGAGGGGTTTGGCACTGTTCTTCATGGTGCTGCAGTGGCGATGTTCTTGAGCAAGTGCTGGTGCAGCAGGCACTGCAGCCATCTCAATCCTGCCACATTGCAGTGTTGACTGTGAGCTTTGGCCTTCATTGGGGTTCAACAGGGTTCCCATTGGAGAGGGGGGACTCCCAGCAGGATGATCCTCTTAGGCAAAGCACAGCTTGCTCACCTGCTGCTCTCTCCCTGCAGTACCAGATGTCTCCAGTCCAATGTTCCCCAGGTCATGGACTACACCAGGTATGTCCAGAGGAGCTGTGGGGTTGGACTAGCTCCTGCCCTCAGTTACACATCACAGAATCACAGGATGATGAGGTTGGAAGGGATCTGGAGTACATCTGGTCCTACCCCCTGGCTAAAAGCAGGATCAGCCAGAGCTGGCTTTCCAAGACCATATCCAGAGTGCTCTTGGCTACTTGGCACCTCTGTGGGCAACCTTCATCTGGGCTCAGTCATCCTAGCAGAGACAAAGTGTCTCCTGATGTTAAGAGGAAGCTGTGGTTACAGCTTTGGAGAGGGAGAGAGACAGTGAGAACAGTAACATACATGGACTTTTTTAGGGAAAAAGGCCGACATTATTGAATGGAGAGTTTGTATTTAAAGTATGTTATGAGAGACTAGAATAGGACAGTAGTTTATTGGTTAATTGGGTTAAACATCCATGAGACTATACCTCAGGATGTCTCCCATGGGAAAAATACTAGGTATTAATCTTTATTATGAATTTCACTCTGATTTTTACTAGATTTCAACTTGTTTTTGACCATATTATTACTTTGGGAAGTTTTTTCCTTGTTTGCAGTTATTATCAGTTTATCAGTCTGCGAAGTAAGAGAAATTCAGGCCCGAGAGAAAGAACTCTCAAGCTGTGTCTGCCCACAGGAAATCTCCTGTGTTTCAATTTGTGTCCATGGTCTCTTGTCCCCTCACTGGGCACCACTGGGAAAAGCCTGGCTTTTGGAGAGGGTTGACTCCCAGCAGGTTGGATTTCTTAGGAAAAATGCTGGGAGTCAACCCTTCTGATTTCTCCCTGCAGCACCAGGTACGTCCAGCTCAACTTCCCCTCTGTCATGGACCACATTTAGGTCCAGAGGAGTTAAAGGCTCTGATTATCTCCTTTCCCAGGTGTCCCACTGGACAGCCAACCCCATGGATTTGGGTTACTGTATGAGCTGAGCAGAACCTGTGCCCTAGGCTGGGGGGATGCAGGGATAAGAGCCCTCTGCCCATTCTGCTCTTTTCCTCAGGGAACTTCTCCTGTGGTGGCTTACTTCAGGGATTGTCTGGCACCATCCAGAGCCCGGGATACCCCAACTCCTACCCCGACAACTCCTACTGCGTGTGGCGCATCCGGCTGCGGGACCCAGCCCGCAGGATCGAGCTCCAATTTACAGACGTGGAGTGAGTGCAGCCGGGTGATGGCCGTGGGCTGGGGGCCCTGGCAGGCTCTGCTCGGGCACTGGGGCGAGGTGGGAGCAGGGCTGGGGCTGTGCTGCACACAGATCCTCCTCTCCCCAGGCTGGAAGGCAGCAGCTGCACCTACGATGCCATCGAGGTGTTCGATGGCGGGTCCCCTCAGGCCTGGCGCCTCGGCCTGGTCTGCAGGGACGACCATCGTGTCTTCAACTCCTCTGGGAGCCAGCTCACCGTCCTGTTCCGCAGTGACAGCAGCGTCACCAGGAGAGGCTTCCACGCCTTCTACTCTTCATTTCTTCACTTCAATAGCACCGTGGGTAAGACAAGAGCTGTCCTTCGCCAGGACAGAAACTCACAGTCACAAAGAGCTTCTGGTGGCTCTCAACACCTTGTGGGCATCCAGACCCTCTGGTATCACTTAAAAGCATCCTGGCTCAAGGGCATTTTTCAGGATAGGATGGCCATGAAGCTGCTACCAGACACTGTCTGTGTGCCTGGTGGGCAGGAATGGGACTCTCTACACCTCCCCAGTGCTGCCACTGAGATATCATCATTTTCCTGGCCTATCCTGTAGGCAGAGGAGTTGCTCAGCCCTGGCACACTCATTGCTGCAGAGGCCAAAGGCTACTCCTTGTTTTCCCAAAATAAAGAGCTGATGTGCTCAGCCACAGTGCTCTCCTTTTGGCAGCTGAGGAGCTGTGGAGGAGCAGGGCTGGCTGCTGCTCTCTGTCTGCAGTGCCAGGTTCCCTCTGGATGGCAGCGGCACCGTCTGCTGGACCATCCCCTCCTCCCAGTTTGGTGTCACCAGCAAACACGCTGAGTGTCCACTCTGTCCCACCCTGCTGACCATTAAAAATGAGATCAAGGCCCTGCTGATGGGAGCAGAACACGCAGAGCACAAGCTGCACCCTGGGCTGGTGGGTGGAGGGGGAAGGCTTGGAGGTGCAGCCACACAGGGACCTGCCATGTGTCCAGGTAGTGACAGTGGGTCTGGTGTTTCAGAGTCCCTTCAGGAGCCCTTCTGGGGAGGGGTGACCCCCACAGGGCTGTTTCTCTCAGGCAAAATTCTGAGTGTTCACCTGCTGCTCTCTACCTACAGCTCCCACTACTTTGGGCTTGACAACCACATCAACCCAGGGTAGGTTTGGAGGACCTGGGTAAGTTTTTGAGTTGAATGTTTATCAGCATTCTTTTTATGAAACAAAAGTATTTGATTTTTTTTTCCCTCTTCCCTTTGGTCATCTGCAATTGTAATTGGGGGTTCCTCTTTCAAGGAAAAGCTGGTTTCCAGAATTCCAGCCCCGAAAACTGTGCAGTTCTGTGGCAAATATTTGTGTCCTGCTAGTGCAGGCACTGCAAGTCAGCATTATAAAATCTATTAGTCTATTCAATGTGGTTAGCATCTCCTAATCTGCATTCAGATGTATATGAACCTAATGGAGAGGCCACTGAAGCTGGTACAAGTCACTATCTCTACATTTAGACAAACTTCACACAGGCATACTCCAAACTGAACCCTAAAGGTGCATACATATCTTTTTCTTCTTGTATTTTTCTCTGCAGAAGATTATTCTTGTGGTGGCTCGCTTCCCTTTTCATCTGGTACCATAGAGAGTCCATTGTACCCCAGAAATTATCCAAACAATGCCAACTGCGTGTGGGAAATACAAGTAAAGAGCAACTTCCTTGTCACACTCGTATTTAGAGATATTCAGTGAGTAAGAATTTATTACTTGGGAAGATGAATGTGTGGGACTGACAACTTGGACTTACTAAGCAAAAGCCTACTTTATTTCAAGGATCTTTATCAAAGATCAAAAATGTGGCTGGCATCTAGAAATTGGAGGCTGGAGTTTTTGTTCCAGAGATTTGGCAATCATATCAATGAAATGTATTATTCTGCTATAAAGAGTTAATCCGACTAAAAATCCAAACCAACAAGCAAACAAAAAACAAAGAGTGCAAAAACGAAACTAAATAATTTAAACTATTAAACTAAATAGTTATTTTTCTTCCCAGGATGGAAGGTGGCAGATGCCTCTCTGACTATGTGGAAATCTATGATGGGCCCCTGCACAGCTCTCCCCTCCTTGGGAAGATTTGTTCTGGTTATTACCACTCATACACATCAACCTCCAACCTGCTGACTGTCCGCTTTCACAGTAACTCCCGAGTCACATACAGAGGGTTTCAGGCCAACTATTATTCCACTCCAGCTGATGACAGCACCAGTAAGTTCATCTTTAAAGCAGAAGCATACTCTTCAATTATTTTCTAATTCACTAATTGTTAATCTTGTTAATGTTGTTTTAAATTAGATGTGCAGTGTTTTCATGCAGATTCAAGTCAATGGTTTGGATTCTGAACTTCTTCTGCCATATCAGCTGCTTCTGCAAAAGATAGTGTTTATTTTATCCACTACTTGCAACCTTTTTTGGTCACTTCACTGAACTTGTAACGTATTTTCTTTGCCACCTACTAGCACTGCTGTGTTTGCCAAACTACATGCACGTGGTTGTGAGCAGATACTTCCTTCAGTCCCACGGCTACTCTGCTTGGAACCTCACCCTGAACGACCCCTTTTGCACACCCAACATTACATCAAATTATGTGGTTTTTGACATTCCATACACCCGCTGTGGCACTGTCAGAGAGGTAGGACCGAACGTTTCAGCAAAGTGGGCAAATAATGGGAGGATACAAAAATTCAAACAGAAGAATTTGCTTTGAAAACCAGCACAAATTGAAATCTACCTGCGATCTGCAGGGACTGGAAGTGTCCTGGTTATTATGGGTTGTCTGCCCCTGTCCTGAAGGATGAAGTTTATTTACACTTGCATTTCCTGTCTCTACTAACAGAGCATTCCCTTACAGCCCATTATCAATCTCTGAAGGAATAAGCTGTGGAAGGATACAAATACTTGACATTTTCAAGGTCCCAGGCTGAGTGTGAGAGTTAAAAAGGTTTCAAAGCTTTCACTAAATAAGACTAATAATGTTGTAGCCAGATTTCAGCTTAAATAATGTGCTGGATCTGAACCTTCATGTACTTAATGTTGTACAGGCTTTATTTAATTCTGTTATGTCTGCTTTTATTGTGTGTAGTTTTCTAGGCCAAAATTTTGGACACTGAATATCACATGAAGATTACAGATTCTTATTTTGAGAACAGAAATTACTAGATGCAGACTTTTCCACATCAGACTTTCTGGGGAATAATGTTTTTACAGTGTACATTGCTGTAAGGATACAGCAAAGGTTAGAACCTATAATAGGGTACCTGACTGTATGAATTAATTTTGCATTTTATTTTATGTGCCAAACAGGGAAAAAACGACACCATCGTATATTCCAACATTATTAGAGGGTCCTCTTCTGGTACATTAATCACAAGAAATAGGAATCTTCTCTTGCATGTCAACTGCAAGATGCTCCAGAACACGTGGGCAAAAACGATGTATATCGCGGATGACAATTTTGAAGTCAATGAAACTCAGTATGAGAGATACAAAGTAAACCTCACATTTTATGACTCTTCAAGCTTCTCACGGCCAGTGTATGACTCACCTTACCATGTCAGGATCAACCAGAATTTGTACCTGGAAGCTTCCCTGCACAGCTCTGATCCATCGCTGGAGTTGTTTCTGGACACTTGTGTGGCATCTCCCACTCGCCAGAATTTTACAACAAGAACCTATGCTATAATCAAGAATGGGTGAGTTCTTATGCATTACAATTACAGATACAACTGCCTTTAAACTCCTATATCTCTTACCATTTTCTTTTTTTTTTTAATTTAATGGAATAGTGTGAATATAGCACACATTAACGACAGCTTCTAATTAATTAATGGACAAGGGCATCCAGGGTTTACTGGGAAAAAGGGGATGGATTGACCCAAAATAATAAGTAGACAAAATGGCTATGGCCAGTTCATTATTATTATTATTATTATTATTATTATTATTATTATTATTATTTTTGGAATGATAATAGTGACATACCTCAGGTGAGGTTAATTTACCTTCACAGAATCATACAAACACCAGGTATCAGACACATGACAGGATAAGGAAAGGCAATGTGGTTCAGTTCTCCAAAGAAATGTATTTTGATTTTCCCACTTGCAGCTTTCTTAACCGCTTTCATTATGTTTAAAAATCACTTCTCATGTCATATGTTTTATTGCATGTAAATGACTGACTGCAGTGTGTATTCATGAGAGGGTTTTTAAATTTCTTTTCAGGTGTGTTAAAGACCCTACCTATTCTTCATACTACTCACCCTACAGACACACCCTCCGGTTTAAATTCAATGCCTTCCAGTTTGTTCGGAGCAATCCAGAGGTTTACCTGCAGTGTGAGCTGGTGGTGTGCAGGACCTTTGACTATTCTTCCAGATGCCGCCAAGGCTGTGTTCAAAGGTCCAAGAGAGAGGCAAGCTCTGACCAAGAAGAAAGTGTGATTGTTGTTGCTGGCCCAATACAGCTCTGGGAACCTGGTTCTGAGATTGGGAATGGATATGGATATGGATCTGAATAAAACTGTCTCCTTTGACAGATAACATCTTTAAATGCCAATTGAATTCTGGAAGAAACTATGCTGCTAGATTGCCAGAAACTCTAGAATAAATACTAGGAATGTGCTTACTGATTCATGCCTGTTAATCCTGCTTCACATCAGTCATCTCCATATAACAAAAATGTTATCTCAGCAGTTCTATGGGGAGTGAAATTTGTGATCTTTAAGATTTTGTTTGTTGTTTGCTTTCTTAATAGTAAAACTGAAATGTTTAAATTGCAGTTTAGGTTCTATAAACAAGTTCCATAAATATACACCTGAGTCTGGATGCATCAGAGTGCAAGTTAATGTAGAATAGCATTTTTTATGTTTTGGACATAACATGATGTGGGATAAAGTATGACCAAGTCTTTTCAGCTCTCCTAGAGCTGAATTCTTTTGTCATCCAGAAAAATATGAATTCAGCTGCTGTTCCATCTGAGGTTTCCTGTGCATAGTTTAATGTTTACTGTCAGGCCCTGGCAGTTCATAGAATCACAGAATTGGAAGGGACCCACAGGGGTCATCAGTCCAGATCCTGTCCCTGCACAGACACCCCAACAATCCCACCCTGGGCATCCCTGGGAGCTTCGTCCAAACTCCTGGAGCTCTGGCAGTCTTGGTGCTGTGCCCATTCCCTCTGGAGCCTGGGCAGCCCAGCACACTCTGGGGGAAGAACCTTTCCCTGAGATCCAACCTAAACCTCCCTGACACAACTTCAGGCCATGCCCTTGAGTCCTGTCACTGGCCACCAGAGATTAGTGCTGTCCCTCACTTCCCCTCGTGAGGAAGCTGTAGACCATAATGAGGTCTCCTTTCAGTCACTGTTTTAATTCTGTATGGGTTTCTCTTGAAGCAGAAAATAAAGTAATTCCACACCAGATTATGTAAACCTTGCTAAACACCTGGTCACATTGAGTAATTTGGTGGATTGAGCAATTACCTTGAACTGAGTAATTCATTGATGATTCAAGATTAAAATCCAAGCCTGACAGATTATCCTTGGTGGAGGCTCACTTCATGAAAAGAAGTGGGCTTGACATAACAACTCAACATTGAAGGAAGCCAAAAGACCAGGGAAAGTTTAACAACCCTCAAATTGGCTGCCACCCTGTAGTATTAGGCTCTCTTATTTAATTATAGTGCATGAGCCATAAATTCCCTCTTTTCAAGATGGTTATCTTGATTCTGCCAGTGAAAAATACAGTCAGATCCGCTGTGAGATCAGCACAGCACAACACCTTATGTCTGTAACACCTCATATCTGTCATCCTGAGTGCCATCATGTGGCATGCACAGGAAGCCAGCACTGCTGAGGCACCTCAAATCCTGGATTCTGTTTTCAGCTCCTCACTGCAAAATGTCACTGAGGTGCTGGAGCATGTCCAGAGAAGGGCAAAGGAGCTGGGGAAGGGTCTGGACCACGTCTCATTAGGAGTGGGAGCTGGAAATGTATTCAAAACTTCCCAAGGGAAGGAACCTTAGACCAGACTTCAATGCCTTTCACCTATCGTGGGCCACTGTGATAAAGTAATTGCACCACAGCCTGAGGAAATTTTTCAGTGAAAGGTTCCTAAGGGGAAGAGGGCTGGGAGATAACATGGACTGAGGATTGAACTGGATGAAAGTTTAATGACACATGAGGGTTTAATATTTGTGACTTAAGTCAGTGGAGTAGCTAATGGTTTCTGATGACTTTCTGTTATCATGGAACCACAACCTACAAATTGCAGCAAAACCCCACATGTCTCTATAATTTCCCCCTCTATTAAATACTGGTGAATGACTAGAAAATATATCAATGTCCCCGAAGAGATATTTGTTCTGTCATGTTTGCATTAAGGTCTGAAGTTCTCCTCACCATTCCTTGGCTATGTATAATAAATCTTTTCCAGTTCTACATAAAATCTTAAGTTTAGGGCAAACGGTGTAGTCATTATAGTGCTCTTAGTAAATGTAAATTATGATTATTAATAAATGACATCT
This sequence comes from Toxostoma redivivum, assembly GCA_013397375.1. Lineage (NCBI taxonomy): Eukaryota > Metazoa > Chordata > Aves > Passeriformes > Mimidae > Toxostoma > Toxostoma redivivum. The sequence goes on along the minus strand of VXBI01010023.1, from coordinate 8,283 downwards.
ACTCTCACATTTTCTTTTTTTTAGCTACGCTTCCCTGAAGTGCTCCATCAAATCTTATTTGAAAAGGCTTGTGCTAGCATTTATTTCTCTTTCAAGGCTGCTGGTCACTTCAGTAAAAGCCCATGTTATTATTATTCTTAGCTCACATGCTTGGTTCAAACTACACCAATCTTGCTACACTGTAGGGTGGCAGCTACACAATGGAATAAGTCAATGGTTATTGTCTTTTTCTTTTTGATGGGGTGACTCACCCATCCTTATGCCAGTACAAAGTAGATTCATTGTGCTGCTGTATTCACATGGACCAGGGAACACCAAATACAGAGCTGCAGCACAGTGAAATCCTCAAGAAAAGCATATAGATCAGGGATGAGGATAGGATATAGCAAGAGATGAGATGTATGAAATTCTAACTTGCAAACACAATGCAGAATCTTTTCAGAGTACTTTGAACATTTCTATGGATCTGATCTGTTCTGGGACCATAGTTGTTCATCTTGAAGTCAGTCTAATACATCTAAATATCATTGAAAGCCATAAAAATATATTTTATATCCTCTCATTTTTAAGATGTCTCCACTACCTTTCCCCCTTTTATTCTTTCCATTATATTTAGATAAATAGACCAATACAAAATTCATCTTTTCTAACAAAGAGGTGTTTGCTGAAGTGCCTGGCTTAGGCAAGCAAGCCTTGCCAGCTTGTTCCAGCAGGCTGGGAGCACTTGGGCAGGCAGTCACTGCAGCCAGTGCCTGCCCATGAATTATGGTGCAGCCAACTTCTAGGCTCTGCTCTTCACACCAGTTCCTGTTTTTTTATATAGCAGCAAGCACAGCGTGGAACCCACCAGGCAGAGCTCATCTCTGTCTTTGAATGGTGAAAAACAAAACCTGCTGCTTGGCATGGCATGGCCATGCCCCACTTGTGCCAGGCTCTGCACTGTGCTGAAGGGTGTGGCACAGTCTGGCTTGGTTTTTGGGAGCTCTCCAGAGTGGAGGCTGAGGTATGTTTGCCCTCAATATGCACTGTCATTGTGAAATTTATAAACTGAGAGCTTCACTTGAGCAGTGAGTATTTCAGCAAATATCTTCAAGATGGATTTTAAGAAGTGTGTTGGAGGCCTGATCATGCAGAGGTTAAGGCAAACACTTCACTGTCCCAGTGGTTTACAAAAAATTTAGGAGACTAGTCATAGTAGAAAAGTTATGCACATAGCTTATTTAAACATTTGCTTATTCAAATATTTAATTTTAATGGTTTCTCTTGGCTCACAGTTAAATGTCAATGCATATTTGCCATCATGCAATATTTAATACAGCACTATATGTGTAAAACTGGTTTCATTTACTGTGGCAAAATTAACTTACTTCTCTTCCTTGTCTATGAATTGTTATAGAATGCCTTCTAATGTGGGGGGTAAGGTGAGATGTATTTGCAGTTGTCATTGCCCACTCATTCAGTAAATATTGCTGCCACAAATGATCAGATGTAGAGCATCCCTCACACCATAAAAAGCACACTGGCAGAAATTATCTGTCCAGTCAGGCGGGGAAAACAGTAAAATGTAAAAGGAAATGGCACATACTACACTTTGTTTCCTATCTTGCTACATGTGTGATTCAGAGAAAATAAAACATGCAGCTCAGAAAACTAGATTGTGTTGCACTGAGTACTGGACTACAAATAGGAAGAAATTTCTTTTGTTCATCAGTAATTTTTTTCTTTGGTGCAGATTTTGATTACTAATTAAATTCCTAGAAGAGACAAAGCATGGAGCAGCACATGTAGACATCTGCTGTCCAGGGAATTTGTGGGAAGACTTTGCACAAGCTGGGCTGAGTGGGGAAATGATCAAAACCACTCTTGGATGGAAACATAGACTTACATGTTTGGTAATCAAGACCTTTAGTGCAGTTGGCTTCTTTAGGATGAAGAACATTACATAAATTTAATGTGGTTTCTCTTTCCCTTAGGACTACAAGTGTTTCTCTGCACATAAATAGACCTGAAACACAAGTACTATGAGAGGTGGTACCACAGTCATATCACAGAAAGGAATTCATACTGTATTAGCTTTTGAATGTCCTTAAACACTATATTTAGTTACAATTTTTCTTTTAATCCACTAACATTCCAAGTAAATATAATTTATTGTTTTTAAAGTAGTTTAATTCTGCTTTTTCCTTGCATTTTTCTGTTTAACCAGAAATTGCTTTAAGATAATTTCAATTTTGATAATTTCTGGTTGGTAGATAGGATGAACACAAATCCTTGACAAAGATATAACATTGAGGCCAAATAATTAGTTTCAAATAAATTTTCAAAGCTCATAGGTCATTAAAAGGCTTCAGAAATACGTAATTCTTGTCAAGTTGTGAGAACAAAGAAAGAAATAATGAGGCTGGCTAAGGGCAGACATAGAAACACATTCTTGGAAAGAGACAGAATGGGTAAAAGCATTTAGACAGAATGCTGTATGTAAGGCCAGTTTTAGCTTTCTGGGAAGGGACTTTGATGTTTATCAGTTTGTATCAGCTTTAAAGTATCATAAAAGTTGAGCAAGACATTATAAATAGATTGGTGTTGAGAAGCAATTACTGTGAAACTGTAATGACTGATTGCTTTTCTGTTTCTTGCTTTGATAAGATCTTTCACACAGATAGAAATGCATATTACTTTCCTCTATACTTCCCTTAGGTTTAGATGTACATCACAAAGCACCCAGCAGCAGCACAACACCTCTGATGGATTCTCTCTTTTGAGCACCAGTGGCTTTTCCTGCATTCAGATATATTTGCACATGAAGAGCTGACTTTCCTTGAGCCACTCCCTTTGGCAACTGGCAGCATCGTTTCTTTCCTGCTGATCCTTATGGCTTAAAGGCAAGGTCAGGGCAAGAGGGTGAACAGATGGTAACACTGAAGAGAGCTGGAAGTCTTGGAGCCAAGTTGCTTTTGTGTGTTCACACCTTCTCTTCCAGCAGCCATTTGCCTCAGACTCCCCCAGATCAGGTGCTTTTTCTCTCAGTAAAACTCAGAAAGGAAACTGGCATTAAATGAACACTAAAGCTAAAAACACTACAAATAACTAAAGGGAATTTGAATAGAGGAGTGTAAAAAGGGACTGGAAGTCAAAAGCCAGGTTTGAGGATCAGCTATAATGCAGTGGGAAAGAATTCAGCTGCAGGGTCACTTAAGGCAGGAGCAGAGATGGCCCAATAAGAAACATCACCAAGGTTATTCTCACACTCTCTCCCAGAAACCCTTCAAATACAGGCAGTTCTGACTGTGGGGGACATTCATTCATTATGTGACAAAAATGCAAGTGTGTCATACGACAAGGCAAGTGCAGGTCTGTTCATACAAGGGGTTTTGAGGACATGAGACCCAGGACACCACCCAAATGTCAGACACAGGCATGGGTAGTGTACAGATTGATTTCACCTGCATATGGCTTTTCATAAGATATCTGATATTTATTTTTGCCAATTTCTTAGACTTAAAACGGAACATTTTTCCTTTTGTGGAGACAAAGCAAAGGAGACTAAGAGCAGAAGTCTGAGTGTTGGGTGCTCCCCTGGCAGGGTATGGCCCATCTGGTACAACACAAAATGAATAGGGACAAATATAGGAATTGAAGTCCTGCAAAGCATTCCTAGGCAGATACAGAGAGACTAATTTTGTTCAAGCTCCCTCTTGCAAGAAGCATATGACAGAAAACCAGTCCACAGATCTATAGCACAATGTTATTGTAAGTCTTCTTATTCCTTTGTCAAACTGAAAGAAAATGATTGGTCAATGAACATAGCAGAGCTTTCTGCAGAGTTTAACAGCTCTAAGAGCCACTAAAAATGACAACTGTGATTGAAAAAAATTCAACAGTTTGAAACTTAATTTCTGATGGAAATTGCATAGAAAACATTTGTTTTTTAACTATAACAATATCATTTATTGAACACTTGTTCTAGCAAGCAGCTGACCTCTGAAAAAACAGATTATGCATTATTTGAGGCGACATTCTTAGACAAATGTCTTAAGGTTTCCTGTGTCTCAAGAAGGAACACCCTTCTTGTGCACAGGAGGATTGCAGTAAGACAAATTTGATCCCATGTATTTTACCTCACTGATAAGAGGTCAAGAGCCAAGGCAAAAGTTTAATTTATTCCTGGTGTGAGAACAGCAATGGATTGCTAATCTGCTAGCAGGAATATGGTCTCATAACTCACATTTTTTGCAGACTTTTATGATACTTTGTTTTGCATAAAACTTCCTGCTGCTCTGATCTCGGTGTGTGCAATAGATAAGGCAGATAATTTGAGGCATGTTTTGTAGATTACCTTGAAATTTTAGCCCCTACAAATCAAAGGTTCCTGTTATTAAGGCATAGGTCCTCATATAAATTAAAAAGCACTTACTGGAAGTGCCAGAAATGCAGTAAAACTGGCAAGACCCAGGAAGTAGCCTGACATATTCATGTGTTCTTGAACCTTGCTAGCAGCCTTAATTATTGTGGATAAATTTAATCACTGTGCATTTAGTCCTCCTCAATTGTTGAAAATCCTTGATATCATCCATTAATTTTCTGCTCAAAATGTCTCAAAGCAGCTATGGCTGGACATTCTGGAGATCCTCAAGTACATCCCCTTGCTTAAAGCAGGGTCAAAGAAAACAAGCTGCTCAGGACTGTGTCCAGCTGGTGTGGATATCTTGAAGAATTGAGGAATCTGTAAAATTGCTAGGCAACCTATTCCACTGCTTTTTCAGTCTCACAGTGGAATTCTCTTTCCTTAGGTTAAGTAGAGTTTATATTGTACTTCAGTTCATGCCCATTGCTTCTCAAGCTGCCACCAGGCTCCACTGAGATGAGTCTGGCTCATTTTTCAAGAATCTTGAAGCAGGATTGACCTCATGACCTCTCCCAATGGCAGTGTGTGATCACTCCAGTGAGCACATTGTTTTTTGTATTGTTTTTGCTCTTGTCAGGCAGTCAGGAGCAGTAGAGCTGTGAATAGCAATGTTCAGGCTTCCATTTCTTTATTAACATGTGAGTACAATTGGTTGTATTTACCATTGTCCTCCAGTTTGTTTGCTCTTCTCAGTAATGGCTTTAACAGCTTCAGATTCTGTTTCTGGACTCTGGCCTTTTGTCTTTCTTTCCTCTATTCGGGCACTGTGAACCTTTGCAGGAAGACCTCTCTTTGTTGCCCTTGTTCTAGACCCAAGCTGTGCTTTTCTACAGAAGGAAGGTTGGAATACACCAGCAGAAATATTGAGTTATGTCCAACTATTGCAGTTTGGTTGTACCTGGTCTCGTAGCCAAAATAAACAGAGAGATACAGCCTGGATGGGATGTAATTAAAAGAATATTAAACAAACAACAGGCCTGTTTCTGGCTGACCTCTATTTCTCCTCATCAGGTGAGCAGAAATAGTAGAAATGCAATATAGTGGTCCCAGCAGACAGGACTGTGGGCTGTCGTGTCCCCAAGTCATCTATAACTCCATTATGACTTCACACAAACCAGCCAAAGGAACCAGCTCAACAGGATTTTTTATTTCAATCCATCCTGCTTTTCTTTTTTATAAATTGTGATTCGAGGGATTGAAGGGAGTCCTGTTGGCAGATGCATCTGAGGGAAGACACTGGTAAAGCAGAGCAAGCTCCACAGAGGTCTGCAGGTGAGGTACACTTAGGGTATATTACAAAAAATTGGCATTAATTTACTTTTGATTCCTGACTTAATCCCATTTATGATGGTTTTTTGTGTACAAACAGCAGGGAAACAAACCTACAGTTTCAAATGGAGAACTAAAATATAAACATTTTATAAAATATAAACATTTATGAGACCAGGTCTCTCTGCTGAAAAATTTATCAGGAAGCCTGCAATCAAATTGTTGCCTCCTGCAATCCTGCAATATGTTACAGTCTGCGTAATCAAGCAATTTTCTATTAGCAAGAAATAAATAAAATTGGGATGTCTGAGGTAAAGAAACACATATATTCATCAGTCTGGTTCCAAAGGTAACTCTGAGGCTGCACATACAGTTAAGATAATTTATAATAAAGGTATATCCTGGTTATGACTGGCATTAAGTTACTTTTTTTCCCCAGTAACACAAATTATCGAGGAAATGAAAACTTTACCACTCCTATGTAATCCTTCTGTAAAGATCAGGTAATCATAAAAAATATTGCATAATATATGAGACATATGGGCCAGGCTGACCTTGGGGGCCCCACTTTTTTTACCAGTGCAGAGTATAAAATCTAATGCTCTCAGTTTTACTGGGATCTCTTGACCAGATGGGTGCCACCAGGGACTTGCTGTGGTTATTCCTCCTAAATGCAGCACTCCTGGATGCCATCTCACCTAACCTACACACAACATATTCTTCCCAAAAAGGTAGGAAAAAGGATTTCTTACTTTGCTTTGCTGGGTCGATACATGGCACTCGCAGGCCAGTCTAATCAACCCTTTGCAAAGATTAGAAGATAGACTGAAATTAGATACATCACATTGTCTTATTAAAAATATGAACTAATCAATATCACAATGAAGTTTTATTTTTGTTGAAGAGAATTTAGTGTGATGAAATTATCATTGTTTTGCAGTATTGTCTTGTAGCTAAGTTTGAACCAAATTTCAAAAGAATTCTGACATGAAAGACTAAGAGACCTTGTTCTTAAGAATCTGTGGCTTTCAGTATGGAATTATGAGGGATTATAGTTTCTTTGGCTGTAATGCATATTTGCGTTATAATACTTCAAATTCCACCTTGCAAATGCACACAGAACCACCCAATACTTATTTAGATTTATATAATTTAATGGGAGTGCAACAGAAAGACACAGCTGCTGTGTTGTAGGACATAAGGAAGTCTCAGGTGTGTGCATTTTACTAACTTGGGGAGTTCAGGCACGTGGAATAAAAACTTGGAGGCTGTAACAACCCAGCCTGCAAGTGTGCAAATACAAAACAGGGTTGGATTTCCTCAGAAAACAATATTTAGTATTGCTAAAGATTTTCTAAACACTATCAGTATTTTTTTGGGAATATTGTTGATAGAGTGTGCATTGATAATTTTGCCCACTGCTTTCAAAAATACAGTTCAAAATACTTGAATTATAAAAACAGAAAACAGAGAAACAAAAACTAATCCAAGGAAATCAGAAGAAGAGACATTTAAACCAATGAAATTGTAGAACAAAGAAACCAAAAGGGTCTGATATCTGTATCACAGTATAAAGTAATTTTCTATGTCTGGGAATTACCAAGTTCTTTGTGTGTGCTACTCAGTTAGAAAAGGCTTGAGAAAGACACAGCATTTGTGGAATGCTGTATCAGATCATTGACCCTGACTAAGCATGTCACTAATTTCTTTTTGTGCTAAAATCAAGAATATATTTATGCAAGTTTTCTTTGTTCTTGTTTGGGGGATTTTTTCACTACTCATTTAATTTTACAGATAAACCTGTGTATACAAAACACTGAAAGTACCATGGTATTTCAAATTAGAAGCACAGATTTAAGGGAGTTCCACAAATATTCTGTATTACTCATGCTCAGTAACCTCATCCTGTAAACTTTGAGTAATTCACTTTATTAGGTTAACAGTAAGACTTCAATACTTGGTTTATTGACCTCCCGGAAAATTCTGTCAATTCCTAGCAAACTCTCATTAAGAATTACCACTAGAAAATTCAGATATTAGTCAAAAATCAAACTTATACTCTTTAGTCTGACCAAACATTAATCCAAACATGCATGTATGAAAAATAGGTTTGTTACTGGGCAGATTCGCCCTCAGTTGTCCCTGTTTACATCCTTTTATTAATTGAAAAATAATTTTGTAAGGCTACCACACCCTTGTGGAATATGACATTACTAATTATCTCTTACAGAGACCAGAGCTTTGCTCTTTTGTCCACAAGGACCTCATGCGCTTCTTTACGTTTTGCCCCTACAGATGCTGAAACCACAGATATGATCGACCTGGTGACCTCTGCTTACTCAGGTGAGTCTGAATTTCTCCTGGGTTTTCTGGCCACAGCTACGTGCGGAAACAAAGAGTGCTTCAGAATTTGGGGATTGGATGACTCCATGGCAAAAGAGAAGCCAGGAAAAGCAGTTTAACCCAGCCAAGGCACGCAGTTTTGGTGGCCTGAAAATTGTAGAGTGCTGCAAAAGCCCCAGCAAAAGAAGGTGCCTTTGTGCTGCAGCGTCTTGCCAAATTCTGCATATCTCCTTCTTTGGCAGGTGCCACCATCAGCCTGGTGAACG
>VXBI01010018.1:7867-41996 GCA_013397375.1 Toxostoma redivivum | reverse complement strand
AAAGAAAAGAAAAGAAAAAAGAGTTAAAGTGTGGTGACAGCTGCCAAAACGGAGCCATCTGCTGGGTTCAAAGGTGATTAAGTATCACTGCTTTTAAATTAATAAGGGCTCTGTTAGAAGAGTAATTGGAAGTTGCATAAAATATGGATTTGGGACTTTGGGTATAAATAATAGAGCATATATTTGATAAGAGCTTTAGACTATTTCTATAAAAAGTTCCACTTTTGTGATTACTGCAGCATTAAACTCTGCCATGTTTGTCGTCTAATCCCATCTAAAGATTAGGATTAGTAGCACAGCATTATTTCCTAAAGCCCGGGCCCAAGTTTCCCGTTATTAAACACTGCAGGGGGGATTTGCCCTTCAGGATGGATTTCCTGGGAAATGCAAATTCAGGTTCCCTCCGTTTATTTTCCAGCTTTGGAAAGGATTCCCGGATTGCGTCAGGACCATGGACAGGGGGAGGGAATGAATTTGGGACGGGCAAACAGAACAAGCAACGACCCTGTTCCACCTCACTGGGAGAAATTCAACTCACCTGGAAGATTTAAATTAATTTTTATTTAATTGCTATTTACCCCTGTCAATATATTTTTTTTTAATAGGAAATTTTGCAGGAATATTTTACAGGAATGCAGCCAAAGATTTTTTAAAAAGAAAGGTTGAGTTCAAAATGCAACAAAACTTCTGGAAGGAGCCTTATGGGTGGCAGGAAAGCTCAGGAGTTGAGATTATCCCTTGGGGAATGGGGAAAATTAGATTAATATTCCTGGGAAAAATGAGATTAAATATTCCTGTTTTGCCTGAGTTGTTTGAGCTCTGGCTCCTTGTTTTAATTTTTTCCTGCTCTTCTCTTCACAAGCAGCATCTGCTGCCCCTTTTCTGACAATGTTGTGATAACTGGGGAAACCCTGCACATTTCCAAATGCAGGGATAAAATCACTCCCGAGCTCCTTTGGTCCATCCTGGCCAAATAATTTAAATGAAAGGAATTCCCTCCAGGAGGATGTGAGGACCTGCTGTCCCACTGAATTAATTTGAAAAAATAAATGTTTGCTCCTCCAGAAAGGCACCAGCTTTAGATGAGCTCTACCTGGAACTGCTCCAGCCCACATTCCCTCCCTGAATTCATCCTGGATCCCTGTTAAACCTGATTTTAGCATTCCTGCTTTGCCAGGAAAACCTGGAAAAGGAGAGAGAGGAACAAGGCAAGTTTAGTTTAGATCCAGCCTCCCTTCACTGTGGAGACACAGAAAGCCCAGGAGGGATGGACAGAGCGTTGCTGCTCCTCTCCTGCATTTTTGTCATCTTCAACTCTCTGAGGGACCTGAAGAAAAAACATTTTGTGTGCATGAATGAGCCAAAAATCCCAATTCTGGGTCAATTCCTGCTGGCTCCAATTCCTGGAATGTGGGATCTCCCTTTGGGGAACTCCAGGAGTTCAGGGGCTGACAGAAGGTGTCCTGTGGCCAGTGAAAATGGGCTCCTGCCTTGAATTTGGGGGATCCTAAACCCCCCTGCAGCCCCTGCAGGCTTTGATACCAGCACAGAGCTCTGCACGAGCCTGAGGGGGCTCATCATCATCATCATCATCATCATCATCATCATCATCATCATCATCAGGAGATGGGCCCGAGCTGGTTCTGTAAATATTTCTGTTCTTCTGAAAAGAATTTGTACAGGAAAATCTGAAAGAAAACAACAGCAAAGGACAGAGAGGAATCCAGTCAGACAAACACCATAAATCAGATTTATTCAAGTATTTTCCATTTTTCTGGCTGCATTTCAGAGAGTGTTCAAACAGCTGATATTTAGTCCCTGCAATATATTTTTTTTTCCTTTAAACAAACCATTTAGGGGCATTTTCAAGGCTGCCTCGATCTTGCTGGCATTCAGGAATTTCAGATCTCCATGGAGTGTTTTATCCCTCAGCAGCTGAGGGACAGCAAAGCTCATCCCAGTTTGGCATTTTCCAGTTTTATGGCAGGGATGGACTGGGCAGTGCCTGCACTGGGCTGCACTCTGGGACTTTTCACCTCTCTGTTTAACATAACTCTCTTTAATTTCTGTCTTTTCAGTTTAAATCCTCCCCAGGTGAAATTCAGAAGACTTACAAATAAATTCTGCTGTTCCATTGCCCAGAAGAGCAGAGAAATGATCAAATTTAGGACTGGCTGCTCTCCTTTTGCTCTGATTGTTTCTTAATTTAACAGAGCCACACTTGGCTTTTTTTCCCGTGTCCACTGCAGAAGTTTTAATTGTACCACAGCTATTTAGGGAGTGAAGAGATGGATTTTTGTTTTATTGGTGCCTTTTTAGGAGTGAAGGAAGAAATAATGTTGTTACCTCCTTTCTCTGCATTTAACCTAACACACACAGAAACCAGCAGCTGTTGTTAATTGATATTGAAACCTGATCTAAGTCAATTTGTTTGGGATTTAGGATTAAATAATTTAAATAACTTCTGACAACACACTGCTCTCCCTTGTAAGTTCTCCCCAAAGTAAATTACTTCCAGTGAATTATTTACGAGTCAATTTCATAGGGAGAGCTTCAAAAACCCCTCCAGGCAAGAATAAAATGATCTTCAGTGTTCCAGTCACAATTTATTTGGATAATTGGCTGCCTTTCCTGCTCAGGGTTTATGAGCTCCAAGGACAGGAGGTGCCACCTCCCAAACTGGGGAGGTTTTCCCCCAAATTTCCCCTGGAGATTTGCAGGGCACTGCACAAACTTCTCTGCTTTGTTTGCTTGTTTATTTTGAATTCTTTCACCTCCCCAGTGTGTGGTTTGGTGATAAAGGAATGTGTGATAAAGGAATGGCTTTTCCAGCCTGTTTTGTTCTCTCATGTGGGTGTTTGACTCTGCAAAACTTCACAGAAAATCAGTTTATTTCTGTGGAGGGGGAAAAACCCCAAATTTAAGTGTGGATGTTATAATTCCAAGTATTCCAGGGACTCTGAGTGAGTTCCTGCTCTGGCCACCCCTCATCCCTTGCAAAGGAGCTGGATCAGACTGGACTGGGGTGCTCAGCTCCTCCCCCTGCTCTGCTCCAGCAAATTCAACTTTTTAATGGGATTTCTGCAAATTATTACACAGGGCTGTGCCCTCGTTTTGTTCACTTGCACCTTAGGGAAGGGAAGAAAAATAAAAGAGCAGCAAAATGGCAAATGCAGATCAAAATCCCTGGGGTTTCACCCAAGGGTTCTGCCTTTCTATGGAAAAATTGGGATTTTCTCCAGCAGCCAGGCTTGTTCTGTTGGAAAGTCAAATATAAAAATGGTATGAAATAAATCCTTTTGATCCATTAAAACAAACAAACAAACACCACCATAACAAAAAACATCTCAGTTTGTAAAATTTGAGCAACTCAGTTTTGGAAAGCAAAGAGGAAAGGGCTGGGAAATGATCATGCTGATTTTTTATAAATATTGACCAGTGTCATAATTCTCTTGTCTTCCATTTCCTTCCCAAATTTTTGTTCTCTGCAGAGCCCCTGGTGCACCTGCCTGTCCTGCTGACACTCACAGCATTTCACAGCTGATAATAACAGAGAAAAAGGAATAAAATCCCTGTTCTCTGATCACTCCACAAAAGGCCTTCAGCAGGTTTTTTATTTAGCTTTGGATTTCCCAAAAGGTCCTGGGGACTGGGTGCCTGATTTTCCTAAACCTGAGTGGATCCTGCTTTTCTTTCAATAATCCAACCTAAAACCAGTTCAAAACTGCCCAAACTCAAGGTATGTAATGCAGATGTAAATATTAGATTTAATATTTCAAACCATGTCTTACTTAAACTCCCTGCCAATGCTTGTAACTGGTGTAAGAACCCATCTCCTCCACAGATTTTTCACAGTCATTTATTATTATTTAATGAAAACTTAAAATAGAGGCCAAATTTATGTCACATTCCCTTGAATGTTTGGAATATTTCATTTTCCCTGCCAGGAATTGGAGCAGACCCTTTAGACAGATATCAGGGCCTCCTGATCATTTTTTTTTTCTGCTGCCTTCTTGCTCTGAGTGCTGCTGCTAAAGTTATGAAAGGGATTCGAGGGTTTCATTCTCTTAAATGTCAGGGTGGGGATAGAAAATTTGTCATCAAGGACAACCTTGGTTATCGAGGCTTGTCCCAATTTCCAGCCCCCACCACTGGGTGTGTTTATTTCCCTCCCTGTGTTCAGGTGATTTTTGTTCTTTTCTGGGCAGTGAGGGAGTGAAAATGATCCAGATCTTGTTTGAGACAAACCTGGGGACACTGAACCTCTCCTGTGGTTTAAATTCTCTTAAGTTCTGAAGGGGTTTTGTTGTCATTGAATATTCATTTGAAGTCTGGTGTTTGTTTTAAAGATAACAAATTTCTCAGGATGAGACAAACACCATAAATTAGATTTATTCAAGTATTTTTCATTTTTCTGGCTGCATTTCAGAATATGTTCAAACAGCTGATATTTAGTCCCTGGAATATATACACAGGAAATAAGTGGTGTATAAAATATATAATATATAATGTTTGTTCCTTATTAAGCAAATGAAATAAAATAATTTAAAGCTGATGTGTTTGATTTTTAAAGTCCTAATCTCCCCTTTGGACAGAACTGACAATGCCTGTTGTGGCTGCATTCTTGGGGTATCACAAATTTAGGGGCATTCTGAATTTCTGGGTGGGATGGGGAACAGGAATTAGCAGAAAATCCCTTTTTTCTGTGGTGTCTTTCTGCCCACTTTGGGCACTGATCACACCCCATGGCCAGACACCACAAACAGCATTTTTTACCATTTTTCAGCCACTTAAACCAACTGCTTTTTGCAGAGTTGGACATCCCAGCATGTTGTTAATACCCTCAAAGCCAAGCTTAGCTCCACACTTGGAGCACATTTGTCTCATGGAAGGAAAATTGTTGTCATCTCCCTTCCTCCCTTTTTCAGTTTAAGACATAAATTGTCAGTTTTTCATTCCCTGTTGTGACAATGAGGGCTCATCACAGCCCCAGCACACCTGGAATAATCCTCTGCTGGAAATGAATCCAGGTTTTTGGGGTGGGAATGTCTGAGCCCTGGCCACTGTGCTTTCAAAATATCCAAGAATAAATTATTAATAAATCCCTCACCCCTGGAGGGGGGAATGGTGCTCCCTGAGAGTGCTGCCTCCTGTTCCACAGCCAAAATCTGCAAAATCCAGAGCTCAGGAGCTGGGACAGGCCCTGCCTGTGTGGGAACCAAACCCACCTGGGGGTTGATTCTCAGATCTGGTGGGGACCAGTAATTTCCTCTGCTCTAAAGGCATCCTCTGTTTAAAAAGAAAAAAAAAATCTCTTTTTCAGGCATTTTCTTCTGTTGAATTTTCTTAGGCTCTGCTGCATGAGAAAAAGACAAGCCCTAAAATCTCACTTTTGTGCCCAGTTTGCTCTAATTGAACTCCAGCTCTTAATCTTTATGGTTAGAGCTGGTTCCAGTCAAAGGTGGGTGGGTTAAACACCTTTGTCCAACAGGCTCTGGACACCATTCTAATAGAAATAAATAATATTTAAGAAATTAATACTTCCAGGAATTCCCCTTGCCCTCAGTGGGAAATGCTGAGGAAACAAGATTGGATGTTTTCCTCATGTGGGAATATTTTAAGGGATTGAATTAGAGAGAGACAGAATATTCATGAGGGAGGGCAAAAGGGAAAAACCAGCCCAGGGCTGTGCCAGGAGCTGTGCCAGGGTGGCACCGGGCTCTGAGCCTGTTTGTGAGCAGACACTGCTGGGATGTTTATTTAAACTCTGTGGAAAGAGCCCGAAGGAGATTTCTTAGCTGGAGTGTGGGGCAAGGGGAGGATGAGAGCCTGGGTGGGTCTGGTCCATGGCAGCTCTGCTCACCTCGGCCCTGGGGCTGCTTTGGGCTGCAGGGAGGGGGTGACTACCTCACATTTTGGGGATTGGGCCAGTCTGGATCCCTGTTAGAAGAATCAGTTACTTTATTAAGTGACTACCTCACATTTTGGGGATTGGGCCAATTTCAATCCCTGTTAGAGGAATCAGGGTTTGCTTTGCTGGGTGACTACCTCACATTTTGGGGATTTTGCCAATCTGAATCCCTATTAGAAGAATCAGTTACTTTATTAAGTGACTACCTCAGATTTTGGGGATTGTGCCAGTCTGAATCCCTGTTAGAGGAATCAGTGTTTGCTTTGCTCGGTGACTATCTCAGATTTTGGGGATCCTGCCAGTCTGGATCCCTGTTAGAGAAATCAGTGTTGCTTTGTTGGGTGATTATATCAGATTTTGGGGATTTTGCCAATTTCAATCCCTATTAGAGGAATCAGTTACTTTATTAAGTGACTATCTCAGATTTTGGGGATCCTGCCAGTCTGGATCCCTGTTAGAGAAATCAGTGTTGCTTTGTTGGGTGATTATATCAGATTTTGGGGATTTTGCCAATTTCAATCCCTGTTAGAGGAATCAGTGTTGCTTTATTGGTTTAACTCATTAGAGAAGCTGCTGGAGCTTTCAGATCAAGCCCCATCCACCACTGGAGATGATTTTCTTTATCCCTGTGGGACACAAGGGGATTTTTTATGTTTATATTTATTTTTATAACCACAAAGAATGATGTGTGCTTTCAACATGAGTGCCACTCATGCAAATGCCAATGTTTTATTTTTCCTGGACTCCCCTTAAAAAAGGAGAGAATTGTCTGACAGGAGCAGATGAACAACTCGTCTGAGAATACCAACAGCACCTGCTTTTCATTCCCAGACCTCAAAAAACTTCTCAAAGGAAGCCAATAATGTTTTATATATAACATGAATAGAGCAAATAAATAAAACAGTGAGAAAAGGAAGGGAAGGTGACCTTCCCTGAGGCCACCCAATAAATAACTTGGCACACTGGGAGAAGAATTCCTGCCACTTGAGCTGCTTGCCACAGATAAATATTAGAAATGGCACAATTTGGAATGGGAGCCTCAGTCCTGCACTTGACTCAGGAACAAGCAAGGGGGTCCAATGTCCAAAAGTGGCATTAAAAACGTGCTAGGAATATAACCTAACTGTAATGATTGATTTTCCTAAACTCTGAGTTAAAGGGTTTGACAAGGAGCTGTTTGAAGGCTTTTGAGGTGATGGATTCCCAGTGTGTGTCTGAGGCATCCATTTTTTTAGGAAAAAAAGCTAAAAAAATCCCTGATTTCCTGAGGAGTCACCCTGCAGAAGGGATTTTGTGTCAGGCACTGCGGGGAGGGCACTGAGGTGTCCCTGAGTGCCTGTGCTGGGAAGGGAAGGGCTCTGGAAGTGACCCTGATTTTCTGGGGGTGCTTTCCCAGGCTGGGAGCTGCTCTGTGCCCCCTGCTCCAAATCCTTGCTGGGATTTGTCACCTTTACATCTTAAACACATTCCAGGTCAGGGGAGCCCGGGTTATGAGGTGGTGGGAGCAGGGAGAGCAGTAAATACCTGCTTTTATGAGTGCCAGTGCAATCCAAATTCCAGGTTTGTTACTGGTGCCAGAGACGTCCATAAAACCCCTCTAACAATCCAAACTCCACTCAGGGCTCATAAAGCAAACTCCAGTGGTAATGATGTTTCTTTCAAGGGTTTGTGGGCACGAACAAATCAGGATTTCACAGCCTGGGCACAGACCTGGAGCTGCTGCCCCTGTGAGCTCTGCAAGGTGAGGCCCTGGAGCTCTGGCAGCCTCTGCAGGAGGGACAGGATTCCTTGGAATTCCTCCCCTGGGCATTTTGTGCATTTGGGAAAACAGCAACATGCATAAAAATGGGAACTTTGTACACATGAAGCAATGCTTTAGTATGGAAAACCACTGGTTTTTCAGAGGTGAAGGTTCTTGGGTATTACCTTGTCCTGGACAGACCTTATCTTTTTATTTTTTAATAAAAAAATCAGTCTTTTTTTTTTTTTTTTTTAAAAAAAAATCAGTTTTTTTTTTTTTTTTTTTGCTGCAGCCCTGCCAGGCTGGAGTTTGGTCAATAACACCAATTTAGCTCCATCCTGGCCCCTGTTTCTGTCAGCAGTGGCAGATGAAGCCCATAATGAAAAGGCCACTTGAGCTGTGATTCAACAAATGCTGCTTTATGTTCCTCTGCTTAATAACAACTATTAATGGATCTCTCAGAAAAAATAGGTTCTGCTTTATGAAAGTCTCTTAGGTGACACTGATTTGTCACAGTTTCATGGTTATGGGAAAATTTAGGCTCAAATAACTGCAAATGAAGGAGTCCCAAGGTAATTGTGGGGTTTAACATCTCTCCTTCAGCACAGAGTGAATTCCAAATGGTCACTCTGAGTTCTCAGACTCCTCACCAGTGTGGTTGATGGAAATATTGAGGTTTTGGGGTGGTGTTTAACCAAAAAAATCATGAGGTGGTTTGGGTTGAAGGGATCCAGTCACACCCCTGCCATGGGACACCTTCCAGCCCTGTCCACCTTGTCCTTGGCACTGCAGTCACAGCACAAAATCTTTTTTTTTTTGTTTGCTCTTTTAATTCAGAGCCTTCAGTGACATGTAAAACTTGATCATTATTTGCTGCCACTCAGTGCCCACACCTGAAGGGGGAGGAAATCAGTAATTTGCCAATATAAGTAATAAATAAGTAATAAAGCCAATTTGCTTGGCTTTAACCTCTCTCTTTGAGGGGGATGCTGAGAAATAAACTCAATTTAAACACCCTGGTGTGTGTGGGATGTGCCCCAGAGTGATGGATGTGGGGCACAGAGCTCAAAAATTTTGGGAACCTAAAATTCCTCCCTGCTGTGGTTTAAGGCTGGTTTCTGTAGGGTGGGGATGGGGTCACCTTTCAGGAATTGTGACCTGAATGTCACAATTCCAGGGACAGAGCCCTTAGAGCCACGCTCTGCAGGCTGAGCAGGGATCAGAGCCTTTGTGAATCCCTTTCAGGTTTTATGACCAGATCCTTTTATTCTTTTTAATCTTCCCGGAATAAAAGGGATGGGGAAGGGGGGAGGAAAAGAAATGATCTTATTACGACTTCTGCAAGTGGCTTTGTAGCTGAGAGTAAGAACCTCAGTGAAATGGGAATGGGACAATAAATTGTCTTTGCTTGTTCCTCACTGGCCTTTATTTTCATTAAACATTCACAGGCACCATTGCAGTTACTTAAATCAACATGATGACCCGCTTTAAAAAGATCAGTTGGAAGAAAATATACCTTTAATTATATTCAGTGATGGCTTTATAAACTTTATGGAGTGAATAAATGTCTTCATGTGCATGTGGGGCTCACATGTGAGCAGAGAGGACGGTCAGGGGTGTCTGTGCATCCTTTGTGTGTTTGGCTGAAAACAACTTTGCACCCGAGTTACACCTCGGGAAAACAAGTCCCTGTGTGGACTTTAATTGGGCACATTCTGCATTATAAACAATGAACTTCGGGGAAATTGTGTCCCCACTAAGCTGGTGATGCAATTCTCCTATGGGGCCGAGATTTCATAGAAATCATAAAATTTTCATAGCAATTTCAGCATTTGAAGTTGTTCTGGCTCTGAGGAAATTCCAGATAAAAGTTCAGTACCTGCAGTGTCTTCACTGGGAATATCTGTGTGGCTTTTTTCCTTGGAAAAGCCTGAGCAGTGCATTCCTAACCCAGAAAAGGATCTGGGTCAGGCAATTAACTTCAATTTTGTGAGTGTTGCAATTTAATTCACCCAGAGAACCCACACATCTCCTCGTGGCTGGCATCCCCTCCCTGAGGATCAGAATGAGAATTATCCAATCACTTCTCATTGCTGGCCCAGTCCCTTCAGTGCAGACAGGAACCAAACAAAGCAGCAAGCAGCCAGGTACCCACTAATCCAATTTGTCTGTGATGAGAAGGTGAACAAGCTCAGCTCTGTCTTAATAATTCCTGTCTCCACTGAACTCCCCAAATTGTCTAAAGCACCATCTCCCTTTCATTTTTGTTTTATTTTGGCTCCCAGGCAGCCTGATTTCATTATGACAACTGCTATTTTATCCAAGTATTAAGAATCTGTGTTTGCTGCGTGACAACATAAATTTTATCAGCCAGTAACAAGCATCATAAAATCAGTTTGCAGTAGCTCTTTGCTGGCAGCTTGATAATCCACGCTGTAGAAATGAGATGTTCTCTGGGGCTCCTTCTCAGTGCTAATGTAGTGCATGAATGCAGAGCTTTTCTTTTCAGTGCATTTTAGCATCAGGCAAGGATATTATTTGGCATCAGGCAGCACAAGAGCTCCTAGTTCTGGTCTGCTCCTGTTCCTGTGCAGCACTAAATCTCCCCTTCCTAAGGCATCATCATTCCCTGCTGTAATAAATGCTAAAAACAAATGAAAAAGAAAAATTCAAGTACAGCAGAGCTGAACTTTTGGAGATGGATTGCAGCAGCACTTTAACTTGCACTTCAATGCTGCACAAATTGCTTTCGATTTTACCTGCTTTGCATTTAGGAAAAAAAACCAAAAATCCAAAATTCCATTTCTCCTACAGATGCAAGGGCTGCCCCCAGAGAGGCAGATTAGCTCCTGTCATCCGTGTTTGATGCTGCAAACTCTGTTAGCAACCCCCAGCAGCTCCAAATGAAGTTGCACGGAGGGAGAGCTCTCAATAGAAATCGATTTGCAGCACAAAATGCCTGATTTGCAGTTTTATGGCTTAAAACTCCTTAACCACCGTGATTTATTGTTTGCAGTTAGGAGGGAAGGCTGAGGGGGCTGATTCTCCTGATTTGGGCTTTTTAAGTTTTATTGGTGGTGTTTGCTTTCAGATATTGAATGTAAAACAATGCTGTTAAATATCAAACGAGTCTCAATCGTTTCTGGATCTGAATCTCACGTGGGAATTTGCATCATGTGCAGGATTTTTCCTGGTAAATGTCAGGATTCTCCTCACATCACCTAAAGGGTAATTCAGGATACCCAAGGTGTATTTCAAGAAGGGAAAAGTGAACCCCAGGGGCTGCTCAAGGTCGTCAAACTGAATCTTAAATACTGAATTTATTTATAAATATATTTATTTTTATATATTATTTATCAATAATGATGGCCATGGAATATGACAGAGGTGGCTGTGTGGGACAGCTGCTCCACAGCCATGAAGTTGTTTTAGTGGAGGGGAATAATTTGGTGAATTTAAGGTGAATTTGAGGTAAATTTGAGGTAAATTTAAGGTGAATTGTCCTCTTTCCTGAGGCTCAGTTCCAATAGAACCAAGCATGTGCAGCCTGGAGTGACTGAACAGAGCCTGGAACAGAACTGACAGGGAAGGCTTCAAATCAACTTCTTGTTCTGTTGTTCGAGGGGATTTCATCCCAATTTCACTGGCAGCAGCAGAAGTTTTCTCTCTTTTTTTTATTCAGGCACAGAGTAACAACCACAGGGAGCCGTGCAGAGCAGGAATGCAGGAGGGTTTGGGAATGCAGGGGTGGTTTTGGAATCCAGGGGTATTTTTAGAATCCAGGTATATTTTTTTAATCCATGTGTACTTTCAGAATCCAGGTGTGTTTTTGAATGCAGGTCTATTTATAAATCCAGGTGTATTTTTGGAATCCAGGTGAATTTTTAAAATCCAGGTGTATAATTTTAGAATCCAGGTATATTTTTTGAATCCAGGTGTATTTTTAGAATCCATGTATATTTTCAGAATCCAGGTGTATTTTTAGAATCCAGGTGTATTTTGCAGTGCTAAATCTGCCCTCCTCTGGGAAGGAATGCTGAAAAATCAGCAGCACTTCTGGAGTTTGACCTGACATTGCTGACACCAGAGTTTTTCTCCTGAGGTCTGGGTTACAATCACTTGTAGATGTTTTCCTTCTCATAAAACACAAAACTCTTCCACTCTCATGTGGTGAAAACAACATTTTTCTGCTTTCTCCTGCTCTTAATTGTGAGGTTATTCTTTACTGCCTTTCAGTGCTGCCCAATACTCATCTGTTCATCCTCATTCAAGGGGCTTTTCTCCTTAAAACACCTCCATATCTTGATTAAAATCTCTCCATTTTTACATTTTAACTACTGCTCTGTATTTAATAATCTTGGCTCTGAGGCAGAGATTCCTTCATATTGGCAAAATGCACTTTCAAAACAACTGCTTGAGCTTTGTTCTTGTCCTGTACACAAAGCCCCACCACCCCCAAAAGACAAAAATTACGGAATAGTTTGGGTTGGAAGGGACCTTAAAAATCATCCCATGGGCAGGGACACCCCACACTGTCCCAGGGTGCTCCAGCCTGGCCTGGGACACTTCCAGGGATGGGGCATCCATGGAATAATCTATGCCAGGGAAGAATTTACCCTGATATCCAATGTAAATCAGCCCATGGAATCCTGGAATATTTAGGCTGAAAGGGACAGGGACCCCTCTCACTGTCCCTGGTGTCCCCACCCAACCTGGCCTTGGCACCTCCAGGGATCCTGGGGCACTCAAATCACCTCTGGAGAAAACACACCTTGTCCTCTGCTTTATCCAAACCAGGTTCTGCCTGCACACAAACCCTGATCATTTCAGGATGATTTTCAAGTGTGGGAGCAGCAGCTGTGGAAATGAGCTGTGCCACCCAGGGAGGATGCACCAAGCAAAGCCCTCAGCCAGGTGGGCTGTTGTCAAGCTCCTGGGTCTGCACCTGGGGTCTGTGTGGGAGGGAAGGGAGCAGGCAGAGGTGTAGTATCCTTCTAGAGAACTGCCTGGAAAGTTATTCCTCAGCTCTGTTCTCTGAGCCATTTCTCAGGGTGATAAGCTGTTTTTCAGCTGAAGGCCAAGAAGCCTTTTCCAGGAAAAATAAATTAGTCAAAACACAAAGAAATTAATAATAAAAATAAAGACACCTGTTTGCTGTTAACAGACCCTGGGAATGGGGTGTCTTCTCTCTGGACCAATCATCTTTATTCTGTTCTCATTGTTACAAGTTGTGCTACTTAAGCAGTGAGTTTTCTGAATAAACTTCATCTTCTTCTGCCTTCTCCTTCATCCCGAGAATGACCGTGTGACTGTGTCTCTTTACTCCGCCGCACCTAAAGGGTTAACACCCTAACCCCCGCAGTCACAGGGAGGGAGGCAGCGGGAGAAGAAGATTTAAGAGCATTTTAGGACAGCTGTGGCAGTGTGAGCCCTCCCAGGCTGGGAGCTCCTGCCCTGGCACAGCCTGGAGCCCATGGCACAGGCACTCAGCTCTTCACTCCAGTGAGCCTGGGGGATTGCTTTGTGTTTTTACAGGCTCTGTTCTCCCCTCTCTCATTACCACGTTTCACTTTCTGCAGAGATACCGTGCCTGGAGCCAGGCACAGGAGGAGGCTGTTGATGGACAAGCTGCTTCGTGTCACCTGCAGGGAGCTCCTGTCCTTTGCTCCACGTGTGGCCCGCTCTCTGCTGCTCTCTTTGGCATCTGGAGATGGATTTGTGGTGCAGCTGGGCATCAGGAAAGGTGCCTTGGCAAAAAGCAGCTGGGGCTGGGAGCTCTGGGGTGGCCCAGCTCCATCCCCCCTTCCATGAGCCCCAGTTTGTGCCTGGCTGTTACTGGGAATGGCTGGCAGCCAGGGCTGGGTCGTTATTGCTTCAAAACCATCTTGGAATATGCTGGGCCCTGATTTTTGTTTTATCAGGCAGGAGTTTTTGGTTTCTTTTATTTCTTAATTTTCACTGTGGGGGATTTTTGGTTTCTTTTATTTCTCAGCTTTTACCTTGGGGAGCTTCGTTGTTGCCATTGTACAGATGTGACTTTCTGGCCATGAAATTCAGTTCAGTGCTACCAGAATCCTTCCTGGTGTTGAGTTTTCACTTCCCAACTTTCATTTTCCTGTGCAGGGAAGGCATCAGAGCTGCTTTTCACCACCTGGCTAAAGAGACTGGAATTTATTGTCCAAATGCCCTGTGAGGGTTCTGTCCCCTTTCTCAGGCCACAAGCTGAAATTCCTCTGCTCCAGCCCTCATCCCCTGAGGATTCCTGAGCTTCATTCTCTTGCCAAAACAGCAACTGAATGTCATTTTTCTCAGCCTTATTTACAGTAAGCTCCCTTTATTCAACACCCAGGCTGGAAGGGATTCTTAAAGTGGGCATAGATCACATTTATGTTCACTTAATTCCCCCTTACAGAGCCAGGATGATGTAAATCACCCTCAGAACAGACCACAATCAGCCACTCTCCATCACTGGGCCTGCAGTGGAGCTCATTCATTTAGCACTCCTTAATGGGAGGTCACTCATTATTTACACAGCTTACAAGTCGTTTGGAATTATGGTTTATTAGCACCAGAGGCAGGAGATGATGCCAGGAGGAGCATTTCCCTCCAGTCAGATGTGCCCTGCTTCACTCCAGGTAATATTTAGAGGGCTCATCTCCACTCCCTGTGCCTGAGCTGAGTTCCTGGGCTGGCAGGGACTTTATGGAGCTGTCAAAAAGCTCCAGCTGACCTAAGAGGAGCATCCTGTGTGAACAGCATTGCTCCTGCATCCACTGAGCTGTCACCTGCTGCTCCTCCAGCACAGAGCCTGCCCAGGCCCATCATGAATTCAGGTCCCATTTAATCCTCCTCTAGCAGAGTTCATCTCTGTCCTGTTTGTTTTTAGGGGTTTTTTTTCCCTTTTTACACTCCTGTAGGATTTTTGAGGGGGTAAATCTATCAAAAGCTGCTGTTCCAGAAGGAGTATGTAAGACACAGGAAAAGGATGAGCCCAGCAAGCTGAGAGAGCTGAGCAGAAATGCCACTGGGAAATGTCTCTAGGGTGTGACCATGACAAGAATTTTAATATTTGCTACAACTCCAGGGTGGCACAGCACTGCTGCATTGAAGCAGAGCGAGAACACAGAGAAAAATAGTTAAAGGTGGCTGAAATCTCCTCTGCATTTGTGCAAAATTGGTGTCCCTGTGTCGTGGCTTCTCCAGCACACTGTGAAATGAAGGGGATTATTTTCTTTAATATTGAGGAGAGGATGGGAAAAGGACAAAAGACAGGATGTGCACAGTTCCTACCCTGTACCTCAGCTCTGAGATCATGAACCAGACTTCCTTCCCAAACCTTGTGCTGTCACCAATCCTATTAATAACCAGCACTCTCCTATTAAGCAATCTTCCCAATTATTAATCCATTAGCAATTCCACTGCAGAAAAATTCATTGTAATGTCTGTTCAGAACGTTTATTCTTGACAGGGGGGGAGCATTGTTTAATTATGGTTTAAAAGCTTGGCTTCCTGACCTTCACAAAGAATTAATGGCTTGAGCTGCTCCATCTGACTCTGGCAAAAGCTGCTCCCAAATTAACTGTACCCCCTGTTCTCTGCCTGGAGAACTCCTCAGGGCATGTTCAAGCTTCCTTCCTCTCCTTTCCTGTGAGCAGGAGCAGGATTATGTAAGAAAATGGCTGCAATTATGATATTAACATAATGGGAACAATTAGTGCAGCAAAATCCACGAGTTAATTGAAGTGCACTCATGTCTTTTGAAGAAGGGCTTTGTCATATCTTGATTTACCTGCTGGTTATTACAATGCTCTGCTTTCTCTTAGTGGGGGTGAAAGCCAAGTGAAAGTGTTCAGGCATGCAGGAATTGGAGGGGAAAATAAGGGAAAATATGGAAAAATATGGAAAAAGCTGCCTTGCAGCTCTGACACCTGACAGGGATCAGTTCTAGTGCTCATTGATGATTTTCCCTTGAATCCTTTCAGGTAGAAGGATGAGATATCCAAAAGAAGACATCACAAAATGTGGATTTTGTCCTGGAAAGGAACTCTTAGAAAAGCAAAAATTTACCTGTTGAAATCTGGGGGGGTGGAATTTCCAGGATCAAATATGAATCCAAAACACAACAGCTCAGCTGAGAGAAAAACCCATCGGACTCCCCACTCTCTGTTTTCTCTTTGTACCTTCAAACCAGGCAATTTATGTCTTGCTGAGGCTGTTTTCCACCCAGGAAGGGTTGTAAATATTTCCTCACAAGCCAGAGTGTTGTTCAGTGCATCCTGAGTTTGGCACAGGAGGCTGGGAGTGGGAAATGAGCTCCTGTCCAACTTTATTAAAACTTGTCTTTAATTTCATTTGAGCAAAGAACTGCACTGCATTTGAAACCTTCCCTTGGATGTAAAAAATCCTTAGAGAACATTTCTTTCTTTTTCTTTTTTTTCTTTTTTTTTTCTTTTTTTTTGTAATTTAATCTACTTTTGCCCTTTCTCAGGTCTTTCCCAGAAAAGAAGATCTATTTATTATGACTTATTGTAACATTCTCTTTTTCAGTTTCTTGGCTCTCTGCTGTGTGTTTCTCACTTTGTGCCATGAATGCCTAATTCCAAATGGGGACTTCAGGAGCCCTGCTAAGAACTGGAGGCACCTCTGGGTCTTTTTATCCTCAGAAATTGTCTCCACTTCCCTCAGGCACTTGAGGGAGGGCAGGAATCCTTCCCTGCTCCCTTTTCCTGCTGTTTATATCCTGGGATATGTCAGAGCTGATTTATGATGGACACTTTGAAATTCCCTATGAAAGTCAGGGGCTGAAGGGAAAACAGAGCTTGAACCTAAAGTTGTTAAACTAAAAATAGTCCAAGTGTCCATCACTTGTTCTGGACATTTGGAATTTCTCCAGTTTTTGGAATTTTCTCCAGTTAAAGGATGTTGAAAGTTGCTGAGTCCCAGCACATTCAGCCTTTTCTGAGTCCCCCTCCATGGCACAGGAGTCGAGGTTTCCTTAGACTCAGCTCAGGGGGCAGCTCTAAGAGCAGCCCCATTCCCATTTTTAAACCTGGAGTAAGAACTCACCGACCTCTGTGCAAGGTGGGGCCATTTCTGCAGAACAAACCTGGCTGGGGTAATCACCAACTATCTTTAATTAGTTTGGAAAACAAGAATTTCCATCAGAGCCTCACCGAGCACCGCAGTGTTTGAAAATCTGTGGGAAGTTGGTTTGTGTCTTTTTCTTCCCATTTTTCCCCCATTCCACAGGGAATTTGTTCCTTCTTGGTTCTGGTTTCACTGCTGGGTCGTTCTGAGGGATTTGTGCACCAAAAGCAGAATGTGGCTGGGATGTTTGAACGGGAAATTGGAAAACAGTTTTCCATAGGAAGGGCTGTCCAGCACTGGAACAGGGCAGGGCAGAGGTGGAGTCCCCATCCCTGGCAGTGTTCTCCAAAAATTTGTGGGTGTGGCACTTGAGGACACGGCTGAGTGCTGGCTGATGGCTGGACTTGGGGACCTTTGGTTCCATCCTGGAAGATTCTATGATTCCATCAATAATGTTTAGGAAAACACTGGGATTTGATAACTGGGTGTGTGCTGGGCAATCACAACTTCCTCACTGAATTCCAAAAGAATTGTCTGTGGGACAACACAAGAATTTTCTCTGTAGATTTGTATTAACCAAGCAAACTGTGGGGTTTTTAATTTTTACTTTTCCCAAGAGTTAAAATGAATCAATTCTCTGCACACAACCACACTGCCTCATTGCAGAGCTGAGGTGCACTGGGCTCTCCTTTGTCTCACTGCCTGAGGCACTTTGGGTGTTTTTTTTTTTCCTGAAGAGACATAATTATTCCCAAGGGATTTAATTTCCAGCATTATTAGTCACAGGTAAGTGGAATCCACACCCATCTCATCCCTGATAATGTGCAAAGACAAATCCACTGAGGAATTCCCAGCAGCCACCAGCTCTCTGCTCCTACTGGGTGACCTTTTCCACTGGACATGAGCTTTCCTTTGCAGCTGTGAAAAGGAAGTTTGCTTTGTGAAAAGGAAGTGATTAACCAATCTTTATGGCACAAATGGTCCCAGTGCAACCCCAATCACCCAATGTTCACTCAGTGTGGTTTTCCCTCATAAAAACCCTCAGCACGAGGGGTGGGAGAGGAGATTGTGCAGTGGAAATGAGCTGGGCCTCTCCCTCCAGAGAGAGCACAAGGAGAGCTTTGGGTGTTTGTCTCACTTTTGCCTAACTTGGCGTGTAGGACAACTTGATGAGTTTAATTAGCAAATGACAGTTAGTCCATTATCCAGCTTATCAAGGTAGGATTGTTTTTATGCAGCACACAAACAGTGTAAGGAAACCCAGCCATGTGGCAAGAACAAACTTCTCTTTGCTCTCCCTGCTGAAAATTGGCTTTTTTAGTTTTATTTTAATACTTGGAAGTGACCCTTGCTCCTTCCCTCCCTCCACTGCAGCAGTCTGGGAACAGCACAAGGTTTTCTAAAGGGTTGGAAGGAGAAATGCCATTCGTGTGTGTGATTCCAGGCACAGTTTCTTTGCCTGAAAACCCCTGGGGATGTGTAAAATGTAAAACTGCTAAAAAAAGAAAACTGCTACAACTTCTTTTGATTAATGGATGGCTGAAGGGAAATGTTTTGCAGAAAATTTCCAAATTGAGAAATTTCTGTTTGTTTCAGAATATCATCAGCAAAACAAAAGTGCAGCACAGCAGCATCATGAGTGGATATGTTCCAGTAGTCGTGCCCTTCTGGACAGAAAATGAAATTAAAAGCCATTTCTTTATTCATAAATGGGCAGAATAACGAGTTTGTTTTATTTTTAGGATGTTTGGCTCCTGACTTTTGAAAGGTGCGGTGTCATGTAGAAATTGTAGCTGATATGGGAGCTGTGATTTGACACGTGCTGACTCCAAATATTTAATTAAAACTCAGGGCAGGAAAGTAATAATTTGCCAGCATTATAAAAGGCTTTGGCTCACAGTGAGAGGCATTGGGGGATCAAAGATCACAACCTTGCTGAATAAAAAGGGGTTTGATTTAATGATCACGGGTTCAACATCATTTAAATGTACAGCTGGAAAAAAAAAACATAATGGAATGTAATGGAACATAAATCCTCCAAGGAGAAAATAAAACCTCTGTGTGTGTCCACATTTTATATCCCAGAGGTTTGACAAGGACGTGGATGCAGTTCCCTGGTGCTGGGGTGTCCTGGTTTGACAGACAGGTGTGTGCTAAGAGAGGCAGGAGCCTCTCTGGAAATGGAAATGTAAACGCCCTCCCTCCAGATTTTTATAATTGTGAAATGAAGGGGCTCTCAGGCAAAGATATGGGAATAGGAATAACAGTTCTTTACTAGGAAAATTCAAACAGAAATAGAGAATTACAGAGAACAAACCCCAAAGCAGTGCAGAGTGAGAATGCGAGCTGCCCCGTCAGTCAGTCAGGGGCTGGGGCAGCGCCATCCCATGGTGTCCATCCTCCTGCAGTGACAGATGTGGCTCTGCTGCAGCAGTGCTCCTGGAGAAGGGGCAGTTTTCCTCCCCAGGCCCAGGGATGATGTGCAAGGCTCTGGTTTTCCTCTGGGATCCAGTGGGAAAAGGCTGCTCTGGTGTTCCCAATGCCAGCTTGGATCCGGGTAGGAAATGCTCGGCTCCTCCCCCTGGCTGGAGCATCTCCCCATGGGATGATGGAATTGGATCAGCCATGGCCTGGGACTGCATGGCCATGGCCAGGAGAGATCTCCTGCAGGGAGGATGGGCTGTGGGGCAGATAAAGAACACTGCAACAGCTGGGTTAACAGCTGGCCATGGACAGCAGATATCTGCACAGGGATCAGCGTCACTGCACACCTGGGGAACACCTGGGGATGGAATCCACACCCCGGTCACAGCCTGCTTTGGAACCCAGACATGGGGGAAGGGGGACCAGCTGGGACTCTCTGGGAGCTCCAGGAGGGAATTTGTGCTCTGTGGGATTTTTCCCTTTTCTGACCCAGAGATGGGGCAACTGAGAGGCATTTTAAAAAAACTTTAATTTCATTTTCAGTCTCATATGAAGGGTGAGACAATACAGATGTTATCATTCACGCCATCAATTCACAATCAGAAGATTCACAATCAGAAGCTGACTATTTCCTAATTACAATACAGTGCAAGCATTTCTTGGCTTATCAGCTTTTGTCACATCATGCTGTAAAATGCCTTAAAGCCAATCATTTAACATTACCCCTCGTGGGTTTTACTACAATGCATCTTTCATAGTTGTGTTTTGCTAAAGTATGTAGTCTTATTTGCAAGGCCATCTTTTCTAATTTTATTTTTCTCTGAACCATATCTGTCCTATTCCATAACATTTCTAAGTCAACATTTCTTATCCCCAAGTTTACATACAATTGCATACTGTGTGAGCCTTTTTTCAGGCTCTAAAAACTCTTTATAAATCCATTTTCCACAATGCTCCTCAACCTCCCCTTGCATCTCCTCCAGTGATTCCCTAGCAAAGCACAGCCTGGGTAGATGTTTTTTAATTCTATTTTGGTGTTATTTTATTCTATTTTGGTTTCCTGCTCAGCTCTCCTGGCTCTCAGTCTAATGAAGCATTTGTTTGGAAGGTTTGGAACTGGGGAGAGAAGGCAGGACAGGGAGTCTTGGCATTGTTTTGGCAATAATTTCATGGTGACTTTGCAAAGTTGTTCATCTCCAATGGAAACATCCCAAAGTTTCCATCTCTGCTGTCAGAAATAAACTCAATTTGGCCTTTATTTCGTGTATCTGCACTCAAAACTTGGTTTTGGTGTGGTAGAGATGGCCCCAGCCTGTCACACCAGGGAAATAATTCCTGGTGCATTAAGTAAAGCATCCCCAAAACTGGATCTTCTTCCAGAAAAAATAATCATCTCCTGGAAGCCTCTGTTATCCAAGAAATTGAAATGGGGGAAGGATGAAGAGGAGAAATCAGCATTTTTAGGGACTTTGTGAGAAATAAATTCAGTCCTGCTCTGTCACAACCAAATCCCTGCCTTCTAAGACCTAATCCTGAGCCAAATTCCAAGTTCCAAGGGACCAGAATTCTGCAAATTAATGATGAATTAATACTGAGCGTTAGCATGAGGTGAGCCTGCCCAAGGAGTTCATGGTACAGAACATTTTTATTTTCTATTATTAATTCCAGACTTGCTGCCGTTCCCAGTTCCAGCTGCAGGATCACGACTCAGGCAACACATTGCTCTTTGTCACTGCTGCAATTAGTGGTGACAACAAATAATTATGAGCAATTGGTAATCAGAGATCTATGTGATAAATCACACTGAGCCATTCTGAATCAGAGAAAATGCTTAAATAGGGAATATTTACATGGACAATTTATTAATAGACGGCAGAATTAGACATTTCAGGCTGGAATTTGTGATGCTGAGTTGGTGTTGAATTCCCACTAAATATGAGATCAACACTTCTCCCCTCACTCCCCTTTTGCTTTCAGATCCCATTGCCCAAGTCTGTGCTATTGCAGCTTGGTCTGTCTCTGCTTTTAGTGCTGATCCCATAAATAAACCTTGGCTACAAGAAATGACCCTTCCAAGTGCTGGAATTCTCAGAACCCATCAATCAGGCATTTCAGCAGACACAGGGAGACTCTGGTGCACTCCCAGCAGAATCTACCACATGAATTACCCAGCTGAACTTCCCTGGAGCCCTTGGATATCTCCAGCAAAATCCACACGTGCAAAACCAGAGCGTTATTTTTAATATTTTTAACACCTGTCATGTTCAGGAGCTGCTTTAATGCCAATTAAAGGTGTGTTTTTCCTGTGGTTCCTGCAGTCCCTTGATCTGCTGCCACAGGCAGGAGTTTTCTATTGATTCCTCCTGCTCAGGATGAGGGATTTGCAGGCTGAACTGTAAACAAGAGAGAGTGTGTGACAATATCCTTCACTCTAAATCACCTCACGCTCCTTCCTGCTCATTGGGGCAGCACAAAGAGCTTCTCCTCGCTGGAATTTTTCCTCTCCCTCTAAAATGGTGCAGCATCAGGCCTGGGAGAAAGGAGCTCTTAAAGTTAAGCACGTGCTTAAGTGCTTTTCTGGATCAGTGCCCTGCTCCATCGATGCTCTCAGCTATTTGCAGGAGATGTAATTGCCTGCCCACGTCTGCAGCGGCTGCTCAGCACTAAATCTCCGTGTCCTGTCCTCCTCCTCCTCCTCCAGAGCTGCTCCCCGAGGCTCTGAAGGTCACTGGAGAGCAACAGGCCTGGCTGGATGAGGAATCCAAGCTTTGGAAGTGTTGCTGTGGCTGCTGGCAGCAAAGCTGAGAAGTTTGTGGCTCAGTGGTGTTGTCGTTTTTGGGATGAAGTGTCACGACCTCAGGCAGGCAGAGATCACAGGAATGAAGCTGAGTCTCTTCTTAGAATCCTAGAATTTTTTAGGCTGGACAAAACCCCTTGAGATGGTTGAGTCCAACCCTAAACCTGTCCCTCAGTGCCAAATCCACACATCTCAATGAGTTGTGATTTTTTCCAGCTCCTTGTGTTCTACCTTGAGCTCATTTCAGCCTGGTTCTCAAAAGCAGAACTTTTCAGCTCATTTTGCTCTGGTTATCAATAAGCAGAGCATTTCAGCTGATTTTGTTCTGGTTGCCATCCAGCAGAACCTTCAGGCTCCTGCCTGGGGCTCTGATTCAGTCCCTGATGAGTTTGGGGCAGGGATCAAAGGAGCTGTGAGGACACACCAGGCTGGTCAGGGACCAGCAGAGCAGGGCATGGAGCACCCCTGGATCAGTCACAGCCCCAGCACTGGGTTCTCCTGGAGCAGCAGGAAAACAACCCCCGAGCTCTTGATGTTTCCTGGAATAAAAAGAAAATGCAGAAGAAGGAAATTTTGGTTTGGCTTTGGGCCATGGTTGCCCCTGTGGGCAACCCAAAACACCCAAGTGCTGCTGCCTGTCAGCCAAGGTTCTGCTTGCTGTGCCTGGCTCCAGCTTTCCCATTCAAAGGAACCTATTCCCAAATTTCCTTGCAATTTCTTGGAGTTAATAGCCCAGGGTGTGCAGCTGTGCTCCAGGTAATCCATTCCTGTGCTCTCCTTTTTGTCCCTTTTTTTTTGTTTGCTTTTCATGGAAAGGAGGAAGCTCTTCATGTTAAAAAGGGGAATTAATACTTGTGGGGAGGCAGCTTCTCTGGGAATTAATATTTATCACAGGCTTTATACTTAATGCTCAAAAGTTGGGGAATCTTTTCTTTGTGAAGCATTCCTGATGCCACTTAGTGTAGGAAAAAAGAGGAAGGAAGATGCTCATGGAATCATGGAGTGGGTTGGGTGAGAAGAACCCAAAAGATGATCCAGCTTCAACCCCTGCCATGGCAGGGACACCTCCCACTGTCCCAGGGGCTCCAGCCTGGCCTTGGGCACTGCCAGGGATCCAGGGGCAGCCACAGCTCCTCTGGGAATTCCATCCCAGTCCTGCCCACCCTGACCCTCAGAATTCCTGCCCAATATCACATCCAACCCTCTGGCAGCAGGATGGCATTCCCTCTTGTCCTGCCCCTCCATCCTTTATAAAAATTCTCTATTTCAGACTGTTTTGACTTTCTTTTGATGCTTGAGCCCGGACTGGGCCACATGGAAATCCATCTGATGGTTCTGGCCCTGGGTCCCCAGCATTTCTGGATGTTTGGCTGCGTGGCTGGGCTCCCACACAGGCAGGTGCAGCAGGGCTGGCACTTGGACATGTCCCTCCTCCCATCAGATGCTCTGGATGTGCCCTTGGCTCGTGAATTCCTCTCTGTTCCTCCCAAGGCTGTTAAATCCTCAGTGCCTGGATGAGACCAGGGACAGCTGCTCCTGTGTGTTTACAATATTTTACTGAACTGCAGCTGCAATTTTCCAGGCAACCTCCAGCCCCCAGTTAGGAAACACTAAATTCCACAATGAATTCTCCCCTCAGAGCTCCTGCTGGAACAGCTAAAGTTTGTCCTGAGGTGAGATATGACAAATTCTCAAGTGATTCAGAGGGTCACTCTTCCACAGGTGAGGATTTCCCCCAGAAAACTCAGTTTTCCAAAGTGAGGTAGAAGCTGATTCCTTGCCCAGTGTGGATTTTATACTTTGGCCCAAAACTTGTTCTTGTGAGACAGAGACCTGAAAAAACCACAGGTCTGGAAAGGCTCTTTGTATCTTTACATTCCAGTCTTTTATTTCTGTCTCTTTTTATTCCCAGTAATTTCATTCATGGTTCTGCAAGCTGAGAATATTCAATTCCTTTTGTTTCTGTGGGATAAAGAGGAAAGAAAACGAGGAGGTTTGATAATGTCATTTCTGCCCACTGCCTCTGGAGAGGGAGAAGAGGTGAATTCCTGTAAAACAGAAGCAAATACTTGGGTTTGTTCTGCTCTGGAGGTTGATTTCTGTGCAGCCAGCTGGTAACATTTATGTAGAAATGGCATGAAATTTTCAAAGGTTTGAGGAGGAAAGTGCTAAAAGGCAAAATTTTATCCAGTGCTAGGGTTATGCAGTAGATCTGAGGACTACAACAACATTTATGTGTGGTTTAGAGCTTTACCAACCTTTTGAACATTTAGAATGACACCAAGTATAAATAATATTGTTCCACAATTGCCCTGCATCAAATTTTTAGCTGGGCAGTTAAAAATAATTTTAAAAACCCAGTTATTGCTCCCAACTGAGGAGCAGCAGCAATGCCAGGGAATGTTTCCCTCCATCCCTGCTGGCAGAGGAGCCGTGTGCTGTTTGTGTCCCTGTCCCAGCCCTGCAGCCCCTCTGTGCTCCCAGAAACGCCCCTGGGTTGGTCCCAGAGCTGGGATCTCACCTCTGCGATGTGGATGAGGCACAAGTCCGCGTTTCACAGCTCATAAAGCAGGATTTTGTGGCTCCAAGGTAGGAGGCAGCCCCATCCTTTGTCCCATGGCTGGCTGGAATTTATCCCCAGCACGGTGAGGGACACCTTGGCAGGCACAGCCCGGGCAGAGCGGGAGCAGAGCAGCTCCTTCTGTGCCTCCTCTGCAAATCAACAACATTTATTCCCCCTCTGCCATGTCTTGGAATCCNTACTTAAACTTCTGTGACTTTTAAGTTCTCATATAAAGCTGATAATTTGTTCCAAGGGCTATAATCAACCCCACAGATGTTTTGGGATCATCCCAGGGTCTCAGAGCCCCTGACAGGGTCTCACAGCTCTGGATCCCAAAGGGATGTCCCAGACTCCGACACCATGCCAACACCTCCAGCAGCTGCACACAGGAAAGAATCGGGAGTTGTCTGTGTTTTACAGGGGTTGTCCTACAGGAACAGACAGGAGTTTGGGATGTGTTTTTGCAGGGATTTGGGAGAGGATCCTGCCCTTCTGCAGGGCAGGTGTTTGTCAAAGCTGAGCTGACCTGGTCACAAACTCCCCTTTATCCATTAGGAGCTGGGATTTGATTATCCCTTCCAGCTCAGGACATGCTGTGATGCAAAGGGGCCCAGTTAAACCAGAATTTGTTGTGGGAAATAGAGAAGGTACAAGACTGAGAAAGCTGTGGGGAAGAAAATCTCAGAGTGAAGAAATGCAAGAAAGTTGGGGGTGCAAGGCCAGGAAATAACAGAGCTGTGTGCTGTGTAGAGATAGGCCTTAGCAAATATGTTAAGCAAGCCAGTAGAATTGTGTAAGCTTAATAATGAACTTTATCCATTGTTTTAAACCATTGCAAGTGAGCATTGTTAGAATGTGTAAGTTTAGTAATTGCCTGGAGCAAATGCTTGTCAGCTTTTAACATTTTCTTATTGACTAAAAAACTTTTAAAAGTAACTAAGAACAACTTGTCTGCTGTTGTTAGCACCTGAAGCCATTTCCATCTCCCGTGCTTGGTTCTGTAAAATGAGGCTGATTGTGATGGGATAAAGGATAAAGGGATGGAATAAAGGATAAAAGGATGGAATAAAGGCTTTGAGACAGCTGCTCCAGAATTCCCATCCTGATTGTGTATCTATATATGTAAATATAAGAGAAGAGAAGAAGTATCCCAGAACCAGCATTTGTGAGAGGATTCTGTGCTGGCTGAAGGATTTCCCCAAAAAACAGTTATGACTGGCTGGAGGATTTCTCCAAAAACAGCGCTGGCTGGCTGGAGGATTTCCCCAAAACCAGTGCTGGCTGGCTGGAGGATTGATCCCCACCCAGGGCTCCTCCCAGCCCCTCAGGCCCGGGAGCAGCTGAGCTGCAGCATCCCAGCTGTTCCTCACAGGCTGAAGGGGAATGGCACCTCCCGATGCCCCAGGGGTTTGGTGTCACTCCCTGGCACCAGGAAACCCCAAAAATGCCCGGTTTTGTCACTTTGTGCTCCTTGCACAGATGTTCCCTCTCCCAGCCAGGCAAAGGCACAGATGCTGTGGTCACTTTGTCACCAAAACTGGGGGAAAACCAAGAACTTTCCAACATTTTTTAGTGTTAGAGAATCAAGGCATTACTTTTTTTCTGCCCAGGATTTTGTTCAGGCCAGGATGAGCAACAGAAACACTTTCATCCACACATTCCCTGGTTGTGTGAGAAAATCATTCCATCACACATGATTTTTATTAGAACTTTCCATACCTATTCAAAACCCACAGAAATGTTCCTTGGTCCCAAGTTACACAGTTCTCAGTGTTTGGTTTCCTATTGTTTATTGATCATAACTTAATTGATGTTAATCAGGCTCTCATTCTTTGTTCTCTTGTCTATCTTTCCCCAGATCAGGTGTCTCTGACCATGCCAGAACTGATGTTTGGAGTTGGTTTGTTAATGATTGTTATCTTTTATTATTTTTTGTTGAGATGTTCAGCCCATCAGGCCTCGAGTGGTGAAACAGGTCCATGAAAAGAAACTTCAATCCTGAAGTTCAATCAAAAACCCCTGATTAAAGTCACATAAAAACATTTTAAACTTTGCATCATTTCCAACAACCTGACCAGCACGTTTTCTGTGTCCAGCTGAGAAGCAAGGTGGCAGCAGCAGCTTAAAATGTTCCTCACTAGACACATAAAGGTTGGAATTTTTCCTCTCTCCTGAGCCTGCAGAACCTCGAACCAGCCACAAAAAGTTCAGGGGTGTCAGAGGGAAGATCTATGCTCTAATCAGGAGGGATGTCTCCTCAGAGCGCTGTGAGCTGCCAAGAAAATACTTTTGCAAAAGTGGAGATCTCCAGCAGCTCCTGGAAGGGTTGGCAGGAGGGACACAGAGTGACCTGGCTGTGCTTGGAGAGGTTTCCTGGAACAGGGGCTGAGGAGCCACGGCAAGGAGGAGCTGGAAGCACACAGACACTGCCAGAAAATGGAATTTTAATTGGATTTAACCCTTCTTGTGCAGGGAGCAGCACAGAGCTGGCTGGCTGAGCAGAGCCCGCTGCTCTGGCTCTGACATCAGCACTGAGTCCTGGCTGTCCATGGGGACTGTCCCTCATCCATGGGGACTGTCCCTCATCCATGGGGGTGTGGGCTGGGGATCCCTCAGGGCCTGTCTGGGGGGGTCCCAAGGCATGGAGAAGATGTCTGTCCTCAAAACCCACACAAACCCACAAAAACCTACAGAAACTCACACAAACCCACAGAAATCCACAAAAACCCACACAAACCCCACACAAACCCTACACAAACCCACAAAAACCCACACAAACCCCACACAAACCCTACACAAACCCACAAAAACNCAAACCCACAGAAATCCACAAAAACCCACACAAACCCCACACAAACCCTACACAAACCCACAAAAACCCACACAAACCCCACACAAACCCTACACAAACCCACAAAAACCCACACAAACCCACAAAAACCCAGACAAACCCCACTAATGGGTGTCACAAACCCACACAAACCCCACTGATGGGTGACACAAACCCCATGATGAGTGTCACAAACACAAACGCCACTGATGGGTGGACACAAACACAAACCCCATTAAGGCTGTCACATCCCATTCCAAACCCTTCTGCTCCTGCTTTGTTCCCCTCCCTAAATGCAGGAGCTTTCCTGCTCTCCCTGGGGTGCTGCCTGTGGGATTTGGGGGGACTGGAGACACCCAAAATTCAGTGTATGGGAGCTTCTCCACAGAGCAGCTCCCAGCCTGAGGGATGGGAACAGAAATTAAAGTTAATGAAGCGGTGTTTGGTGTTTTTGTATGAATTTGGGTATCATGACAGACCTTTCAAACTCATTTGAATCTCCATGGAGTTAAATCACCTGAGATCCCATCTCATTGAGGGTCTCATTAGCAGTCTTGGAATTTGAAATAGAAAAACATTTTGGAGAAAATTCTCCCTGTAAGTTTTGATCTTGGTGTTAGATAAACGAATCCCACCTTTCCAGGTGGTTGGCACTTATTTTGAAGGAGGATTTGTTTATTTCTGAGGGTGTAGAGGGTCTGCAATCCCATTTTGGTTTAAAAAGCCAAAGCACAAACACCACAAGGGCTGAGATTTCTTTCCAAGATGTAACTTCTTTACTCTCCATATACAGAAGATCAGAAAACACATCAGATCTCTATCAAAACAGAGAAATTGATCACCTAAAATCTAAACCCCACCCAGTGCCACCCCTGACACCTCCCAGTGTCCCAGGCTGCTCCAACCTGGCCTTGGGCACTTCCAGGGATCCAGGGGCACCCAGAGCCAAACAACCCTTGAGTTCTCTGATTTTGGGGCACATGGAGCTTTTAGAGTTAATAGTTTTCTCCCTGGAGTCATCCCTCAGCTGCTGCTGCCACGCTGATCCCTTGCCCTCGACTCTGTGGTGGATGAGGCCCCATTTTTTAAAAAGCAAAACCAATTCTGCTGGAGTCGCTGTGATTTAGAGCTTTGTTCCATGCTAAAACACAAAAAACTGGTGAAGATTTAGGTGCTGCACCAGCTTTTACAACAAGGAGGATTTGGGCTCGTGCTTCCCATCACCTTTTGGTGTTGTTGGTGTTGTTGTTGACTGAATTTTCTTCAGGGAAATTCTGGGCTGGTCTGGGAATGACCAGAGCTCTCCCAGGGCAAAGGGTGAAACCACACAGGGTCAGGAGCAGCACAAAACATAAAATTCCCAGACCTGTGGCAGATTTGGGTGGTCAGGGACATTAAATCCCATCAGTGCCACCCCTGCCATGGCAGGGACACCTCCCACTGTCCCTGGGTGCCCCAACCTGGCCTGGGACATTCCAGGGATCAGGAAACCTCTGCAGAAAGGCCACACACCTCAAGACACAGCAAATCCTGAATTAAACCCATCATTTTCCCCTCTGCCAATGCAGAAATTGGACTGAAGTGGAGCAGGATGTGAAGGGGCTGCCAAGGAAGCTGGAGGGGGACAAGTTCAGACTGGGAAAGGGGAATTTCAGCTTAAATATACAGAAGAAATTCCTCCCTGTGAGGATGTGAGGGGCTGGGATGGAATTCCCAGAGGAGCTGTGGCTGCCCCTGGATCCCTGGCATTGCCCAAGGCCAGGCTGGGATAATCTGGGACAATGGGAGGTGTCCCTGCCATGGCAGGGGTGGCACTGATGGGATTTCAGGTCCTATCCCACTATTCCATGCTAAATCCTTCCTCAACTGAAATCCACTTCTCTGCTGTGCTCCAGTTTCTCAAAGAGAGCCAGAAATGATCAGGAACTCCATCAATCCAAAGGTGAACACCAAATCCTGCCCCTCCACTGCTGAAAGTTTTGCCTGGCAATAAAAATTAGCTCAGGAGAATTGTTAAGTAATTTCAAGTACCATAAAGTAGCTGCTGGGAATAAAAAGTGTCGTAACTGCGAAAGCATCAGCCCAGTTTCTGCAGGGATGAGTTATTATCATTAATTATCACTCTATTTTATAGTTATTGCCTGTAATTTCAGACTTTAAATACTCCAAAGCATAAACAATGCTAATTTAATTACAGTGGGAGAGTCATAAAAATTTGCATGCAGAGGAAGAAATCATTAATAAAGTTTATTCCAAGAGAAACTTAATAATTAGCACTTATTGGTATTTTTAGTGTGATGGAATTAAGATAATTTCTTAGCTTGGCCCCCAGCTATTATTTATATTTGTTTATCATCACTTTGAGATGGAGGATTGTGGAGAGAGTTGCACAACCTGCTGTAAAAGTTTAGATTTGCCAATTTCAATATTTGCATTTTCTGCTGTGAGATAGGATTAGGAGCAAAGGCAAGGCGGGCCTAAAACTTAAAGGTGTAAAGAAAAACTTTATTAACAACATAAAGAAATCATAAATTCAGAATAAAACCTTCAGACCACATCTCCCTCCCTCTCCCACACCTTCTTCTCCTTCTTAACAACAACATAAAGAAACACTTCAGTCAGTTATCTTTATCATTTATCAATAGTTATCAATATCATGTATCAAAAGTTACCAATAATATTTTTCAGTTCACTCAAGGGAGAGGACTCTCCCCTTGTCCTGCCACAGGGATTTTTTCCACAAGAATTAAAAATCAGTTCTCTCATGGCTTCGCTTTCCACAAACTCCTCCCATCTTCACAGCTCTCCCAAAACTTTGCTTCTGGGCCATGTTAAACTCATGGGGTATTTACTTTTAAGAATGAACTCTTCAAAAAGCAAAAAGTTCTCTTCATCTCTCTCTGCTCATGCTCATGAATTCTTTCTAAAGCAGACAATAGATAACAGGCAAAAGATCTTAATCAGAATTACTCACTACACAGCATAAAACTAAAGAACCACCAGTAGATTACAGCAGAACATAAACCAGTGCACGATATCAAGGTATTAAAGCTAGCCAAATTAACAGCAGGAATTGATTAAGAATTGAATGTAATTTACCATCAAAACAAGGAAAATGTGCACAGATCCCTTCGCTTAATCCCTTGGGAGTAACTGAAATACTTATCCTCACTCGTGGCGGGAACTCCACACATTTCCAGGAATTAGTTTTTAATTTCTTTCCATCTCCAGAGCATCAAAAGTCTCTCGTTCCGTGGCGCAGCCTCCGCGGAGATGATAAACTTGAATTACCCACTTAGGAACAATGGAGTGCCAGCGCGATTCTTGTAGGTATTTCCAAGGTAATTTTCACCTCTGCCACTAATTCCGTGTCACAGCTTGTCCCTGTCTGTGGTACCTAATGGCTTTGGAATGGAAATGAGCTTTAAGTGGCTGTTAACAGAAATTGGCTTTGAACCCATCAGCTGGAGATCACAGACCCGCAGCTCTCCGGGTCTTACAAGCAGGGTTTTTTTTTCTGCATATAGATATAGATGGTTATAAACTGTAAAATGTAATTATTAGCTTTATTTATCTCTTATTCTTGTTTATAGTGTTTCCAAGTTGGATGGGCTCTTTCTGGCACTCCCTGCTGCCTCTTGTTTGGGGATTTGTGTTTTGGAGAGCACTGGCCGTTGCTCAGGTGGGGTTTTGGTGTGTTCCTGCTCTTGGAGGAGCTCCCATGGCACAGCCTGGCACTGGCACAGCCTGGCACGGGCACAGCCCGGCTCTGCACTCCACCCTGACAGCTCAGCCCCAGGGCTGCAAGAACACCCGAATATTCCACTCAGCACAGCAGTGCGAATGCTCAGCTCGGGGATGGATCCCCAAATCCACAGCAGGGTCCTGTTCTTTACATTGCAGGACAATATCCTGCACCCAGAACGTGGGAATTGCCTGTGGAGATTGCCCAGATCACTGGAATCCTTGGAAGGGTCCAAAGGTGGGAACAGCCTGGGGTAGGGACACCTGGGTGATGTTTAAAATCCCTCCCAACCCAACCCATTCCAGAATTCTGCGGTTCTGTGGGATCAGCCCGTGCAGAGCTGCTCCAGCCCAGACTCAGGGGTGGATCCTTGCAGAGGTTCCCGTGTCCTGACCCTCTGCCCGCCGCAGGAGCGGCTGCGGGCGGGACTGACAGAGGAGAGATCCCTAAAGCAGGTCTGGAACTCGTGGGTTATTGCACAGGGCGGGGGTGGAAGGGCCCTGCTGGGAGCTGCAGCTGAGCTCGGAGCAGGGCTGGGAGAGTAAAAGTGTGAGGGGTAAGGGGGTGAGAAGAGAGAGGTGAGAAACAAGTGTAAGAGGGGAGAGAGCAAGGGGTAATAGAGTAAAAGAGTAAGAGAGCAAGGTTCCCTTTACAATATAATAAATCTTCTGTGTTGAATATTCTAATTTTCACTCACCAATCCAATCCAAGATACAAATCCTACAGCATTTACACACAGCCTGTAAGAATCATTACATTGCCATACTGTGTGACACTTTAAACCCCAAAAACTCCTCTGTGGAGCCCTTCTGCCAAGAGCAGGGTCTGCTCTGAGCCTGGGACCTGTCTGCAAGCACAGGGGATTGTTCAATCGAGAGGGGATTGATCAATCGAGAGGGGATTGATCAATCACAAAGGGATTGTTCAGCCAGGAGGGGATCACTCTCAGCTGCCCATGCTGTTGTTTTCTCCTTGTTCAGTAACTCAGGTTTGGTATCTCAAAGCTGGCTTTCATCTCAATCTCGCTGATAGTTTCCATATTCTCAGAATCTTTGGCCAGACAATCATATTGATAAGGTTTTCCTGTTCCATCTCCCCCACCATCCCACATCAGCATCTCTCCCTGCCCCAGAACTGGTTCCTACAAACGCCTTTGATCCATCCCTTTATGCAGGGCTGGGCTGGGACACCCCAGGACATCCTGTCACACCTGAGCTGGCACCGGAGTGGCCCTGGGGACACAACCCCTGCCTGACACAGCCCCCAGTGTCCCCTGGGCAGGGACCAGCAGCTCGAGTGTCCTCTGCTCTCCCTCCTCGGGAAAAATGCACATTCCTGAATTCCCTGGGCTGGAGGGGACTGCAGGTGGCCTTTTTTTATAAAGAAATATTGATCTTTGCTAATCACACGTGGCTCAGTCACCCCTGGTGGCTCCGGGGTTGCTGCCATGCAGCTCTCATCAGCCCCAGGAGGTGACAAATGAGGGAAGGTGCCCGTGTCACACCCCTGACAACATCTGCTGTCATTTAAGTGCCAAATAGGTTTTTTTTTTTAGTTCTACTTCGTTTTTTTTTTTCAGGAGGCAGGAGATGCAGAGGCAGATCAAGCAGCCTGTGTTTATTATTTACATGTGGTAAAAGCTGAGCTGCCAAATTCCAACGAGGGACAGGATTGCCTTGGAAATTAATACAGAGCTTGGTTTTTTTTTTTTGGCTGTCAGGTCTGTCTGCTTTCCTGTCACTTTTTGCATTATTCAGTTTGTGTTTGGGAGGGAGCTGGAGCTGAGCCTGGGTTGTGCTCACAGCAGCCCCCCCGTGATCAGGCACCAATATTGGCATTTCAGTGCCCAATAGATTCCAAAATGAAACGATTACTCAGGGTTTTTTCACTGCTGTGCTATCATACCTGGGGTTCTTTGGCCCTCTGTTAATTCCTTTCATTCCCTTCTTTCTGACACAAGCAGTGCCTTGCTCTGCCGAGTGCAATGTCTGTCCCTGCTGCTTTGCTGACATGACAGAAATGAGATTTATCCCCTCTGAGACTTGCAGAAGTATCCAGGTCAAACAGTGTTCAAATTGTCAGGAGGAGAAGAAACAACCACAGCTCATTAATACTTTAATTTGGAGGTGAGAGGTGGAGGTTTGATAATGTTTAATTTTCATCACTCCAGTAAAACAGAGGAGAAATTGCTCAGGAGTGGGAACAAGTGCTCTGGGATGTGAATTCATTAATAAGTGTTTCATTAGCATTTGTTTGTGCTTCCTGCTTTCTTTGGTAAATTATTAAAGTGATTTGAACTCGCTTCTTAGCACATTCACTTCTTGTAATTGTTATAGAGGATGTAACCCCTCGGATTTATTTAACAACAAACAAAAGGCAGTAAATGGAATAGAAATGGTTTTATGCCAAATCTAAGAGAGATTTTGTTATCTTCTGTATTTTTTAAGGAAAATTCAATATTTCAGGAAGAAAAAGCTGCCTGCAGCCACAGAAAAGAGGAATTTGAAAATGCTTTTCAAACTCTGGAACAGGAATTGGGATTTAAGAGGGGTCTGTGTGTGAGGGGATTGAGGCATGGGAGAAAAAAGAGAAAACAGGAATATTGAGATGTCTGAGTGTGCTGCTTGTGTATTAATTGTTTCATGTAGTAAGCTAAATGTAATTTTAATAATGACTTTAATTCTAAATTTATTATTTCTTTATGTTTTAATAAAGTTTTCCTTTACACCCTTTCGGTTTTAGGCCTACCTTGCTTTTCCTCCTAATTCTATCTCTCAGCAGAAAATGAGTATTTATTAAAATTGTCAAATCTAAGCCACTACACTGAGAACAAAATCCTGTGGTCACTTGCACGAGATGGACAAAAATAGGGAACCAAATTCCATCTGAATTTCAAATCTCCAGGTGGGCTTGAGGCATAAATGTGCATTTTTAGTTTAGAATATGATGAAAAATCACCAGAGGGATTTAACCCCGGGGGTGAACACCCAGGGAATTATCCGATTATTATTATTATTATTTTTTTCTATTA
>VXBI01010017.1:333011-368282 GCA_013397375.1 Toxostoma redivivum | reverse complement strand
TTTTATTTTATTTTATTTATACCCTTGCATGCAGACTGGAGTTAGGAATTAGCTTGTCCCTTTCCATTTTGAACTGCCTGAGCCATAAAGGATGCTAAACATGAGAGTTGGCAGAGTTTGCAGAAGCGTGGATTTTTTGTTAACTTTAAAAATGTACTGCAGTGTGCCTGGGACCTGTTTTAACTCTTGGGATTGTTTTACCAGAAGGTTTGTGTTAAGGCCATGGATCATAGTCTAAGGATCTGGTCCATGTCCTGCAGGAACTCCTTGGGTCCCAGGAGCCCAGAGACTTTTTGTTTGCTTGTAAGGTCACGACACAGGCTGGAAACAGAGATGTGTTTTTACAAAGGTTATGTTATTTTGAACATTTTTATACTTAATTTCTTATTTTTTGACACAAAAGATCCACAGTACATTTTGCTGCTGAATATGTTTGCTTTGGTGTTTTCATGTACTTCCAAAAGAAATACCACAAAATTTTCTGTCTGCTTGTTATTCTGAGTGAATATGGCATTTATGCTGTGTTTAAACTGCTGAGTTCACTTTAGAATCTCTCAAATTTTCATGGTTCAGGAAGACTCAAGTTTGTAGTCTCTATTTATGCTGAATTTTAATTCATGTAAAGCAATGTGCATAGAAGGTATTTTTGACAGAGTTAATTTGCTTTCTGTTCTTAAATATATATTCCTGCAGGCTAGTTGTTCCAGTATAAAATCATATGTTTTCCAGTAATAAGAATTAAACGTATGGCAGTAATTAAGGGCTAAATTAGCAAATATGGTAAACCAGTATTTATTCTTAAACCAGAGAAATATTAATTACCAATTACTGATTTAGGCTTTCTTTTTAAAAGCAAGGAGAAATGAAAATTAAAAAGACAGCTAATATTATGGGAAGTCTGGTATTCTTCCAGTAGGTTGTGTAGAATAGCTTACGTTTCTGATGTATGCTTGCACAAAACAGTCTT
The DNA here is from genome assembly GCA_013397375.1 of Toxostoma redivivum. Lineage (NCBI taxonomy): Eukaryota > Metazoa > Chordata > Aves > Passeriformes > Mimidae > Toxostoma > Toxostoma redivivum. The sequence continues at coordinate 367,315 of VXBI01010017.1, read as the reverse complement.
TGTTTATTTTAAAGTAATATTTTCTCAACAAATCAATATACAGCTTTTAATTGAGTTAAAACTAGGATGTAATAGCTTCATTTGATTTCTTTATGTCTGGGGCTGTTTTATTTGTTTATATTGTGTGTCAATGCAGTCTTCAAGCAGGCTTCTGCTTCCTGGTTTTTTCAGGAAAATGGCATCAAGAGAGTCTGAGTCAGGGGACAAAGACTTAGGAGCCCTCAACTAGGTCTTCTTTATTGCATCTTTAAAAATAGTGGCTTACGTGAAATGAATCATGTACTTGTGATAAGTGGTAAGACTTTTGTAATTTCTTGTACCCTGTTTGAGCTTTGTCTTCCACCTACTTCAGGTTTCAGAGCAGGAGATGGATGAAGCAATTGCACGTACTACCCACCGAGAGAGCAAGGATGCCAGCTCCTCTCACGTCACAGGTAGCAACATGTTCTCTTCTCTAGTGTGTGTTCTCTCACAGATACAGGAACATTTAAGGGCGTGCTCTGAAATTGCCCAGCATTAATATTTTGAGAGCCCTCAATACAGCAGAACAGTGTAGGAAGTATAATCACTCTGTCCACTGCAGAAATTTTAGCACAAACATCCAGTTCAGATGGCTCAGCTCTGCAGCATATGTAACTTGCTTTCTTTCACTAGGCTGCCATGACCTGAAAGTAGGGTTGTCAGAAGGTAGTTCTTCTGAACTTTTTTAAAGATGACGGGAAGCACAATGTTCCAGTAAGGAAAGAACAGGAAGGATCTACACCATGCTTGTCCTTAATGGCAAAAACCCCCACAAAGTATTGTGACCATTGGAAAAAGTCCAGGTGTTGCATACTGTACTGTATGTTTTAACACTATTTTGATCTTAAAAGTCATGTCAAAATATGTACTCTGGCATCTCTGTGATGTGTTTGAACTCCAGCAGTTCTTAAAGTCTGGCAGATGAAAGCAAACTTCTGGCAATGGCAGAGTGACCAGGAAGGTGATGTTCAGATAAAAATGTTAGATTTGTTATGATCCCCTTTTTATGTGTATCAGCTAAGATATGCTTTGAGGTTGACCTTGCCAATGGCTGCTAATTTGACTTCTGAGGTTGCCCCTAGTCAGCAGCGTGCTCCTACAGGTGGGGAACACCATCTCTTGTTCACAGCACTGCCCTGGGCTGGTGCAACATGTCTTGGTGGTAACATTCCATCTGATCTGAGGGAGAGCTTATGAAATGCTGAATAAATCTTGCTTTAGGAAAGCAATTCAGATAATAAAAAAGTGGGATTAAAAGCAGCCACCAGCTCAGAAGATGAATGAGAAGCCTGTTTGGTTATATGGACCACAACTTTAATTTCTGGCATCTAACTTATCTGTGTTTAACAGGAGCTGTGCAAAAAAGTCCATCTCCTAGTGTGAAGGCCAAACAAGGAGAGACCTCATCTCCCCTCAGCTGGACAATGAAACGCTTCTTGGAGCCAGCAAGCCGGGTAAAAGGATTAGATGCCATAAAAATAGAGCCTGCTTCAAATTCAGCTTTTACTGAAGCTCTTACTTGGTCAAGGGGTTCAAAACCAAACCTGCATGCTCCTTCCCTGTCATATGGGCCCCATAAAAGGGTTTGTTTCTTATGTCACACGTTTAAATTGTGATAGCAGCCAGCTCCTGTTTGTCTGGTGTGACTGTAGCCTTTGGGAATGATGTGCAGAGCATGGCAGAGAAGGCTGTGGGGTCCCACCTCCTGCCACTTCCAAAGTACCCCTGCTCTGTGGGACACAGATGAAGTTAGCAAGAGACCTGAGCTGTGGGCAGAAGGATGAGATTAAATCCCTCTATATAGCCATTGCAGTGGAAAAATCTGTTTTTCCTGGTAAAGCCAAGGAAGCTGTAGATACTGTGTCTGGAGGTACAAAGCCTTCCCTTCTCTCAGTGTAGAACATATATAAAGGAAACTGCAAAAGTGGATAGTTTCATCCTTTGTTTCTGTGCTGAACCACACCTGTAAAGCAATGGGATTTGGAATCCCTTTTTATTTATTGTATTGGTTAAAAACATGTTGATGTGAGGTGTTTCAGGCATCCAATTTCAACAGTTTGGTTCCCAATATACTGACAAGTCTTCTATTTTAAAAACTGTATTTACACTTCCTTTATTGTCACAGCAATATGAGTGGTCTGTGTGGTGCTCACATGCAGACAGGGGCTTTATGCACTGAGGACAGCTGGTCACCAGGGTCACTTCTCTTCAGCAGGGATCGGTCAGCTCCGAGGCAGAGCTTTCCCAGTACTTCTCCCACGATGGTACAAGCCATCTCCCCTTCTCTGATGCTGTACCTGGCTCGTGTGATGAAGAGCATCTCCGTCAGAAGAACAGGAACAGTTGGTTGGACGATGGCTCTCTTCTCCCTGGCAACCTGAGTAAGTGATGCAAATGTGTCTGGTCATTGGGCTAGGGTGGGGAAGAGTCACTGAGTGCTGGGCTCCTAACCAGGAGAGCTGTGCTGGTCCCTGTGCTGGTAAGAAATGCCACGCAGTGTAGTGCAAGCCAGTGCTGATCGCATGAAGTTCTGGAAAATTGAAGGAAATTACAACAATCCACAGAATGCCTATTTCCATGATATTTGTTTCAAAACCCTGTTCTGATAATGTGAAAGTGACTTTGATTGGTTTGGATGAAACTAGATTTACAGCACTGAAGACTTTTGGTTTTTCCCAAATGACTGATCGTCTTATTTTTTACATTTACGGAAAGTGTTCATAGCCATCTCAGAAACTTTGAGAGGGTCAATCTATGCAAAAACATATGTTCAATTTTACATCAGCTATTTTGCATGTGTGTCTTTCTCTCCATAGTAACTGACTGAAAGAACCTTGCCTTTACTGACGTGCACCTGACCACAAATTCAAAGGATATATTTGTTCTCCCTTTCCTGTGTTTCTCAAGTAATTTCTTTGTCTACATCTTATTTTCTTTGGAAATTATTTAATGTTTGAAAACATTTTTGCATTCCTAACTAGCCACCAAAAAAAAAGCAAAACAAAATAACTTCCCATGAAGTAAGATGCAGCTCTTTCTAAGGAGAACATGGAAAGGATTCTTGGGTTTGTTAGTTTCTTGCTAGTTTGAAATTGATTGCTGTGTGCTTCAGTCTTTGTTCAAGAAAGCAATTTTTACTCTCTGTGAGCTAAAGCAGGAGTCCTGAGCTTAGGTTTAAAGAAAATGTAAAGGAAATCTGTTTTTTAAACTAAAACACGTATTTGAATTTGCATCCCTTTCTTCTTTGAGTCATAGTCATAATTTAGAAATAAACTGAAAATAGAACTAGATGTGCCAATGAACTGACTTTGGGAATTACTCATAAATTCTAGTGCTATCTGCAGTCCTCTTGATGTTTACTGTAGTTAGAGGGAGGTCACGAAAAGCCTGATTTTTGCTTTGAAAGAAGAGTTAAGCTTCCTCTGCAAACACAACCATGTGTATCCTGCTATAGTGAGATGCATGGTGTTGAAAAGTAAGTAAGTACAGTTAAAGTATAATTTTTTTTTTCCCGTAGCTGCAAGAGATGCAGGAGTGACAAAAGCAAATGGTTTGGCTTCTCCAGCTAGTGGGAGGTCGTCTGGCCATCACAACAAGCACGTGGAGTCTGTCCGACCTGGCATCCTCAGCGACAGCCCCAAATCTGCCCGCAGCCCCTTTCACCGACAGAGGAGGGTTGTTTTCTACGATGGTGATGCCAGTGATGATGATGAAAGTTCCCACTTGCACAGAAGCCAGAGGGCCAAGAGCCAGGAGGATGCTGGCATTGTCATTACAACTTCGTCTGTAGAAATTGATGATGAGAGCCAGGACAGTGAGTCATCAAAATACAGTGGCATGGAGACATCTTCCTCTGTCTTCAGCAACCCTGTGGAGTCGGCAGACAGCACGCTGGAGCAAATTGAATCTCCATTTTTCCCCATCATAGCGTTTGACTACTCAAGTGTGCCTGAAGTTCGTCTTGGCAGCCTGAGTTTGAGGGAGCTCCGGGAAGCACAACTTGAATCCAAGAGATCGCCAAAACTTGAGCACAGAGCAGTCACCAGAGTGAAAAGCATGATGAGCACTGAGTGCCGAAGCCTTCAGAGACACAGGACGGAGGAGCACGGCTCTTACAATAAGCCTGTTGCCAGGATGCTCCCTCACAGCAAGAAGTGTGAAGCACCTGATGTGGTCGGGCAGGGCCAGGTTGAAGTCGTCACTCTGGTTCGCAATGAGCATGAGTCGTTTGGCCTGGATTTGGAAATCCAAGCCATGCCCTTAAAGGTTGTTGTCACAGGGATGCGGCCAGGTGGACCAGCAGAAATGGTAATTTGTAATTTGAGTTGCCTTATAGTGATGTGCTTTCCCATTGTGGGGATGATTATTATTTTTTTTATTTGTTATTATACAAGTGGTCTGTTGAGAGTAAGCACAACTGAGGTGTTTGTCCTTGCTGGGCAAAATGTCTCACCCCATGTTGTTCTGGACCTGCTGCTAAATAAAATGTTTCTGATTCAGAAGTGCATCCAGGCTAATTCAAAACTAAGAGAGGCAGGATGCAGATCCACTGAGATGGTCTCATCCCCTCTTGCAATTGCAATTGCAATTTTGAGAGAACACAATTTTTGTATTTATTTTCTAACTCTAGGCAAAGACAAAATAAGTAAATCCTGGTGGCAGAGGATAGTGGTAACAAACATATATTATGCTTTACTATTTTATATACATGTCCCCATATTACAGGGATTACAAGAGGCTTTAGGTGCTGACCAGGTTTGTTAAAACCTACAGCAGTACCAGTAACCCATTGCTCTTTTGCATCTCATGCATGCCCATAGCAGTATGGATATGTGCTTCATGCTGGTTGTGCAATTGCTAGATGCAGAAGTGCAGAAAGAAGAATAATACTCTGGTGTACAAACCTGGCTGTAGCATTTTTAATCTCATTAGCAGCCACTAGAGTAAAAGGGGATATGCCATAGCAGTTTGAATAGGGCTGTGAGGTCTGGGGATTTGGGTTTTGTTCCTGCCTTTTTCACAGACTTATTTTGCAGTATTTAGAAACAAACCTTTTCCTTTAGCTCAGTTCATATCTGTTCACTGGTTTAAGAGAGTTCCACCTGAGAAGTAGTTCATGGATGGAATTCAAAAATGACATACAGTGTTCCAGTCCTGAAGAAGCTAGGGATCATTTATCCCATTTCATTTAACTAAGAGGGCTATGTCCTCCATCCTGATACTCATCTCTCAGAGAAACCAGCAGATCTTTTGGCCTTCCTGTTTTAGATTGATCTTTAATTCTCCTCCTGGCAGAAACAGAGTCTGTTCTTTATTTATGTGCTGGCAAACTGACAGCAGTGGTACCTGTGCTCTGCAGTGACATGAAATAGGAGATGTTGTTTGTAAGCTATTAATTGCTTCCCTGCAATCTTTGCCCCTTTGGCAGGGCTTCTGATGTGTATTTATAATTTCCTTGAATCTCTCTTTGCATCAGGGATCAATGGGCAAGATGGCTGTAGGAGATGAGATTACCACCATCAACAGCATCCCTGTCAGCAAGATGATGTACGAGGAAATCTGCTTGCTTATGCAGTGTCTTCCCACATCCGTAACCCTGGAGATCCAGAAGGGAGCATCAGGTGAGAAAGTTGTTTGGCTTTTGTACCATTTATTCTGAGTACCAGTGAACAAAACATCCTTGGATCAGCTGGGCCTGACCTTCTGCTGTCCTAGCTTTCCACATGGAGTCAGAGAAGAGGACAGGGGGATATTGTGTCTGCATAGGTGAGCCAAGCAAAGCACTTCATCACTAAACCAAGCTTCAGGGTAAGGGGAGAAAACCTACTCCTGTGTGAGGTATTCAAAGCTCCCACATAGAGTAGCTCCCTCCCACCAGTGTTTGCGGAAGTCTGAGTATTTGATGCAGTCCTGGAGCTAAAATGGCAGTAACTCTTGTCCTGACAACTCATTGCTTTGCCTGTTCATTAAATATATTGGCCCCTTATAATCAAATCTCTCTATCTCTCTTAAACCTGAAATTCTAGTAATGTTTTTATGAATGGACAATAAGTCACAAAAAGCTATAATTCTTTTCTTTCTTTTCTTTCTTTTCTTCCCTTCCCTTCCCTTCCCTCCCGGAATTCTTCCTTTCTGGAATCTTTCTTGGAATCCTACCTTCCTTCCTCCCTTTCTCTCTTTCCTTTCTTCCTTCCTGGGATCCTTCCCTTTTATGTGTCACAATTCTCTAAAGTGCAGGAAGATGAAACAGAAAACTTAAATCTTATGAAAACGTTTATTTGCATGTTTCCTTACAAAAAGTTTTCTCGTGTGAGTTTAAAGACTTGATACCTTCTTGCTTTCTGCTCTGGGCTGACTTATGCTGCTACAGCAATATATGAATCCCCACAGACTGTACAAATTATGTGGCGTGGAAATTAGTGTTTGAAAAAGAAAAACATACTTCTCAAATTCAGGAAGAACATAATATTTTGCTTTGTTCTAGCTTATGATCTTCTTTGTGTACTTATTAATACCTGGGAACCTAAAGTGCCTCCAGATGCTTGACTTCCAGTTGTTCTTTAAGGAACTCCAAGCTAGGCAGGATCTTGTTCTTGTTTCCTTAGATTGCTGTGGCTTTTCAAACCAGTAGCATTGGGGTAAGGACACATGGCCTGTACTTTGTATGGCACTTCACTCTTCCCCTTGTTCTATCCCACTGGCTAAAAAGGTGGTCTCTTCAGCATGTGATCCACCATGCTGAAGCAGAAGAATACTTCAAATTTTAACCTGGCTGCCTCAGATTGCCATCCTGAGGTGTTTTTCCCTTGTTGACTTCAGGAGGAATCAGCACTTCTTAACATGGATACCTAAATTGAGTGATATGGATAATCCTGCCGGTTTGTGTAAGAAGTACAGAGATGCGCAGGCACCTTTGAATAAGCAGGAAAGGCTTCTGACAGTGTGAATAACCTCTCCTTCTCTGTACACCTTCTGGGCTCCATGTTATAGTAGGTGGCCTCTGGAAGGCAGCTTGAATGGGGATACATGTCTCAGAAGCAGTGTAGAGAGGCAGAATCTGGTGTGTAGGATGAAGTGCTGGAAACTGAAGATGTGGAGAAATGGGTGAGCAGGAATGTGTCAGAGTGCAGCAGTGACAGGGAACTTGGTGTGCTGCTCAGGAGTGGGTTAAACATGTACTGGAAGCAAGGAGAGGTCTGTTCCAGAAATGCACTAAAGCCCATGTGCTTAATGTGTGCATAACGTCACCCATGCGTGTCACATTGAACACCTGCAGAAGTGCTGAGGGGTCAGAGCCAAATTATTTATGCACAGACTGTCACTCTGTTATCTGGTCATACCTTTGCTATGTCAGGGATTTCTGTGCTCCCTGGAGTCTCTATTGGAGACTTCAGAGATCAAGCAAGTGATGAGAAGCAGTGCTGCTCAGCGTGACTTAGTGCACGCTGACACTTTGGTAGTTGGCTGCTTGACTGCTGCAATTTCAAAGATGAGAGTTAAACAGATCATGACTGCTCACCTTGGATAAGTGGATTGCTCCCTTCTGTGCACTACTCAAATACACATGGTTATGATTAATTTGAGTTGTTGTAAACATCATTACAGAAGAGGAAGAGTGCAGATCAAAATGAAAACATGTAGTCTATGTGGGTGTCTATTTCTGTAATAAAACCTGGTGGTTTCTATATCACTTCCTATATTTGACAGGATTTTGCCTTTTTTTTATTTTTTTTTTTTAAATCGTGATGCAGCTGTCAGCAGATTTACAAACCTCATCCTGTCTCCAGGGGTAGACACTCAAAATCAGGCCAATGTCAACAGCATCCTCACAGCAGAGGAAGAACAGAGTTCTGGGAAGCGAGAAAGAGCAGGTCTGCAAGCTGCTGTCGGCGGCTGCGCAGCACAGAGAGCAACACTGCCGCCCGATGCCGCGAGCAGGGACGTGCACAGGGGTACCCCAAAGGGCAGCCGTGAGGAGGACTGCACAGCCATCCCTGTCACTGACATCGACGACCTGCTCAGCCAGATGGGTGCCCCCGAGAGCAGGGCCTCGCGCACCCCGTCGCGCGCTGAAAGCCCCCTCCGAGACGAGTACACCACGATGTGCTGCTGTGGCACTGACGAAGGCTGCCCCGGGTCTGAACCACGAGCACCCAAGGAGGAGCCGCTGGAAAAAACTGTGCATTGTGGAGCTAATGCACAAGGGGTTTTGGGGCTGTCTGTGTTGGACTCCATTAACACAGGCAAACTTTTTACTGTGAATAAAAACTCTTTAAATAACTATTCTAGGAATTTTAGCAGTTTAAATGAGGATGAGTTGCCTGCAGCAAACTCTCTGGAAGGTAAGAGAAGTGACCCGTTTCCAAAGTCGATGTATGGGGCTGCGGAGGATTCTCACTCAGATGCAGAGTCTGTCACAGAAGCCTTTGACAGTGCTAGTGAGGTGTTGCTTGGGCAGTGTGCTGCTGCTAATGCCCCTGCAGGCTCTACTGTAACAGAGTCAGATGAGGAGCAAATTGAGATTTGTTGCATGAATGATGAGCCGCAGAAGCCCGCACAGGAGCAGCATCTCACCCCTGGAACAAGCTCATCTTCGCTGTCCCCACTGCACCCTTACTGTGGCAAAGTTTTGCAGAATGAGGGCTGTGCAATGTGTGGGTCACTGGAGACAAGCATCAACAAGCTAGGTTTGGAAGATCATTGTGGTCCCACTCAATGTTCTTCACAGTGTCCAGATGTGTCCTCTGCATCCTTGTGTTCTCCTCCCTCAGTTCTCCTGCCAGAAGAAGACATCCTAAAGAATTCAGCCAGTATCCCTGAGGTTTACTCTTTCAGTAACAATGGTGCCTTACGTACAGAAGACCAGATGGATTTGGGGAACAGTAATGAACACAAGAAATGCTGTGAATCCATTGAAGGAAAAGGGTCGCTGCACTGCAAAAAGACAAGCTTTTGCTCTGCTAGAAATGTCAATGTCTTGGAGACCAGTTTGTTTGAGAAAGAAGGATGTAATGATGAGCAGAGATCCAAGTCTGAAAGTGAAATGGCTGTTGATGACTGTAATCATGCTGTTAATTATTGCTTGGTGAAGAAAGAAACCAACAGTTTGTCCACCTTGTCTAAAACAGACAGCAATCATGTGAATGCATCGTCAACAAGAGGAATATCACTCAGGTCACCCTTTCCCACTAGATCTAAAGATCCAAAGGCTAATGCAACTCATGAATTGCCAGGAAAAAATGAAAAAATTAACTCTGTGACTTCAGGAAGGACTTCAAATGGAAAAGTCCAAAGCTCAGGCACAAATCACTGCAAAGGAGCTGCAGTACCGCACAGCCCATCCTCACAGAAAAAATCCTGTCAGGAGTCTAAGGCAATGGCACAAAAAAGTATAATGGACACCCTTTTAAATAATCAGAAATCTAAAGCAGGACCAAAGTTAAAAGGGTTCACCATCAAAAGCAAAGCAAAGACAAATTCAGATTCTTCTGGCATTACTCCTACCAAAGTCAATGGGGCTGATCAGAAAAGGGCTTCTGTTTCTCCACAGCTGTCCCCCAAACTCCTGGGAAAGAAAACACCATTGTCCCGTAATTCACCTACAAACTCAGATCCTGGAAAGAGCATTTCAGCAGCCTCAAAAACTCTGAAATCAGAGCTAGAAAATAAACCATCTCTGGTAATTTCTGAAGATTCATTTCTCCCTCTCCTGAATGGCAGCAGCAGTCCAACCACGAGTGGTGAAATTAAATGTGGCTGTGGGGAGCTGTCATGGGGAAAGCCAAAAGAGAAACAAGTTTCCATGCAGGCTATGGCGTGTCAGGGTAAAGGTGCTAAGGTGGATGATTTCAGAGCCAGAGACAGTGAATCCATAGTCACTTCACCTCCTCAGGGGATACCAAAAGTTGAATATGTGAAAGGGAGAACTGATAACCCTGGAAGAGACCTGAACACAATTAAAAGCATCTATAGTGCAGATGACATTAGGCAATTAGATTTGCAAAATGTAGGAATGTCTGCTGGAGCCTGCTCTTCTTCATTGGTGTCTCCCTCAGTTCAGCAGGAGCAGCTGGAAGGGCAGGAGATCCAACGCACTTTCATTGAGGTGAAACTTTCTTCCTCGTCATCCCCTTCCTCCTCCTCCTCTGCCTCATCCTCACCAGCATCGTTTTTGCGACTGCCATTGCTGGAGAAAACAGAAGAGGTGAATGCAGAAGTGCCTCGGCTGGCTGAGGAGATGGGGACCATGCAGTATTTCTCACGAGGAGATACTGCTGGAGACAGACATCTCTGTGGCTTGTCAAAACCTGTGACGAGGACCTACTCAATGCCATCCCAGTTATCAGGTCACTCGAGGGAGGACTGCCATGCTACAGAGGTTCACGCTGTGCAAGGCCCCCAGGGCCAAACTGCAGAGGAGAAACATCCGCAGGCAGCAACAGGGATGTTAAAGATGGTTCACCTGAATCTACCTAACAGCCAGAGTGGAAAGGAGCAGGCATACTCCTCCAAAAGTGCCCAGAAGGTCCATGACACGTCCCCTTCAGCCAGTGACATCAGCTCCCCCACTGCTGATAAACTGAGAAGCTTCAGGAGGAATTACTATTACTACGAGCTGAACTGGCCACATGAGCCGATTTCATCCTTCTCTGTCAAACAGAGGATCAAATCCTTTGAAAACCTGGCAAATTTTGACCGGCCCATTGTGAAGGCCATTGATATATGCTCGGCGGCAAGGTTGCCCCTTGCCAGGAGGTCATGCGGTGGGCTGGCCACCACACCCAGCTCCGCTGAGCCACCGTGGGCACTGCGGCGCAGCTTGAGCTCCTACGGTGGCAGCCCCAACCCAGCCAACGCCGTGGCCAAATCTCCCCTTGGCACAGAGCCCGTGTGTGTCACCGAGGGTGGCAAAGGGGATGGAAAGCCCCAGAGGAGCGAGGAGGACGGCGCTGGGGCAGACGTGGCCACCTTTCCCACATCGGCCTCACAGGTGCGCCGCAGCCGGGGCCTGGGCCGGCCGCCGCTGTCCCGCTCCAGGCTGCGGGAGCTGAGAGCCCTCAGTATGCCCGACCTGGACAAGCTGTGTGGAGAGGGCTTCTCGGAGCCCCCGCAGCCCGTCTGCTTCAAGACAGAGCTGGAAATCACGCCCCGCAGAGCCCTCGGCACGCCTGCCCAGGGCGGGGTGGCCCCACCAGCCCGCTGCAGCCCCGCGGAGCTGGGCGCGGTGGGAGTGGGAGCCTGCAGCCCCCGGGACAGCGGCTCAGGGACACCAGGTTCTGCCTCGGATGATGACATGCCCCATGGCAGCTCCCTGAACGGGGGAAACAGCTGGTCTATCAGGTTGGTGTCAGCTTTGCTGTTACTGTTTCATCCCTACTCAAGCCACTGTGCCGCAGGTCTGCCCCAAAGCATGTTTCAGCTGTGGCCCCAGCCTGCTGTCCCCTCACAGTCTGGAGGTGCCGTTCGTGATCTGGAGCTGCTATGCTGCTGTGTCTTGGCTTCAGTACAGCATTAAACATTTTGTCGTGAAATGGCTGGGCTCCTTTTCTGTGGCCCCTCTAGCTGGTTTTGGTCAGTTTTTGGCCATATTACAGCACAGCAGTAGTGGTGGAGAGGAGGCTGCACAGCACTGGCTGCCAGCACAGCCTGTGGTGACAAACGAGCTTGTTGTCCTGCCAGAAGCAGTCTTCAGATGTAGCTGTCTCCTATTAATGTCTGTTGCTAAAACCATTAGGGAAGGATGAGGGGAACAAAACAGGGACTGACTTTCCAAGTTATTCGTAAATAATCTTCTCTGCCCCTTCCTATTCTCCCAGCATACACAATTCCTTACTAGTTTTCAAGATTCCTTCTTTTTTATTTATCCTGCACTGTATATGTGAAATGTACCTCTACAAAGTTGGGAAATACAGAGCTCTTCTGTCTTTTTTATGTTTATTTTAGCTTGGATCAGCTGCTCATCTCAAGCCTGGACCAGCAAAAATTGCAATCTGTTTTGTCAGTGGTAGTACCAAAATGTGATGTTGCTGCTATGCTCCAAGAAGTCAAAGCACAAGTAAAGGTAAAAACCACAAGATAAAACTGGGTTATTGGTGGATTTTTGAGGGTTTTCTTAAGGGTAGATAAAATCTTTTCCAAACTGTTTCAGGGCTCCTCCTGTAGTAGTAGTCCCGTGACAGGCTATTACTATCAACTGCAGTTGATGTTAATTTTACTAATGCTGTTTTTAAAATGCTTCCTATAAACCTGTGGTAGTTTTGAATGACTTTTCGTATAGGAAGTTCAAAAGCAGTTGTGAGTCACAATAAATAGACCTATTTTAAGTGGAAAAGTATTCCTCCATCTGGGCTCCCCAGTAACTACACACCAGAATTTAGCTTTCCACCAGCCATCTGGGTCAGACTCAGTTTCCCCACTGTGCAGGGGGAGCTCTGCTCCTCTTTGTGCCTGATGTCTTTTGCTAGAAGCTGCAATCACAGAAATTGAATTTATTTTGTTCAACACTGAAGCTTGAACACCAGAATGCAACTGCTGAAGGTTTATAAGAGACTCCTGTGACCTTTTTGTTCTCTTCTATGGAAGCTGGTTTTTGCATCAAGATAACCTGCTTCATTATCTAGGTGTTTAAAGAAGGCTTCCAAAGTGAAATGTCTGCCAGAACATTACTTTCCTGCTTTTGGTGTTTCTGTTTGTGAGATACATCCACATCCTTTTTAAATCAGAACAGAAGTTGATAAAATAATGACAGTGCTGGAAGGGAAACTGCCATCTGGTCTGCATAACTGCTGGCTGAGCTGCGTCTAGAGTGTTCTTGAGTTTTGTTCACAAAGATTGCAATTTCAAATTGCAATAGAACAGGCTGGGCGGAAAAGGACCTCCCCAAAATATCCAGCTTTATCTCCTTCCAGGGCAGAGCATAGCTAAAGCATGCAAGTCTCAAAAGCTTGGTGAGCCAAGAGGGCTAGCTCAGTTTACTGATAAAATTAGGGATTGCACAACTGGACAGAGGTAATTAAGTGTTCTCTAAAGTATTTTGCATGTGGTCTTGGAGAGATTATTTATTTATGCCACTTTTCAAAGCCTGAGAGCTCAAATATTTATAAAGCTGAATACTTTTTGGAATGCACTCCTTGTCTGCATAGTTTCTTATCCATATTTAAGCCCAGTGTGGCACATACTCTGGAAAATTTTATGCTATTCAAATGGTGGATTTTGAATGTACAATAGAATAGTTCTTCATAATTATCCAGTTGCTGAAAAATGAGCCGGACTGCCTGATTTGGACTGAGAGCTTTTCTGGAAAGAGTTTGTCACCATCCTTTGTTCTAAACAGTGCTGAATTTACTGCTAGCATTTAATAAATTCTACTAATATTAATTTTAAAATGGGCATTTTATTTAGGTCTCTGTGATTGGTATCTTTGGCTAACGGTCTAAACAAAGGTGATTATTGGAGACCTGGTGTGTCCTTCGTGTGTCCAAGTAAAGCAGTAAGCATCCACAGCCAGGTCTCTGCGGAGTATTATGTGTGCTGGCAAGGAGCAGCTTTGAGGGCTGAGGAGGGAGAGAATGCATCTTGGGAATGAGAAGCCAGTATCCAGACTATGTTGTTGACTGGCCCAACGCATATGATCCTTGCATAACTCTTTTAATATCTGAACTTTTGAGTTTTTTCCTTCCTTCACCAGTGTAAGCAAATTAAATTGAGATATCAAGGGTTGGAAAGAGCCTGATCTCTTGAAGAAAAAGGTTGCTATAGTACTTAACAGTCAAAGATATGTGTATGTTTCCATTGCATGGAAAGGGGCTAGTCTAGTTACTTAGCTGATTTTATTATTTCTAGCCAGACATAAAGCTGTTCTCCCTTGAGTACAGGTGAGCCAGGTCTTAACATTTACAAAACACTGCGGACAAAGATGTTCTGCCCTCACTACTCCTCTCTCCTTGAGTGCTGATGGGTCAGTGATGTGGAGCAGGGTGACACCAGTTTCTGACATTGCCTCTGTATAATGCAGGACTGCCTTTAGTGTAGGAAATCATCCATAGATACTGTTTGGCAGAGAAACATGCAGTGAGACCAAGAATTTGACTGTCGTTTCATCACAAAATCTAATGATCTGTGTGCTCCCATTTGTTTGAAACAAAAGACAAATGCTGAGTTAATATGTTGAGTTTAGTCAGCTAAATATATAATTTAATGCTAAATAGATTAAGAGATTGGTTCCTAATGATTTGCTGTTACTTGTTATATTGGCAGTTTCTGGAAATAACTGGTGTTAGATGGGATCCTGGGGAAAAGCTGAGAAACCTGCTTTCTACTCCCCACATCTGATGTTCTGCCCCATAGATAGGTACTCTGCCTGCTCCACCGAATTCTTTTCTGCAGGTCCCCTTACACCACAAAATGCAGTCTCTGTGACAGTTGTCAGACTTGTTGGATGCAAACCTGCACCAATCCTTTTCCTGTGCAGGATGCTCCCATTTCTACAACAGCATGGCTTAGTCCTTTTTAGGTCATTAACAGGCTCCTTACTTTCATCTCCCGAGTGTGAAACAGTTTTTCTGCTGTGCCATCTGACCTTCCCAAGCTTCAGTAATGTAGCCACTTCCCTTTGCAGGATTGTCCAGCCTGCTGAGAAGAGGTTGATACAACTACCCTGCATTACATCTATGTTGCTCTTTTGAGGAAGAAGAAATTTTATAACAAAAGTGTTAGTAATTCCCTGAAGAGTACGGTACTCGGTCCAGAAAGTGTAGGGGAATATTGAATTTTGACTGCAAAAGTTGAACAATGCAAAACTAACTAGACCCTGTAAAAATTAGGCTGCCAAAGGTTTAATGCCATTTCACTACCCTAATTTTGACTTTGTTTGCTAGCCCTGAACTGACTGAACAAACCTTTCTTGTCACTCGAGTTCTCCCAGATGGCTGCTTCATTCTGTAACATGAAGTGAAATGCATTTAATATCTCAGTTTTAATTCCCTGAGTTGCCTCTTGTCACCTGCCATAATCTGTGGATACAAGGAATTTGTCATTTATGTGGTTACTTGGTCCTGATCTTTGGTTTTGTGTTTCTTCTTCCCCTTCCTGTGCACCTCCATTTTTCTGCTAGAGCAAAGAAGACACATACTTTGTAGTCTTGCACAAAGAAGAAGGAGCTGGCCTGGGATTTAGTGTTGCTGGAGGAATAGACTTGGAACAGAAATCAGTCACAGTAAGTGATGGCTGCAAGTCATTTTTCTACAAAGCTCACTTTAAAGTAGGCTGGTGATTAGATCAAGTGCCCGTTTATCAAGACTCACTGCAAGTCATTCACAGTGTCTCTCAGAAGCAGCAGCTTACCATCTGCTACTGAAATCAGAGTGTCTGGGAAATGTAATTTTTATTATTAGAGATGGATAACAATTATGCATTCAGGCTTTAAAAATCTGTTACTGTGTGGGATGGGCTAGATCTAAACCCTCTGCATGTAAATAAAATTCTGCATGCAGCTGCAGTGCACACAGCCTTTTAGGGGAGAGTTTCATTTCCAACCATTGAAAGGAAACTCTGTGCAGCAAAGTTTTTGAAGGATTTTTCAAATTCTGAGACTGATGTTGCAGACCTCAGCAAACATTATGGATTTCACATTACAAGTTTGTTTTGAGTTAGTAAGACCTATGGGTGGTCAGTAAATGAGGATTGTTGTCTGGTTAGGGTTTTTTTAATTCTTAAGCAGCATTCTGAATCAAAGAGAGTGTCCTATTAAGATAATGGTGTGTAAAAAGCAACTGTTCAAAAACAGAGCAGTGAGACAGAAAAATCCAAGAAAACTAGTGTCCTGTGTGATGGTTTCTTTAACACAAAATATGCATTTACATTCTTCCCTGAAAGAAAGAGATCTGTTAAATGCTGAAGTTAGAAGAAAGGCATGTCCTCAGTTTTTGGGGCCTGCAGAAGCTCTTGCTGGAATCTTCTGGGTTTTATAAATAAATGTATTTTATATTAAACTGTTATTAAGTTAGAATATGGTCAAAGTCTAGAGTGCAGGCCTCTGCTTCTCTTACTGTAGAAGTTGTTCCCTGTCTCTGGCCCAAAACCAGTGGCAGCTCTGACCAAGAGGAAGGCCCAACAGTGTCCCACCCCAGAGAGTTCCTTGCAGAGTTCCTTACCTAGAGACTGCGATCCTACCAAAAAATAAGATCTTGAGCTCTCTCAAGAGGAACTGATGAAACTATTTTTCCTGAATTCTGTTAGCCATGAGACCAAAGGAGGAGTGTCAGTTCCTACTCTTTCCTGATGCTTTTTGTTCAGAGTGTGTAAAGGGATCTTATTAATGTTCTTGACCTACTGCCATTCTGGGTCCCAGCTAGATTTAGGGTTGCTACTGGGTGCTGAGCTGCTTAGGTGGTCTGTTATATCTGTACTTGGGTGCAGAAA
The DNA here is from genome assembly GCA_013397375.1 of Toxostoma redivivum. NCBI lineage: Eukaryota > Metazoa > Chordata > Aves > Passeriformes > Mimidae > Toxostoma > Toxostoma redivivum. Next base: position 350,875 of record VXBI01010017.1, on the reverse strand, counting down.
TAGAAATGCCTAGTGAGCTTCAAGGTACTGAGGAGGTGAGCAACTGAGGGAAGGCAGCAGATTTTTTGGACAGGACCCCTGTATTCCACTTGCATTTGCGTGCCTACATCTGTTATTCCAGCTTTGAATGCCTGCTTAGACTGGCTGGGAATTTATCTCATTGGATCTGTGGGGTTGTAGCAGGTGCCCATCTCAGCATGGCCCTACAATGAGATGGAACAGGAGCCAAAAGGCTTCTGATGCCTTGCTGCTGGTCTGGGTATTAGGATAAATTCCTAAAGATAATGCCATGCAGAATTGTCCACAGATCTGCTGCCTTGAACGTTTGCTTGGCAGACCTGATACTGTCTCCATGGGAAACCATATTCTGGCTGCTAAAATTAGAGTGCCTAATAGGCAAGTCCTTAAATACTGGATCTTGAGTCTTTTACTCAGTTCCTTTTTGTAAATGACACACATCTAAACTTGCTGGAAGTTTTCTCAAAGTTTAATCCACCCTGAATAGAATATTTTTTCTCTAGAAAAATGCATTTCAAGCCACTAAATCATCCCTTTCCATCTATTAGCATGATATTTGATCAGCCAGATTGAGGCAAACAATTAAATACTGGTACAGCTGCAGTAAGTCAGAGCCTTTCTGTTCACAGATGTTTAGAAATGTGCATTTGAAAGCAGCACGGGATGCATGTCCCAGTCAGTGGGAGCTGGGGGAGTGGGTGCTGCACACCACAGTTGCTGGTGATTGCTGTGGCACGGATGTGGATTTAACCTCTGTGTTGCTTGAAATACATTAATTGAAGGCCTTTGAGGAGTCAAATGAAAGCATAAGTGATTTGTGATATTACATTCCTTAGCTGGTTTTGGTTATCTTTGGCTTAGAAATGACCATGCAATAGCAGCATCTTTTCCTCTGAACTCCCCCATCCTCAAATGCAGCTCTGTCTAGTCACTTAAGAAGGTGTTCACTGGAGCAGATGCTGTGTGCTTGATATCCAGGCAGTGGGCATTGGCTGCAAGTTTTGGTAGAGGGTCTCTGTTCAGCTTGGCCTATATAATACTGTGTGTGGTCATGAGGTAAAAACATCCATGTTAAAACCTTTCTTGCAGGTCCACAGAGTGTTTTCAAAGGGAGTGGCATCTCAAGAAGGGACTATCCAGCGAGGAGATCTTGTTCTGTCAATCAATGGCAAGTCTCTGGCAAGCTCAGTCCATGGGGATGTCCTGAATACTCTTCATCATGCAAGGCTGTACAAATATGCAGTCATTGTCATCCAGAAGGAAAAAGACAAAACAAACAATTCCTCCAGACTCGAGATACCAGCTACTGGCAGAAAATGTGTGGGGTCTGGAAAGGATGTTTCCATGGAAATAGGAGCAGGTATGATCTTTGTCCAAGAGCAGTTGGAAGGATTCCTTTGCAGAGCAGACTGAAGGGAAAAATGTCCATGTGTTTTAGATTAAAAGTGTCTGTGCCTTATGTGATTGAAGGGAGAAAATTAAATTACCTTTAAATTTTATTTGTTCTCTTTGGAATCTAAACACAGTTTGGGGTTTGGTTGTTTGGTTTGCTTTTTTTTTTTTAATTATTGTAACTAGGCGCAAACTTAGAAAACCTAATTTAGGGCCAAATCAAATTTCTACTTAGGTAAGTGGTTCTTCATATTCTTCCAATCCAGGATAAACTCCTTTTAAGTAATAACAGTAGTCAATGCAAGAAAGAAAACAACCAGAAATAATTTTTAAAAATTTTTAAAAGCTCAAACAAAACCCTATGCTCTTCAGTTTTTTAAGCATAGGGACTGATCTTGTTCTTTGTAAAAGCAGATTTCATACCATTTCTACTAGAAACATAGAAAAAATTATTTTTATATTGCAGTAAATGGAAGCCTATTGAAGTTGACTATCCCATAGGAAAGTAGGGACAAATGGTTTAAGTGGAAATGTATTACTGGAATATTAGGTTTCTGTTCGGTAACAAGACAGAATTTTGATGTAAAGGCTGCACCTGGGGTGTTAGGAAGAGGCCCCTGAAGTTTTTTTTGAGATTTAAGACCCAAACCCCTTCAGCACCTATCTGAATGGTGCTGCTTGGGAACAGGGGATGATCAGGGCTTGGCCTGCCTTCCAGGGCAACACCTGGCACTCAGCTCTGTCCACTCCAAAACCAAAACATGGAGCTGCTACTCAGTTTTTTTAATCAATTGACTGTAATCATTACTTTTCTCACAGGGACTTTTTCTTCTGTAGCAATTTCTTTTGTTTTATGCTTACACTGGGTTTTATGATACGACTTTGTAGTACAGCTTATAAAAAAAAGAAAGAGGCACTCTGTTAATTAATGGATCAGCCTTTCTGGAATTGCTCCCATGGATATAATCTATGTAATTACTTCAGAATCCCTCTGCCTTAAACTCCCTACATCGTGCACCCTGACAAATGCAGAATATCTGCTGAGTCCAGGCACTAGGGGGCAACATTATCTCATAAACAAAATAGTGTTGGGTTATTCCGAACATCTTTCCACCCCTCCAGGCAAAGGACATCTCCAGACATTGTAGATAACGTTTAAAATTGTCTAAGATATGCAGTCTGTGTTATCACAAATTACTGCTACTGTTAATTATTACATTCACACAAGGCAAAGAGGATCCTGTTTTGCAAAACTGCAGATTTATTTCCTCCTAAGCAAAATCATATTTTAAGTCAGCTACAGCAATATTGTATTTCAGAAATATCTGAAATATGTAGGAGGCATGGTACAACTACAGTTAATAATAATTAAATACATAGGAGACCAGACGTAATTTTTTGCCCTAGTAAGTGATTACAGATTTTTGCTTAAGAGAATGTACGTGTTTGCTTAATGAAACATTTCATTTATTCCTGTTACTTTAAAAGATCTGGTTCATTGAAGGGAGCAAATGAAAGAAAAAAAAATGCTCTCCACTCCATATTTTTAAATTTTTATTACAAAAATATTTTGTTGATGTTTAGAGTATTTGCTAAATTTGCTAGCTATAATTTTGCCCAAAAAAAGATGCCTTGCCAGGTTTTTGTTGAACATGTAAAATGAAAATGTCCCTGTGTGTAAGTGCATTTTGTACTGTCTCCCATTTACAGCTGCAATAGAATACATTTAGAGCTACAATAGAATACATTCACTTCTGAGAAACTTGGTGGCACCTCCTAGTCTGAGTAACTGAACTCTGAATTGTCCTGTCACTGCAGCGAAAGCAAAAACCAACCAAACATAACTTGCAATTTGCTGTTACCTGCATAACAAGATGCTGTGTGTGTTCAATTGCAGATCCAAACCTGGACATGAATGATGTAATCTGTGTTGAATTATTGAAAACCTCTGCTGGTTTGGGATTCAGTCTTGATGGTGGAAAAGCTTCCATTGCTGGAGATAAGCCCTTGCTTGTAAAAAGGATATTTAAAGGTACTACATGCATGCAGTGGATGTTATCCCAGTTTTCCTTATGTCTGTGCATTGTACAGACATTTCAATTACTCTACTCAGCGTTTTTTTGAAGGAAAGGTGGGTTTTGTGGCTCTCATTTATTGCCACTTATTAGGCCAAAGTGGTCATTAAAAGAAAAAATGCTCCCGGGAATGACTAGGGATTGCATCTGCTAGTAAATGTGGAGTAGTCTGCTTTACTAAGTATGGGTCTGTCCACTAGTCTAGACATTAGACATGTGGTACTGAAGCACCACTCTGCATTATGCCAAATTATGAATTTTACCATATTTTTGTCTTTTTTTTTCTATTTAAATGTTAATAATAGCTTTTGCTAAGAATATGGGATATTTGTATTCAGAAACTGCCAGTTGTGGGTGCTTTGTTTATCAGCAGGTAGTTAAACTTATATGAAACATACATAGAAAGAAAACAAGTCCCAGAACTATGCTGTGACTACCATATGTCATGTGTCAGTTTAGTGAAAAATAAGGCCCTTTCTGAGGGCAGCTGAAGCTCTTGATGAAACTACATGTGCACAGCATTTCTACAGAATTACTTTTCAATGATTTATTCTCTCATCAAGATAAAAAAACAAACAGGTATTTACTGAATTGCTTATCAGTTTGTGTGTGTGTGTGTTTCCCCTCTTTAGAAGGTATTTTATGGTAAAGGGCATGTTTAATTTTTGAGCTCATTTTGAGTTTATTCATTCACTCACATCCTTACATACAATCCTTTTCCCCTCCCTGTGATAGCTCATGTTATTTTAACTATCATTACAGAAAACATATTTTCATCAGCAGTGAAGGGTATGCCTCTTTCTAGAAGCTTTTTGTGAATGGTGTTTGTCCAAAGTCTGCTATTAGTGTTTAATTTATTCATCCCAGGTTTTACAGTCTATTGCATTATCTACTTATTACACTGTTAAAATTGAGAAAGTACATCCATGCAACATATAACCTTGATGGTTATTTTATCAACCAGGTTTTCTAACAGCTACAGACATAACATTCAGCATATTCCATACACTTATATTGTTTCCTTCAAACCCGGACAGCTTTTCTGAGAACAAGACTTTATCTTCTTTAAAATAATCTTTTATGTGAGATGCAGCATGGGCTAGCTTGCTAGAGCTGAGGTGAACATAAGTGACTTGTATTGAAATTATTACAGTTGGAAAAAATGGTTTGTTTCATCCCAGTGGAAAGCAGATTTTTGTGGGTTCGCTTCTTATTCTTTTAACACTGACTTTCCTCCCTTTTGCTTCTAGGTGGTGCTGCAGAGCAATCTGGAAACATAGAAACTGGAGATGAAATTCTTGCTGTTAGTGGGAAGTCATTAATTGGGCTCATGCATTATGATGCCTGGAACATCATTAAATCTGTGCCAGAGGGGCCTGTTCAATTGCTGATCAGAAAGCACAGAACTGCAGTATGATGAAAGCTACGTCTAATCACACTTGCTAAGACAAACCATGTAAAACTGTCTAAAAGCTGTCTTTGTTTATAAAGCCACACAGAAGTGTCTTAATGCTTTACAGAGAGGTGCTAAGAGCCTTGGAGAACCACTGAGCAAGCGTATGATGACCTTCAAAAATCTCACCTAATGATTGGGGATGAAGGAAGCCAAAAGTTAGAGACAATTTTGTATTATGTGGCAGTTTTATTGGAACTTTGAGACCTCTCCTGGGTTTGATTTAAAGTATTTTGACTGCGATAAATAACACTGTGCCTGTCCCTGATATTTTTAGTATCTGCAGAGTGTTGGTAGTAGAACTCATTGGTTGCCATCCTGTTGACAAGGGTGGGTTTTAGACTGTACTATATCACTTAGCTATTATAAGACTTAAGGACACTTCCTTAGGGTCTGGTCCTTTTTTTTGTCGTAATAAGAGAATGTCTGGAACAATCTCACTTTATTCTTCTAAGAGCAGTTTTGCTAAAAGTACATGACAAAAGTATAATTTTGCACAACTTGTATGCCTAAAATACAAGCATTTTATTGCAAAGCTGAAAAATCTTCTTAAAACTAATGAACTAACTCAGCATCCACCACAACTGAATCTACTTCTAGGTGCAACTTGTATGTGAAAGCATTTGGTGTTAATGAGGTAGAAATCTGTAAGAAAATCATGTCCAAATAATAGGTGATTGTCCACCAAGGTGTATACTGAGTTGTTAGTTAGATTAAAATGGGGGCGATAAAAAATTTGGGGTCTGAATTTTCAAATTTAGGCTTCTAATGTTAGGCACCTTTAAAAAAATATATATTTTTAAAAGGGGGATAATTTCGAGTGCTGAGCACTTACAGATCCCACAGACTTCAGTGACCGCTAAGAATGTCTGCAATTTGGGCTGCTTTTATTTGTCTTCAAGAGGTTTAAGGCTGCCCAACTTGAAAGACCCAAGCTGAAAAGTGGTGATCTAAAAATGGGGATTATAACAGATTAAACCTGAGCTGGCCATATTTGTGGTGGCTTTTAATTGGTCTTCTTCGTTTTCTCCTGTCCAGTATTTATTTTTGCTTGTGTGAGAGTGGGTTGAAGATGTGTGTGGATGATGCAAATACACCCAACTGCAGCAGGATTGGGCTGATACTGAGGGGTCTCGGTGGTGAAACTGAAAACTGTTTGTGTAGATGGGAAAAACCATGCTGTTTGGTACAGCAAAAGAGAAAGGGTTGCAGTGCCACAGGAATTTAGTTTGGATTTTCTCACCTCTACTCAGAGAAGGGGTATCAGTAGCGGGCCATGCTGCTTAATCTGCTGTGCTGGGAGGAGAGTGTATGGGTGCAAGAGATTAGACTCTGTTAATTTCTCTTCCTACGTCTGGGATAGCTAAACAACACAAAATACATACAGTAGGAAATGGGCCAGTGTCCTTATCAGCTGAGAGCAAGTTGTTTGTTCCACAGTGCTCAGGTTGTTCATCACATTAGGCTGGAAACTGCTTGCAGCCAACATGCCCAGGGTGAAGAGCTCTCAGCCTGGAACTAGTCCAAGTCTGAAGTGCTGGCTCTGTTTTCAGTGAGTCGAGACACTGCATTGCTGTTACAGAAAGGTCTGTGCTTGTCACTTGGCCCTTCCCCAAGATCATACTGTAGTTCAGTTTATTTACATTTATTCAGCAGCTTGAAGCAATTGCTTCAAGGTTAGTGGAGAACTCACTTGGGTTCATCTCTGTGACAGCTTCATTAGACTGCAGCTCATGATGAGCAAAAAAAAATTCAGTTCTGCAAGGTAACCTGAGATCAGATGAATAGAAAAACTGTGCAATGTTTGCCTAAAATTGAATAAATAAGTTTCATTCTTTTTCAGTGACGTATTAGCATGTATATCCATGGAGAGATGCAGCTTTTTGTTACAGGAAAGGCAATACTGTACGTAGTCCTACAGCTCCTTTGCCTGCAGGATTTCTGCTGAAACTAATTCAGGTTCAGTGCTGTGAGATGACTGTGGAGTTGGGTCCCCTGTGAACCCAAAGCTCAGCCACTCTGTCGGGACTGGTCCATGCCTCTGGTCACCTCCATGGTGGGAGAGGCTTCAGGAGGATGCAGCTCTTAGAGCTGGAGGACCACACAGATTCCAGGCCTGGGATGGGATAGAAGAGGTTACCCCTGCATATTTGCTGAAAAACAGGGAGAAGATAATTCGACAGTGACAGCTGAATGGTGAGGCCTTGTTCAGGAATGACCAAAATCCGACTGTAATAGAGTGTATAATAGATACATAAAATGCATGTGGAATTTAATGCAGCGTAGTGAATGCATACCTGTATACGTATAATACGTGCAAGTGCAGTACTGACTTCTTGCTACTTTAATGTGGTAAATCACAGTTGTGTTTTAGGAAATGGCTTTTTTCAGTCCACAGTCTAGAATTCTGGAGGTTCCATCATAGGGAGACGTATGTCTCCCTCACTCCTATACCAGTGTGAGCTCAAAGGTAAAGTCTTCATTTTGTAAATTAAAGTTAATTTGAAGTGTCTTAAGATGATACGTGGTGGATATTTTCAGATGCTTATTTGCAGGTACTGTTCATTGTGAGTGATTTAGAAGGCTTTTTTTTCAGTAATCAGATACTGTTCAGTATTTTATTTTACATGCACGTAGATAAGTGTTGGCTGAGTAACAGCAAACAGAAATGGGGATTTTTGTGTGTGATTCAGTAGTGGCTATAATTTAAAAGATAGATTTAATGTTTTAAATCTGATAATAGTTACTATGGGTAGAAAGATAACATTTCTCTACTAACATTAGAGCAAGCAAAAGAATTGTATTTAACCCTGATTGTTTCTGTTCTGGAAAATACCTTTTTTTTTCCTTGTGAAAGATCACCATCTTCACTGATGTTGGTATGATTACAGTAGCATTTCCTGACATCTCTCTTGGGGTGACATTCCCTGAAAAAGCTCCAGGATCTGCAGCATGGGTGACTGCTTTATTACAGACATGATAGGTAGACCAAGCAGATGTAGTAAACTTTTGGTTGCACACTTGGCAAAGTAAATGTTATTTTTCTGAGAGCCTGGTCACACTAAAATGATGGAGGACGTTGCATTAGTTCATCAGTATTCAGTAGGATCATGACTATTTTTGGCCTTGCTGTTTGCATATCAGTCCCCATGGTGATTCTTCACCCTACTGGAGTGTTGGCCAAACTCTAGGAGAGCAGAGACTTGGCCGCTGCCTCCTAGAAGACCAAAAAATCAAGATGAAATTATGCACTTCTTCACCAGGGAGCTGAAGGCATTCCAGACAAGGGGAGTTTGCTCCTAGATGGAGAAGATTTGGGCTTTGGTGCATCCAGGCCTGGGGCAGCTGAAGGTGCACATCATGGATATAAGAGCAGTGAGATGCTGCCATTGCATATTCTGCAGCCTTTTGTACCTGGAAGCTCTTTCCAGTTTCTGTAGGGACTGCACCTGTATTGAAAACTCTGAGATTAGGGAGGGAAAAACATTTGATCATTTTCTCGCTAAAAAAATAATAGAATGACAGATAAGTATTAAGAAACTGTTAAGTGATTCATATTTCCTAATACTCCTCACTTAAAATTAACCCTGATAAATGTTCTGCAGTGGTTCTTGTCAAATTCTGAAGGAAGTGTTCCCAGATGGGAATGTTTACCTGTTTCTATGTTTAGGTTATGTAAATGTACAAGTGAAAATATTGATGAAGAGTAGACTAGCTCATGAGAAAAATGGGGATCCCACTCTAGGTAGATTTTGTGTGTTAGTCTGATACACTTATTGTATGATATTGTATATTTACACTTTTATTTATATAAATAAAACTTCTTTTAATGAAAACTGTTTAATACGCCTTATATATTATAAAAAAGTCAGTGGAATAACATGAAATAGATTGTACATTTTTTGATTTCTGTCTCTTCTGTGTCAATCTGTATTGCCATAAACTGTTTTGCTTGGGTTTTTTAGTGACTTTGAAAATAAATGGTATCCTTAGTACTACTCTAGATACTTAATTCTGTTATGCCAGAATCTGTCTGTTCCACAGTTGGAACTGGCATCACAGGGACAAGGATGTCAGGGAGAGCAGTCAAAGATTTTGTGTAAATCCTGTCCAGGTGTACATCTAAGCTAGAACTAAAATAGTGCCCTCTTGAAAACTGCCATTCAATGTGAAGAGGACTCAGGCATTTAAGAAGTGGTACAAGGTGTTTTATAAAACCTGCTTCGGTATCTTGTTTTTTCCTGTCCTTGTTCTAGGAAAATGTGGAGTTTTTGTTAAAGCAGCAGTCTCTGGAGAGTTCTGGCTATAAACTGTACCTCCTGCCCAGACCCTGGGCTGTGAGGGAATGAATTGTATGTGTAGAGAATGATTTTATACAGCTAGGCCTAACCTGCTGCATATGGTTTAAATACCTATGTAATGGTATTTGTTCTAGTTTCCTACCTACTCTGAGGATAAAATTCCCTTCAAAGCCACAGTGAGCTGGTGGGCACAGGCTGGGCTGGAGACTCTGTGTGGATGGAGTGGAGCTGAAGTGGAGCTTACGGTGGGAGATGGAGATCACTGCCTCCAAACTGGGGAGATTTGCATTAAGTGGGCCGCTCTTTTAGACACAAATCACTTCAAACTCACTGCACAGCAGGCCAAAGCAAGCCTTCCTCATGGAAAGATGACCCAGCCCAGAAAGCTCTTCTCAACTGCTCTGATGTGTGGAATGCCAGAGGTGCCCAAAATCCTGGCAACACATGGACACATCAGCTGGTCACTGTGGGGAAGGCTGAGCTAGAGGAAGGGCCTGGCCAGTTTGAGTGTTTACCTCTACACTACAGGCTCCTGTGCATTGCTCTGTTTTTGCTGCTGGGTTGGGCACCTGCAGCATGGTACAGGGCAGTCCTGACCTTTCCTTGGTGTACCCATGGCACTCACCTGCATCTTGTGCCAGGTCTGGCAAGCATCACAATTTCCTCCTTTGCACAGTGCTGCCCAAAGGGGCCTGGTGGGGTTTTGTGCGAGGGGAAAGGAAGGCATTTGCTCTCCTGTGCCGGTGGTGCAGAGGGCACTTCCCTCAGCCCCAGGTTTGTGCCCCAGAAGCTGCTGTATTTGCTTTCAGTTTCCTTCTCTGGGTGCCACGCTGCAAGGTACAAGTGAGCAAGAACCTCAATACCTCATGAGGAGGGATAAGCCCACAGCTTCTGCTGACTCATCCTGTGGGAAAGGCCAGCGTGGCTGGGTCCTAGCCTGCCCTCTGGGCACATGGACTCTTTCCTGGGCTGGAGGGGAAGAGGAAGAATTTTGTGATATACCAGTCTTCCATCTGCCTTGAGACACCTTTTTCCCCATCCCTCTCCCTTGCACACAGCCATGATGATGAGGAATGCTGCAGAGTCTATGCTGTTGTGCAGTGAGACTGTGCAAGGCAAAAACCCAGTAGATTGGGAAGGAGATGCATGGGAAGCTGTGGCATGGTGTGTGCAGTCCCCTCAAGCTTGGTTCAGCACATCTGTCTCCAACTGGAGACTGGCTTCTCCCCCAGGGCTACACAGGGAAAAGCAAGAAGATCTTTTCAGCCATGATTTCCTCTGCCTTTCTCCTCCCCCATGCTGTAACCAGTGCTGGTCCAGCCTAGATCCTTTCTTCTCTTTCACTGACTCCCCTGTATCCATCTCCCTGTTTGTCCTGATTTCTCCAACACATGGCCTGAGTTGGGGTCAGCAGGGCTCAAACCCCTGAGCAGCCTGGCTCTTGTAAGATTAGTCTTGAATATCTTTAATTGAAATCTTAATTGCCACAGTCAGTAGCTAAGTAAAGAGGAATACAAAAGCAAGAAGACACAATGAACTTACCTGTAAATGGATTAGTACGTGTGACTTCATTTATCCACCAAGACATGTGAAGTACAAGAAAATTTTTACTTCTCTCTGTTGTGAAAGCCTTAGGGCACAGGCAAATGAGGAACTTGAAATGTGATTCTACCTAAAAAGTTCAATTTAATTTCTCATTTTTTTACAGCTTTGCTGCTCTCGTGTTCCCTGTTGGCATCACTGAATGTTATCTGAATAGGGTCTGTGATTCTGGTGTGTCTTCCTTCATCTTGATTTCTAGGAATGTGTCAAAGGTGCCAATTTACCACATTGGAACAGAGGCTAATGGTCGCTGTCCCTAAGCAGGGATGATATGAAGGAGATCCCTTGGGGAAAAGGTTCCCACAGGCCACCCTGCAGTCGGTGGCTGGCCAGGAGTAGGACAGGTGGTGGCTGGGTAGGACACCCATGAACACAGGGAAGTGGTGCCACAGGGCAGCACGTCACCCCAATGACAAGAGGAAGTAAAACCTTCCCAGACCACAGCCCTAGCTGCATTTCCTGGTGCCCATGGCAATGCAGGGTCAGCCACAGAGCCAGCTGTGGCTGCAAAGGTGGCATGTCCATCCTGCTGCCTCTGTGCTGCCAGCCCCTGGACCATGCCTTGTGCAATGCTGGGAGATTTCTGGTCCAGCGTTTCGGTGCTTGACTTTTTCCTTTCTATGCAATACTTGGTTGTGTAACTGCTTTTGCAGCACCTTCTTCCTGTGTCCAGCAGCCTCATATTGATAGATGCCTGGGTAGCAAATGATGTGCATTATCTAGGACTGATTCCTCACCTCTTCTGGTAAATGAGAGTTTCTTGTCAGGAGTGTGAAACCAGAGTGTCTCCATCAGCCTTTAGTAAAGCCCATTTTGGACTCTGTTTATAGGGAAAGCCAGTCATGACTTCCTCTTTCATGTAGCTGTGTTTAGTAAAGCACTTGACCCAGCAATAATTAAGTTGTTTTCCTTTTAAAAACCCCTTAGTTTTAATGATCATATGAAAGAACATTTGATGCAAATAAATATCATTTCCTAAAGCAAGGAGTTGCCCTTCCATCCCATAGAGTGTAAAGCTGTTGACTAGGAGGACTATTTTGTGTCAGTCAGGGTATTTTCTGAAGTTAGTGAATATTAAATGCAGAATTTCCTGCCTTTCCACTGATAGTTCCATATGTGCTGGCCTCACCCCTTTGTGCAACTGAATCAGTCTGATACCGTTGGACTAAGCAAACAAGTTACCTGGTGCTGAAATTCCTTGGATTTTTTCCCTACATACCAAAGCCATTTCCTTGGTGTGCTATGGTGGTGCTGGGGAATGTTCAGCATCCAGCTGCTCTGCCTCCCTGATTCCTGATCCCAAGCAGGGCAGACATGACTGTGGCCTCCAGCCTTTGTTGTGGCTTTGTCACATCCCTGTCAGGAGCACAGAGGGGAAAGTGGAAGCAGAATGCTGCCCTTAATTTCTGCCATGCCAGAGCAGGGGACTGTGATCCCAGCTGGGACCCAGGAGCTGAGGGAGGAAATTATCCTATTATTGGTCTTATTCAGGGGTGTTGCTGCAAGCAATCGTTTCTCTGAGATTTGCAAGCTGGCCTGTCCACTACAAAAAGGTTCCTTGCACCTTCAGGTGATGTTCATGTCATGGAGGAGCTGAGCCTCTGAACCTCATGGTGCTCCCACCATCCTTTCATGGTGATGAGGGAATGACACCAGAGCCACCAAAGACAAAATGGCTAAAGATGAAACAGCTGAAACTCTCTTATTTGTGGTCACTGCCATTTCATGGGGTATCTCCTGCTGCTGAAGGAGTGACACCCACCTCCATGCTTTCAGAGGGCTCGTGAGGATTGCACTGCAAAGAGCCCATGTGAGAGAAGGCAGGGCAGCCTTGGTGTGGCCTTTGTTACGTGGGCCAGACAGTGTCCTGACGCACTTGGGTGAGGACCCTTGTTTACAGCTGTAACAGCTTTTGGGACTATTGCTCATTGACAGTCCCGCCATCAGACAGTCACCTGCTTCAGGGGAAATTCTGCCAGACTGAAAGGCAACGCATCATATCCCCAGCCCTTCCTGTCCGGCCTCCTTATGCCTCCATGGGTGCACATAATGCCCTCACACCCTCTTTGTGTTAATGGGAGGAAAGTGATAAAACTTAGTCCTATCCAGTAGCTTGTGCTAAAAATAATGAGCAGCATATGAGACATTGTTTTTCAGCTGATTTATAAAAACATCCCATGAGGGTAAGAGGAAGTATCTCCTTGTCTGGCACTTTGTTTGGGAAATACCACTTGTGCATCGAGTCTCAGGTATAAAGGCATGAGCTGGCCAAGGGGGCCAGGCTGGTTTTCACCTTGGGGACCACAGTGCAAACATGACCCAGGGCTGCACTTGTCCAGCCAGGTGCTTTGGTAGATGGAGAACATTCTAGGCTGGCAACTCTGTCAATTTGCTTTGTCAGGTGGGTTTGTTTTGGTTTTTTGGTATCAGATGCTTGTGGGTGAGTCAAGTGCATTCAGATTGCAATGCCATGCCCCAGTGATAGGACTTTTTTTTCCCCCTGCCCTTTAGGGAGGAGTAGGACAAACATCATGCTATGTAGGTGACTGGATACTGCTCTGGAGGGCTGGACAGGGGCCAGACTCCAGTGGGAAGCAGGTGAGAGTGTCTGAATGTTTTCACAAGTCTGATGAGTCACACAGTTACGATTTGTTGGTGAAGCTTTGCAGACCTCTGTGCAGCACCTACAGAAGCACATTTCACCAGGCTGATGAGCCTTCTCAGGACCACTTCACTGATGCCCTCTGAAATAAAAATCTTCCGGGCTTCTGCTGGTGACTAAGTAGGAAAGAACAGAGAATTATGTCTCTTTGGGGTTTTTGCCTGGTTATTGGAAACAAGAGCCTTTGGCCCAGAAGTTCTTAGTCCTCCTTGCACTGGAAATATGAGCTACAGGGATGATGCACCTTGCCTGTGAAGTTGGGAAAAAGCAGCACAGGGAGTGAGCAGGGAGCCTGCTGCTGTGCTTGGCATAGCAGGGGAGGACCTCAGGCTCTCCTCTGCACGGACACATCTTTGGGTCACAGCTTTAGGGAAGAAGAATGTGCTCTGCACTATCCCTCTGCTATTCCCTTGGGATAAGCAGCATCATTTTCCACTCTTCCCAGACTCCAGCTTCGAACTTTGGAGAAGGTAAAACTTTGCCTGACAAAACGCTGTATCCCTTTCTGCCTGCATCTTAGACAAAACCTTTAACTTGGACGTCTATCCTTTACAAGGAACGCTCCTTTACAAAGCTGCAGCTACTCTAGTAGAAGTAATGGGCCCCCAATACCATCCAAATATTCTGCAGCCAGTAGTTAACAAAAAATATTAGAATAGGTGTCTCATTTTGAAGTTCAGGATCATAGCTCTGTTTTGTTCCTCTTAAAGGCAGAAGGCAAAGCCTAATCTCCCAAAGTATACCTGCTGGCACTCTGCTCTTGCCCTGGTGCTTTTGTCCTGCTGACATGGAAGCATGGAAGGAATTTGCATAATACAATCATACTTTCACAATCCACAAAAGAAAACCCGAGTTATAGCAACCTTTGTGACTCATTTTGCTCGTAAACATTTCATGTTTATTATCTTAGCACAAATTCAAGACATACATGCATGAGGCATACAGCAACACATCTGGCACACATCCAGAACAGGCCTTAAGGAAAACAAACTCATGTTGATAAAGTCATAAAGCAGATCCTTTGCAGAGTAACAAAAGAAATCTAGGGTGGACATAAGCAAGTGTTTGGTTATATACTGGCACTGACCTCTTGTGTCTATGCCTTTTTCCTGAGTTCTCTTTGAACACTACCATTCTTAAAAATGTACAGAAACACCTAAAACATTTCATAAAATCAAGTAGTCTTCGCATAACTAGGCAGACAAATACTGTGCTAACACTGAACTTGGATATCCCCATGACACTGCATTTATGAGTATACTTTTTTTTGTAATAGTAATACGTACTACAGCCTGAAGAGCTGGGTGGGCTCTGCAAGTCCACACCTCGTTTCCTGTTGACTTTGCAAGCAGCATTAATTGAACAGAACAGTTTTATTCACATACTTTTCAGCTACTAATGTGAATGCTAACGCTGAATTCCTCTGAGAGTTCCAGACAGGTGTGGTCATTGTTCATTGTTCAGTGTCCTTGATGAAGTGCAGGATATACAACAGCAACCCTTCTCATGAAGTTAAAGCTGCCTCTGATGAAGATTTGACCAGCTGGATGTAGTTCGAGCCTGGGAACTGGTGTTCCACTGGTCTGAAACCCTTTGCATCTACTTTCTAGTACCTGAAAAACTGACCTATATACATGTCAGCAAAATGCACTGCTTTGCAGTAGTAAAATAAATAACAACTATTCTTGAAACAATATGTTCTCCCTGAAAAGGTACTGGCAAGGTTAAAGGGGAAGGGAAACATGCACATGGCTCAAGACAGCAGCAAAGCTCCCTGTAACAGCACCGGGATGGATGGGGTTAAGACTTCCACTTTGGAAGGAGGCAAAGCCAGTCAGCTTCTGCACAGTGACAGAAGTCAGTGTCAATAGGTAACAGCCCCTGCACAGCTGGTTATGAGAGTGACAGAGTTATATAATTACAATCTTGCAAAGGCAGATTAAGAAGAGATAACAGAAAAATAAATTATAAATACAAACAAGAATTCACTACAAGGCAGGAGAAGACATAATTTGAATAGACACAAATACTAAAGTGGAACTATACAGCCTTATAAAATGCAAATGCACTTATATACAAGGTTAGTTAAGAGAAGGAACTCTCACCAGTGACTTTAGAGGTAGCTGTGAAACAGCTTCAGCCTTCTTCTTGCTATCTTGGACCCATGAAAAATACTGTTTAGGATGGAATCTGACATGAATTGACTGGCAAAGTTACTGTTTGCCTTGACAGCAATCAACATGTTTAATTGAGCTCCTCTGAAGCCAGCCAAAAGTAGTATCCCCTCAGTGAGATGGGTCATTCCCATGCAACCCCTCAGTGACAATGGTGTATCACTATCCAGTGGATGTGCTGCAGCAGCTCCGCCATTCTGGAACTGAAACAAGGAGGCCATGAAATGAAGTGGAAATAAAGTACAAGGGAACAACCTTTGCCCGTAAGTATAATTAAACATTCAAATATCTAAGGCTACTTTCTTGTACCACTGTAACACTCAATTCTATTGGTATTATTTCTTCAAAAAGAGGTAGATGCTGTCCTTGAATAAATAACATTCTCAGCAAAACTTGAGATTCAACTTTAGAATCTACTTCTACTGAAGTTATTTTGTTTCTTATAAAGACACAGCAGAATTGTACTGTTATCAAGAAATTCTTTGTAAGAATTGTGGAAGGAATCCTCCCATATATATTCAAATATGTATCTTATATAATGCCAAAATATGCTTCTATCTCTGAAGCATGATTTATTTCCTTTATCATCAGAAAATATGATGCCTTTTTTTTTGTTTATATGATACCTTTCTATATTGAGTTTTGTCATGTTTTGAACATTTTTTCACACTGTGTTTTGAGGTTAAACAAACAGCTTCCGATTAATAGTTCTGTTAAATTCTCATGACATGCACAAGCANAAATTTATACTATATATTTATAATATAGACTAGAACTATGCAACACTGTGTTAATTCATAGAATAATAACTTTTAGTCTGCAAAACAACATCCTGTAACAAATAATCTTTCAATAGACATAGTGGTTATCTTTAACAAATTTTAATTCCCACCACCAGATCCCTGTCCAGTAGGATCCATACTTCAGAAAAGAGGAGCAGTCAAAAATCCAGCAACTGGCTTTTCCTTTGTGGTACGTGATCCCAAGTTCCAAAACACTGACACTGTTTTCGGCTTCATCCTGGAGGTGGGCTGAATTCCTCGGTGAAACACGGCAATGGGACATGAGGACCAGAAGGTGACTGGGGAGCCCGGGTTCCTGGAAGTGTTCTCAGACCACGGTGAAGGGCAAGTTCAGTCTTGCCCCAGATCTCCCCATGTCACAAGCTTGCCCCGAGTCACCACTGCGCGGTTTAGGGGCTCTGCCCATCGTTATCTTTTTTTCCCCACCTGGCATTCATACGCCAGTATTGCTGTAACATTCTTCAGAGAAATCATGTGATAGCCATCCTCCAGCGGCTACGGGAAGCTAAAAATACAACGCAACGAGATTTGAGGTCTCTTCATCTCCCACTGTCTGTGGAGCCTTTTCTTCCAAACTCACAAAGCCAAGGTCCGCCTCTGTTCCGCTCGCCGTGTCCGCGGGCAGCCCACGTTTCGGGGTTCTGCAGAACAGCTTGGCGAACAGGTTGAGGAGCCTCTGCCGCAGGTTCCATCTGTCGCCGATGCGCGCCAGCTCCAGGGCGCACTCCGCCGCCGCCGCCTCCCGCCCTGCGGAAACACGTGTGGTTTCGCCTTAGATCCTCACACCACCGTACTTTTTGTCCAATTTTTAAACTTTTCCCTCATGGTGAAGCACACCCCACCCCGCGCCCTTTCTGCCCCCCACTCGCTGGGAGCAGCAGCTGTATTCCTCTCGCCTGCACACGGGCGCCCCAGCCGCGTCGGGCGCTGGCCGGGCAGCAGCGCCCGGGCGCAGAACGGTGAATCCCTGTCCCATCCCGTCCCCTCCCGTCCCGTTCCCCTCTTTCCCTTCACCCTCCGGTACCCGCAGGAGCGGCTGGCGGCGTGGTTTTGCGCAGGGTCCGGCCAGGCATCATCGCGGCGACGGGGCGAGACCCGGAGGGGCACGGAGAGCCCAGGTTCGGTTCGGCGGGGCACGGAGCGCCCAGGTTCGGCGAGGCTCGGCAGGGAGCGACGAGGCTTGGTTGGACGGGACACGGAGCGTCTGTGCTCGGCGGGACACGGAGCGCCCAGGCTCTGTTGAGGGCACGATGCGCTCGGGTCCGTGGCAGTCGCGATGTGCCGGCACGGGAGCGGAGCGCGGCGCTAAAAGTCCAGCGGGGATTTCCCTCCGTGGTGACGTAGCGAAAAGGCGGGGGCATCCCTCCCCCCCGACCGGCGGGCA
>VXBI01010017.1:321550-332602 GCA_013397375.1 Toxostoma redivivum | reverse complement strand
ATGATGTTGAGGAAGAATGGTGGAGGGATGGGGAATGCTTGGATAAGCAGAACAAATGGATAAGGTGTGTTATTATCACAGAAGCATAGAATAGTTTGATTTGGAAGGGACTTCTTAAAGGTTATTTAGACCAGCCCCCCTGTTCTCTGCTGCTGGTAGCCACAAAGACAGAAAGATCTTCATCAGGTTGCCCTAAGCTCCATCCAACCTCACCTTGGATGTTTCCCAGGATAGAATATCCACCACTCTCTGAAGAGGCACAACCTGTGCCGGTACTTCACCACACAAATAAAAAATTCTTCCTTAATCTAATCAATGCACCTCTAGTTTAAATCATTACTCCTCGTCCTATTGCAAAAGGCCCTTCTCAACTGTCTGTCCCAGTCTTTCTTATAGGTCTCTTTCAGGTACTGGAAAGCTGCAATAAAGAGTCCCCAGAGCCTCTTTTTCACTAGGCTGAGCAACCCCAATTCTCTAAACCTTCTTTCTATTCAAAGTGATGGTGACCTTGCCCTCAAAACAATCATGGGGAAACAAGCTAGCCTATAGTCATGTACCACTTGCAGCAACTTGGGTCCACCTCCCACTGCTGGATCTTCCCTGTGGCAGTGCAGTGTGTGCATGCCATGCCTCTGGCTGACACATACCAGGGCACACTTACCTGTGCCTGCTGTATTTTTAGATGGTGCTTTTTTGCAAGAAGCAAGAGCTGTAACAAAGTTATCCTTATGCATTTGTGATTGTTGCACAATGTTGGGAGAGCTGCCAGTGATATGTGGATCACTCATCTGCCTCCTGTCTCCGAGAGAGTTGGTATTTCATGTTGTGACACATAGCATGGACTTTTGCTTTTAGGGGAAAATGAAAACCACTTGATGAAAAGAAAGCACAGATGGGTCAGACGTTACAAAGAATTGATTTGTGGCTGAAAGTCAGTAAATTACTACCTCTCCCATCAAAACACAACTTAAGATGTCATAATGTAATGCAGACCCACAACAGGATGTTGCGAGGCTGCATTCAGAGCATAGGAGCCCCTGAAGTCAAGTGTCTAGAAATGCTGGTGGCTTTGAAGTTCCATTAAAAGGGGAATCATCCACCAGCTCAGTGCAGACAGCCTTTTCCCTGCTGTTTGCCAGAATGATGGCACGCTTGAAACATGGCTGATTTCTCTCCCTGTGCAGGGAGCCCCAGCCCCCTTGGTGCCCGGCAGGAGGCAGCTGGCACAGTGGTGCTGCAGGGCTGGCACGTGGCCAGGGCAGTGGTGCATTTCTCAGGGTGAGATGTCTAAAGGAAAGCTATAGCTGGATGAGGCTTTTGCAAGGCCCTTCCCAAAACAGTAAACCAGCACTGTCAACAGCACACAGTGCACCCTGCCAGGCTGTGTCCTGGTGTCAGAACAGCTTAGGTTAGCCACAGAGATGTTTCTGATTGAGGATATATTGCCATCATCTCCCAGCTGGCATATAACCTCTGTGGCATGTGGGCTTATTTCCTTGACCCAGTGTGTTTGGGGTATCTTCAGCTGTATGAACATGCCTGTTAGTAACAGCCCTGCTCAGATAGAGCCAGCCTTTGAAAATCATTCCTGTTACATAAGAAACTGTTTCTTCAAAACAAGTTTTTTGGGTTTTAGGCGGTGGCAAGGCAGGTAAACAGGTCAGGAGGATGTTTGCATGATGCATCACCCCTTGTGGAGGAGGTGTGGTGGTCTGCAGCATGTGATGCCTGGGGCTGCATGGCCTGCATGTCAGCCACAGTCTGACAGCTGCTTCACAAATCATGGAAGCCTCTCCAGAATGTCAGCACAAGGGGCTGGGGCCTTACTGAGACCCCCACATGCTGCTCCTGCCCCACTTGGTGCTCAGCAGTGTCCAGTGCAGGCAAAGTGCCCACAAACTTAAGCCATGAGTTCATACTGGTCTCTTGTGCTGCTGGCATGTGTGTGTGTGACTTTGCACATTTATTTTGAATGTTTAGACAGAGCCAGGTATGACCTGCAGCTTGTTCTTCTTTGTGAATCTGGAGACAGATCAAATACTTGAGCAAATTATTTAAATTACTCTTCCTTTAATGAGGCCCAAACCAAACTTACCTCAACCCTGTCCTGCTCAGCAACACTTCCTCACCCTGAAGGCAGATAAGTTTAAAGGGCAGCTTGTCTCTATACCCCTGCAGCCAGGCAAAGAGAGGGCCCTTCTCTTGGGCTTATGTGAGAGAGATTCTTTCCTATCAGGGCAGCTGGGCACAAAGCAGGGGGATAGTTGAGTTGAGAGCATTCATTTATTTTCCTTGTTTTATTTTAAAATAGTGATAAAGGTAATAAAAATAGAGTAATAGGTAATAAAGGATACAAGGTAATACAGAAGGATAAAAGGCAATAAAAAGGGGACACTTTATTGTGCAAAATGGGTTTATAGACCAGCCTGTGAGCCCGAGTACTTGAAGTGCTCATCTCATGTATCTGAGTGCAGTGTTGTAATGCACTGCAGGTTAGAGGGGAATTGCCACAAGTTCCAGATCTGGCCCATATCCTCGTGGGGTTTTACTGGTGTGTTTGGGAGTTACTGATGTGTAAATCACAGCCCATTTTGGCGGGAACAGCACACGGTGAGGCCACTGCTAATTATAGGATTGTGCAACAGCGCAAAGTCGATCGTGGTTTCAAAAGCCACCAGCGAGCTCTGACATTTTCTATTTCGATTCCCCTAAATAAAGAAGTGTATCTGTGGGAAGCACAGGCCCCCAGGAATCTGCTGTACCAGACCAGCCACAAAAGTTTTTTCTTGCTGTGACCACACTGAACAAGACCACAGGTCCCCAGGTGGGCACAGCCATAGCAGGGAGCAAAGTAGCAGCCCAAGGAGCACTGCTTATCTGGAGCAGCTGTCCAGTTTATTTCTGCTTAGTACCCTTTAAAGTTATCACAATTAATACAGATGAGAGGAGAAAATCACCTTTAGATAATGTGCTCCAAGCTTCACTGATGTGTGGTGGTGTGGTTTTATCAGGAACGTGTCATTATAAGACAGCATGTGACATATTCTCACCACACATGACAACAGCGAGCAGGCTCGCTGGAAGGAAATCGAATGTTGCAGAGATGAAATCAAGAGTGGGAGAGAAAGGAAACTAGGTGTTTTTTTCTCCAAACTCAGTTATTTATGCTGAATCATTTTTAAGCTGTTTCTGTGCCTCTCTCTAAGCTCTTAAATAAATCTTTGGTACTGTTTCATCACTGGAGTTTATCTTCTCATCTTCCCAAGACTGGTGTTGACAGCTCTTGTGTTAACTGAGAAGTTGTTTGTTTTTCTGTCTCCCTTTTCCTGTTTCTCCAGACTGCAGAGTCGACAGTTCCTGTTGATCCCTGTGTGTCTCTGCACTCGACCAGGAAACTCTATTGTCAGGAGTACAAACCAAGGTCATTTCAGGAAAGTACAGTGGCATGTGGCCATGAGCCAGGCAAGAGAGGGTGATGAGAGCCATGGATAAGTTTTTGTTTGGTTGTTTTTGTGGCGTTTTGGGTTGGTTTTTTTGTTGTTGTTGTTGTGGTGTGGGGGTTTTTTTGGTTGTTTTTTTGTTTGGTTGGGTTTTTTTACTGGGTTTTTTCTTCTTAAATCATTCTAATTCTCTGGTTTGCTCTTCTCAGGCACCTTCCCTCCAGGGATTTCTCTCACTATTACAAGTAAATCTTCCTAAATCCTCCAGCCTTAAGCATTAATCTCAACCTCACTTTTCAGGGAAATGGCCTTGTTCTATGTTAATACTATCCTGGTGGCAACTGCAGTAAAGCTTTGGCCTCCAGCAGCGCTGCTGACACTTCCACTGTGGCGAGGGAAAAGGTTAATGCAGCTTTTGGTAGTTAAGTGAAATACTCCAGCTAATTTGACTTTGATTTGACAAAGTGATCCCACACCACCCAGGAAAAGAAACTAAGGAGAATTGCACGTCCACTGCTGGGATGTAACCCCACTCACACAGAACTCATGTGCTGTTTAAATGTTACCTAATGCCCCAAAATTAATTCTTAGACTCTCCCTCCTATGCTGTTCTCTCCTGCCTGCTTCCCTTGAAAGCTTAAATGCTCTTAGAAAAGGTGAACTGCATGGTTGCTCATACATTATGGTGCTCTGTCACTGGCAGAGTGACACACACCTTTTCCTCTATGAGCACCCCTGTGCAAAGCAGGCAGTACTAATTTATTACTTGCAAAATGCTACTGAAAGATGACTCACATGTCTGATCTGATGCCCATCCAAGCCAGAATGGGCCAGCCGCTTTTCCTGCTGAGAGCAGTAACATTTGGTTGAGGATGGGGTTGAATAGCAGAGACACTCCTTGATATAGCTGGAAAGTAAGAGAATTTATATTGACTACAAAGGAGTATTTATAAGGAACATTTGTTGACATAATTGTTCTGGTCTTAGGCTAAGATCAGTTTTATATTAGGTGGGGCAGATTATCTGCTGAGCTGAATTTTCTGTGGAAGCAGAAAGCAGAGCACCTGCAGGTGGTTCCTTGTAAGGTCATTCCCAATTCAACTCCTTGGTAGTCACCAAAAAAGGTTTCTAGTTTTCTAAAAAGGTTGTAAGAGATGGAAAGATTCACTAGGTGCTTTGTTAAGTGATTTTTAGCACCTGTGAAGTTGACGACACCCTCATAAAAGCCAGTCTTTGCTGACTGCTATCCAGAGGTAGGAGTTAGTAAAGTAAATATTGGCGTTGATGGCTGTTTATGAGGCTAGTATTTGCTGAAGAGGTCTCCTCCATGTGTGTAGGTGTCTGTGCAAACGCCAGGCATAGTGTTAGCACAGCTGCACCATTACTGCTGGGTTTTTGCAGAGGTCCTCCCTTGGACAGTGACTGCGGCTGTTTTCTGTCTTGCTATCTTTGTTGAGAATGTGAATGTGCTCCATTTCTGAAATTCTTCATGCTTGCTGCCCTGGCAGATCATTTTCAGGTTCTGGCTCCCTTGTTTTCCTGGTTCCCTTGTTTCCTGCGCCTCCCCCGCATTTTGTCATAATTTTTGTGTATAGTCAATGCAGCAGGCATGGGGTTGAAAAAAAAAAGGGAAATCCCATTTGTGAGACAGTTGCTGCTTTGCTGGCATGCCAATGCCTTGCAGCTGAGGCAGCAACCTGTTAACCCCCACAGGGCTTATTATTGGTGACTTGCTGTGAATCAGTGAAGTCTAACAGGAGAATTAGAGAATCCAAGCAAGCTTTTCTGGACTCNTGTGGGGGTTTTTTTGGTTGTTTTTTTGTTTGGTTGGGTTTTTTTACTGGGTTTTTTCTTCTTAAATCATTCTAATTCTCTGGTTTGCTCTTCTCAGGCACCTTCCCTCCAGGGATTTCTCTCACTATTACAAGTAAATCTTCCTAAATCCTCCAGCCTTAAGCATTAATCTCAACCTCACTTTTCAGGGAAATGGCCTTGTTCTATGTTAATACTATCCTGGTGGCAACTGCAGTAAAGCTTTGGCCTCCAGCAGCGCTGCTGACACTTCCACTGTGGCGAGGGAAAAGGTTAATGCAGCTTTTGGTAGTTAAGTGAAATACTCCAGCTAATTTGACTTTGATTTGACAAAGTGATCCCACACCACCCAGGAAAAGAAACTAAGGAGAATTGCACGTCCACTGCTGGGATGTAACCCCACTCACACAGAACTCATGTGCTGTTTAAATGTTACCTAATGCCCCAAAATTAATTCTTAGACTCTCCCTCCTATGCTGTTCTCTCCTGCCTGCTTCCCTTGAAAGCTTAAATGCTCTTAGAAAAGGTGAACTGCATGGTTGCTCATACATTATGGTGCTCTGTCACTGGCAGAGTGACACACACCTTTTCCTCTATGAGCACCCCTGTGCAAAGCAGGCAGTACTAATTTATTACTTGCAAAATGCTACTGAAAGATGACTCACATGTCTGATCTGATGCCCATCCAAGCCAGAATGGGCCAGCCGCTTTTCCTGCTGAGAGCAGTAACATTTGGTTGAGGATGGGGTTGAATAGCAGAGACACTCCTTGATATAGCTGGAAAGTAAGAGAATTTATATTGACTACAAAGGAGTATTTATAAGGAACATTTGTTGACATAATTGTTCTGGTCTTAGGCTAAGATCAGTTTTATATTAGGTGGGGCAGATTATCTGCTGAGCTGAATTTTCTGTGGAAGCAGAAAGCAGAGCACCTGCAGGTGGTTCCTTGTAAGGTCATTCCCAATTCAACTCCTTGGTAGTCACCAAAAAAGGTTTCTAGTTTTCTAAAAAGGTTGTAAGAGATGGAAAGATTCACTAGGTGCTTTGTTAAGTGATTTTTAGCACCTGTGAAGTTGACGACACCCTCATAAAAGCCAGTCTTTGCTGACTGCTATCCAGAGGTAGGAGTTAGTAAAGTAAATATTGGCGTTGATGGCTGTTTATGAGGCTAGTATTTGCTGAAGAGGTCTCCTCCATGTGTGTAGGTGTCTGTGCAAACGCCAGGCATAGTGTTAGCACAGCTGCACCATTACTGCTGGGTTTTTGCAGAGGTCCTCCCTTGGACAGTGACTGCGGCTGTTTTCTGTCTTGCTATCTTTGTTGAGAATGTGAATGTGCTCCATTTCTGAAATTCTTCATGCTTGCTGCCCTGGCAGATCATTTTCAGGTTCTGGCTCCCTTGTTTTCCTGGTTCCCTTGTTTCCTGCGCCTCCCCCGCATTTTGTCATAATTTTTGTGTATAGTCAATGCAGCAGGCATGGGGTTGAAAAAAAAAAGGGAAATCCCATTTGTGAGAAAGTTGCTGCNAAAAAAAAAGGGAAATCCCATTTGTGAGACAGTTGCTGCTTTGCTGGCATGCCAATGCCTTGCAGCTGAGGCAGCAACCTGTTAACCCCCACAGGGCTTATTATTGGTGACTTGCTGTGAATCAGTGAAGTCTAACAGGAGAATTAGAGAATCCAAGCAAGCTTTTCTGGACTCCACTATGGTGATCTGAGATTCCCAATGTAGCACAGAGCCAGTGCTGCAGTGTCTCCCCTGTACCTTTCCAATGCTCTCCAGATGGGACAGGTGCTATTTTGCATGGGCAGGAGATTTTTAGACTATTGTGAACAATGATTTCTTTGAGCTAGGTTTTGGAAGTGCCTCCTTTGAACAATCTCTGTTTGGATAAAGAATTCCTTAGTGCCCCTAAATCCTACAAAACAGACATAAAGTGGAAAAGGTTTTAAATGGAGCACCTCTCCTGTGAGGAAAGGCTGACACAGACAGGATTGCTCAATCTAGAGCAGAGAAGGCTTAGGAGTGACCTAACCTTGACCTTTCAGTAGCTGAAGGGAGCTGACAAGAACAACGGAGAGGGACTTTTTATAAGGGCATGTAGTGACAGGACAAGGGGGAATGGCTTCAAACTGGAAGACAGTGGGTTTAGATGAGATATCAGGAAGAAATTCTTTACTGTGAGGGTGGTGAGGCATTGGAACAGGCTGCCCAGAGAAGCTGTGGATGCCCATCCCTGGAAGTGTTCAAGACCAGGTTGGATGGGGTTCTGAGCAACTTGGTCTGGTGGGAGGTGTTCTTGTCCATGGCAGAAGGGTTGGAACAAGATCTTTAAGGTCCCTTCTAACAGAAGCCTTCCTATAATTCTGTGATTCTCTGAACTTGGAGCAAAAGATAAGATTTAATAAGATTTAATGGAGGGACTGAACCAAGATGGAATATAGTATATTTTGTGAAACATTCTCCCTTGAAATTATTAGGGCTTTAAAAAGTGTTTTGGTGTTTCATTCACTCTAAAGATTAGAACTATACATTTGAAAAAAGATAGGTGATATGTTCAATGTAATAAGTATAAGATCTCCTCTACCATTCAAATTGCCAGTGATTTATGTGAATAAGCTGTTAGGTGTGTTTGGTGCAGCCTGGGGCCATGTCTTTGCTACAGCAAAGAAAACAAATAGAAAATATTATTTAAGTTTCACTTCAAAATGTCTATTCAGGAGTAAAAATTGCTTGAAAGTATGAGACTTTATTGTGAGTAGATCATCACAGTCCAGACCTCAGGAGCTGGCAGAAGTATAGGAGCAACTTGTTCCTCTACTCCAAAAATGTGCGCGCGCACACACACACACTGCCATTATTATCTATTTCAGTGGATTATGGTGAATTCTAGCAGCCTCCAGCCACCACAACACTGCTGGGGGAGGCTGGGCCATTTCCATTTCAGGATCTGCATGCTGCATTGAGGCAGTGTGAAACCTCTACACGAGAGGTCCCTTTGATGGCTGTGCTGGCAGAGAAGCGGCGCAGGCTGAATCCGTCTTGGTGAAAGCTGTCAGGGTGGCAACCAACTGTGAAGACAAAGGGGCCACTTGACTCATCACTAGTCTGACAACAGATTTAGTTATGAGAGTGCTGACAACATCCCATATTGTGAAGTAGTTTCACTTTAAAACTGATAACGCTGAAGTGAGCTCATTTCCTTTTTTATTTTTCATTTTTCTTTTGCAGAACACATACAGAGGAGAAGAAGGTGCTGACTTTTTCTGCCTTTTCTGAAGAGGAGACAAAAACCTCACAGGAGATGGGAAGTCCCCTACAGCTGCTCTGCTGACAAGCCCCAGGAGCCTTAGGTACAAAGGGCTGCAAGAAAAAATGTGTTTGGTGGCCATGACCTTGCACAGAAATGGAAGGAAATTTGTCCCTTCCTCTCAAAAGGGAGCTCCCTTTGGGCTTCCAGTGCTTTCTCTGAGTGAGAGCAGCCCCCAGAGGAGAGGGGGAGATGCTGGAAGTGTTTGGACAGGGTAGTCAGATGCAGAGAGGAGTGCTGAATTCGTGTTACCATGCTGACCTAGTCATTGGATCCATCCACATCTTGGAATCAGGAGAGCCCTGCTGTGGGGAGCAGCTCCATGCAGCACCATCAACTGCAGATCACAATCCCCCCTTTGCTAAGTGAACCCCACATTTGAGATTCTGCTTCATTTTTTTCCCAGGTGACATCAGGGAATGCAAAACTGGCACAGAGCTGATTTTTGAAATCCACACTGGCTCTGAACATGGGGACGAACTTCTGCCATGCATCCATAACCTTGTGTGGGGGGAGGTATGCCTCCCCACAACATACTCACTTTAGGCTCTGGTTGTGCTGTGAGAGGGAAAGCTGTGAGGGTGACCTTTGGCATTAATAATGCAAACAAAAAAGTGAGAAATAACAAATCTCCCTTGTCAGGACACCGTGTTCTTCCTCACAAGAGACCTCTCTACAGATGCACCGGCTGACTCCAAAGTGAATAAAGGAGAAGTAAATAGGGGAAACAGAAAAAAGAGGGTTGCACTTAACAAAGTATTTTCTGTGCTTCACAACCTGTTTTTATTCTCTGGACCCCTATGTGCTATGGGCAATACTTATGTCAGCTGCTCCATGCCTCCCTCATGGGTGTGTGTGCCATGCGTGTGCCCTGTGCCCCTCAGCAGGGCTGTCACCATTCCCACCTCTTCTACATGGGCAGGAGAGGATTGGAGGAATGTGGGTGCCCAGAAGGAGAAAACAGAAGGGGGACAGTGTGTCAGTGTGGGGGTTGTGTGGCACAGGTGTAGGAGCTGACTTCACATGACAGCATCTTGGGTTGCATCATGCTCTGTGGTCATGACACCATCCTGCCTGCCTATTTCATCACCTTGTGGTGGGCTATGGTGTGCACACAGCCTGTGAATCTGGAAGGAGCTTTTCATCTGCAGAGACACAGGAAGTCTTGCAGGAAGGGTTTGCTTTGTTGTTTCTCTTTTGCTTGGTGTTTTAAGGGTTTTTTGCTTTGTTTTTCGTTTGTTTCTTTGTTCTGTGTGCTGTTTTGGTTTTAACATAGGGCAATTTAATTGTCAGGTGTTTTCAGGTGTCCAACAGAGGACCAGGCTGTACCTGTGGTTATGGCAGAGCATGGTGGTGGGAAGGGAGAGGTGATGGGAATTCTGTGCTGAGGCGGAAACAGAGGACCTTGGGGAAGGGGTGAGAGGTGGAGGAACCTGAACCTACCTGGAGAAACCCAGGGTGTGGGACCAGTTGGCCTCAAGACTATCAATGTAATCATTGCATCCTCAGCTGCACGTTCCTGCTGTCCAGCAGAAGCCACATGAAGCAGAAATCACAGTATATCTAGCAATGGTGGCATCTAAGTCTCCAGCCCAGAAGTTCAAAACATCACAGAACTGCAGATCTGGCCAATAAAACTGGCAGTGATAGTGTCAAGTCTAAAAACTCAGAAGGCTCAGATGAGAAACACCCACAGAAGTTTGGATGCTCAGTCAGTTAAATAACCTGAACTTTCAGTTTTACCTCAGGGCTGAATCACTATGAAAACCACCTTTTTTGCAGTATCTCAGTAATTGTCAAAAGTTGGAAAATTATATCATCCGTCAAAACAACAAGTAAAATACCTTGTCAGGCATTTAAAAGCCTCAGTTAAAAATGTCTTTGTATTGTATGTGTGAAAATAGACTCACAAGAGCCATCAGTCAATGACCCATTGCAGTTCTGGGTAGTACGGAGAATCTCTAGAATCCCTTTTTGTGAATTCAGACCCCAAATGATAAAGCATGTACAATAAGCAATTCACTGAATCTAGTATTGCCATCTGTGATAATCATTGCATCTATCCATGGTATTCCTCACAGTGCCTGTTTCTGATTTTCTTCCTGTCTCCACTTTTTCCTTCCTTCAGTTTTTTCTTTTATATTTTCAACTATTTTTTAAATTGTAATATGTTTTGAACAGCACTTCAAGGTTTTGAACAGCAGTTTGTCTCTGCCTTCTGAATGATGTCCTAACAACCTAACAACCCAACAACCTAATAACTTACAAAAATTAAAGAAAAAAATTAATTTAAGCACATCTGGTAAACTGGTATACCGATCTACAATTTTTTTGTTGTTATTTTTGGTCTAGCTATCCTAGGTCGTAAGATACTTGAGGTGAGGGTTATTGATTCCAAATGACACCATATTGATATTATTATTATTATTAATAATAATAATAGACTCCATTGATGTGTGAAAAATTATACTACTAGTTTACAGATAAT
>VXBI01010017.1:275754-321511 GCA_013397375.1 Toxostoma redivivum | reverse complement strand
CATAATGGTTGCAAATGTGAGGTATACATGTAGTTGGAGCAATCACCAAAATTATACATGTCACCTGATACTTACGAAAGCTTAAAGAAGATCCCATTTTTTCACAGACACACAAGCAAAGTGGTATGCAAGCTGAAAACCTCTAAGGCACAGCTTCCCCCCTAAAACCACAGCTGCAGTATTGCTTCTCTTTCCTTAGTACAGGGTTCATTACTAGAGACAGATTGCAAACATCCTATATTCATTATAATGTGACCTACCTGGAGTACTGGCTCCAGTTTTGGGACCCCCACTATAATAAGGGCATGGACCTGTTGGAACAAGTCTGGAGGAGGTCAGGAAGATGAACCTGTGAAAAGAGGTTGAGAGAGTAGGGGTTCAGCCTGGGGAAATGAGGTCTCTTGAGAGATCTTCTAGCACCTTCCAGTACCTAAAGGGGCTACAAGAGACCTGGACAGGGACTTTTCACAAGGACATGTGGTGATAAAACAAGGGATAATGCCTTTAAACTGAAAGAAAATAGATTATAGAAAATAGAAAATAGATTAGAGTAGACACTAGGAAGAAATTCTTTCTGTGAGGGTGGTAAGGCACTGGTACAGGTTGCTCAGAGAAGCTGTGGATGCCCCATCCCTGACAGTGTTCTAGGCCAGGTTGGATGGGGCTCTGAGCAATCTGATGAAAGGTGTCCCTAGTGGCAGGGGGTTTGGAATAAGATGATCTTTAAAGTCCCTTCCAATGCAAACCATGCTATGATTCTATGATTTCATTTTTCAATTATTTTTCATATCCTCCCAACAAAATAGGACAACATAAATTCGACAGATTGTAAAGCTAGTGCATGGGAAATGGAGCCATTAGCAGCCAGGAAAAGGAGCCTGTTCAGTGACCTCCCATGATACCAAGACCTTGGTGGTTGCAGACTTCTCTCAGAAGCAGAATATGGTGTGCTGTCTATAGAGCAAGAAAAAGGGCAGGTTTCATAAAAGCAGGACATCTAGGCATTGCAGTTGTGGTACAAATAGGTATTTTCTACCTGCTATTTTCTTTTTCTCTACTTTCTCTACTTTCTCCACAGTCCCAGGGGTTTGGTGCTAAGGCGTGTTTCAGAGCAAAGTTTTTGGAGGGTGTGCTCAAGGCAGCCATTTCTGCACCAAGGTAGTGCTGCTGATGTGCTGAGCACTCAGCCATGAAGAGAGACTTTCTCATGGCCTTCTTTTAATAGCTAAGGTCATTCCAGCTGGATGCACCTGGCTGTTCTTCTATCCCCCACCAACAACCCGTATGGTCACCAGTGCAAGGCTTTCAGCACAGGACTTTCACAACATCCTCCTAGGCAAATTCAGGCAGTGTGGACTGGATGACTGGGCAGTGACATGGATTGAGAAGTGGCTGAGTGGCAGATCCCACTGGGCCATAATCAGTGGCACAGGGTCTAGTTGGAGGTCTGTCACTAGTGGTGTCACTCAAGGTTCAGCACTGGCCCAGTATTGTTTATCTTTACTCTTCAGCAACGTGGAGAAAGGGGCAGAGGCCTCCTCAGGATGTTCACTGGTGACACAAAGCTGGGAGGAGTGGCTGATACCCCAGAGGGCTCTGCAGCCCTTCAGAGGGACCTTGACAGGCTGGAGAGAGGGGCAGAGAATTGTCTGGAGTTCAACAAAGGCAGCGCAGTGCCCTGCACCTGGGAGGAACAGCCCCTGGCACTGGCACAGGCTGGAAAGCAGAAGGACAAGGAGCTGGGGTGCTGGTGGACAACAAGCTGTCCATGAGCCAGCAGTGCCCCTGTGGCCAGGAGGGCCAGTGGTGTCCTGGGGTGCATTAAGAAGAGCGTTGGCAGCAGGTGAAGAAAGCTGACCCTGCCCCTCTGCTCAGCCCTGGTGAGGCACATCTGGAGTGCTGTGCCCAGTTCTGGGCTCCTCAGAAAAACAAAAACGTGGAGCTCCTGGAGTGGGTCCAGTGGAAGATGACAAAGGTGATGAAGGGACTGGAGCATCTCTATTCTGAAGAAAGGCTGAGACAATCAATCCTGACAAGCCTTGAGAAGAGATGGGACCAAGAGGGGACCTCGTCAGTGTCTGTCAATGTCTGCAGGGAGGGGTCAGAGCATGGACCAGGCTCTGCTCAGTGGTGCTGGGCAACCAGACAAGAGACAATGGACAGAAACTGATGCATGGAAAGTTCAACCTTCCAGGATCTTCCGGGAAGAATCACTGTGGGAGTTACTGCACATTGGAACAGATGCACAGAGAAGGTGTGGAGCCTCCCTCACTGGAGATACTTAAGAGCCCTCTGGATGCAATCCTTGGCAGTGTGCTCTAGAATGGCCCTGCTTGAGCAAGGAATTTGGACTGCTTGGGCCCCTGTGGTCCTTTCCAACCTGACCCATTCTGTGATTCTGTGAGATGTGATGGAAGAAAATTCTCAACGTGAGCCAAGGAGTATTTGACAATGTTACTGGAATGGAAGGTCAAAGTCACTGTGTTCTCTGGGATAGTTGGGCCAGTGCATTTTCCTGTGGCTGCAAAGTATTCAAGCACATGCTGTGGGCTTGAGGGAGAATCTGCACAGCACATTTGGCATTGTCACGCAGGGGCAGCTCAAAAACATGTAATGGTGGCTATGGGACATCTGAGAAAGATGTTTGGACCTCTGAAAATAAAATGGGCATGAAGAAATGTTTCTCTTCTTTTATTCTACCAGTTTTTGGCAATCTAGAAAAATAAGGACTCCTTTATTCAGACAATACATTTAAGAGCTACCTATTAAATAAACATAATGATATTGAATCCTACAGGGGGATTCAATTCAGAAGAAAACAAAGTTTTCTTCTGAACCCATTTGCACTTTTGACTTGGACTCTACTGTTTGGCAGTGTGGCTAATTCCACACAGGAGTTAGCAATCTGGTTACCCTGGCTCTGATTTATCACCTAGATGTTTTTCTCTAGCTCTGCCAGTATTACTCATTTCTAATTTGCCTCATTTGCAAGACACGTGAGCTGGGTAACTGTAGTAAACTTTCAGAAATCCAGGAATGATGAGACATGTTCACAAAAATAAACCTAGGCCAACCCTGCTGTGTCTCTGAGGATGTTTGGTTAGTCTGTTTAATTTTCTGTCCATTGGCATGGAAAATCAGCTGATGGGAGGGCCTCTTTAAGAACAAAACTGAGAACAACTCTTTTGCAAAGGAGGAAAGCAGTCATCAAAACTTGGCTATGTAATTATGGACTATACAGATCTTATATTTACTGAAACAGAGGAAATGGAACAACTTTAAACTACATGTTTAAAATATGCTTCCGCCAATACACAGCACAATTAAAATCTATCTTCATTTCTCTTTGCTTTGGAGCTTAATTAATGTTTCCACAGTTCAGTAATCTCTGGCCTCTCCACAATCCCTTTTTATAGTGTTTCTCTGATTATTTAACGCTGAATTATCAAGAATTCTTACTTCTGTCTGTAGACTAGCTGAAGACAATGTTAGTGATGGGGTAAAGGGATCCTTTTAAAAGAATAAAATTTAGAAGTTTTAAAGGGATGACAATCTTTACATATTTTGATTAAGCATACATATGAACAGGACTGTGGGGAAAACAGCACTCAATTAATACCATTAAACTATGTTCTCAGAGAGTCTTAAAATGTAAAACCTGGGAGGAGGGAAAAGGAAAAGAAGAAAAGGCCTCCAAGGACTCCTTATGGGAATCATTATACTTGCTTCTCTCCCTCCTTCAGAGACCAGAGGAGTAGACACTTCATGTTGTGTAGGGTCAGAAGCTCTGCTCATTACTAAATTGGTAGATAGTGTGCTGGAAGGTCAGTCTTTGTCTAATGTTGATACTTTCTATTGTGTTATGGAGCTTTAACCTAACCACAGCCTTACAGTGGAAATCCCCAACAGGTAATATTTTATCTTTCCTTTATTCCTTTGGCATTTATTTTACAAAACATATCTGGGAGCTGTTTTTTTTTCAAGCCATTGGTGCAGAAGACAAAAAATTGAAGCAGAGGCCACACCAGGGAAGGACATAATCATCAGATAAATAATTGTACCCCTTCCCTAAGTTCTTGCCTCTGGCCCACGGTACTGGGAACTGAGCCAGGCTCATGGCATTGTGACAAGCAAGCATGAGCAGGGGATGGGAAGTATCCTCTTCTCCTTTGTTGCCTTGGTACAACAAACCCCATTACCCAGTTTAACACTGGCATCAATTAATTGCTATCCTTTCCCCCAGTACTGGCCCCTGGACTTAACATTCTGCTTTGTATCCTCAAAGAGCTGCTCCAGTGGGTCAGCTGCATGACCACAGGAGCTTGGCCCTCTTGCAACATCTCCTCCTCCTCTGCTGTGGGCTTGCAAATCCCTCGAATCCCCATCTGAATTTCTGGGGTAACAGGCACTGGAGTGAGGATGCACGGAGAGGTCCCACACCTCTGTGTGTGTGTGCCTGGAGGGGTGGGGTGATAAACACTGCTGCTTGCTCAGAGAAGTGGAGTCCCTTCTGCATTGGCTTCTGCCACCTGCCACAGGAAAGTGAAATAATCACAGGAAATCTCAGTGGTGTCTCACTCTCTGTGTTGTAGTTTCATGAGCTCCCAACCAATAGACTTCACTACACAACTACTTTGATTTCTTCTATTCTTCTTTTTTTCCTCATTCTTTCTCCCTTCCTAACTTTTTTCTTTATATTTTTCCTTTTCTCTTTGTTTTCTTCTTTTGGGAGATGACATATTTGTATACTACCTATTAAAACTTCATCATTTTGCATTGTAGGACTATTCAGGTAACTGCAAAACAGTGTTTGCACTGTGCCTCAGGATAGGGGAGCTGCAGATGACAGCTTTTGGCAAAATTTCATCTATTTGCTCACTGGGGAGGCCTGAAAAACCTGATATTCAGGTTTAACTCGAAGAGGACCTGAAATGACTCATGGTCCATATTTGACCCTATGTTTGAGGAAGATGCCCTCATGACTATGAACAACCTATTCAACAGGGCAGCAAAGGCACTGCCAGAGTAAGGAGCACTTTGAGAAAGGCTTTAAAATTCTGTGTTTTGGCCTCTGCATGGTAAAACTCATTTAATCAGCTGTCAATTAATTTCCTTCCTTGTACTAGCCAGACCATAATAATGGTCACTCATGTTTACATAGAAGAATTTATTTTAAAAAAGGCAAATGAACAAGAGGCAGAAAACAGATTGTTTTTCAGAGGAACACGAACAGACTTTGCATGGACAAATACTGATGCAGTGATGTTGGTGCAACAAGTTTCCAACCATAGCCTTTGTTTAGACACCTTTATTTAGTTTCCAGATGGAAGGAGACAAGTGGTCTCTATTTAACTCAAGCATAGTTACCCAAAATGCCTTTCCACCTCTCAAAAGCAATGGAAAATGGGTGCTAACTGAGGATGTTTTTCAGATCAATCCTGAGAAACCCATGAATATACCATGTAGCACCTCCAGTGTTAGCTGCCCACATAGGTTTCCTGGGCACTTAGGTGTGAAAGATGCCATGAAGAAGGGTGCAGGTAGGGTAGGGTGGTGGAAGTCTGGAAGTTTCCAGAGCCTTCCAAGCTGCTTTAGGATAAAGGAGGAAAAAGCAATGTGTGAAAGGAAAAGTACAAGAGGTGATAAAGGATAAAAGTGTGGGATAAAGAGGTAAAGATAAAAGTGTTTACATGTGCTGTAAATGTCCACGGAAGCAGTAACAGAAACATGAAAACCTGAATGGCGTCTTACTCTCTTACAGCTGGTAAAGCAAAACCTGTAGATGAGGCACAGAGCTCAGTGCAACAGCAGGAAGCTGTTACCAGAGATTTTCCCAGGCTGGTTCCTGGGAAAGGGCTGTTCTGTGTTCTTGGAGTGGAAACACAGACCTGCAGAGGGGAAAAATACTAGAATCAAAACACCAGGTATTACAAAAATCCTGTGAAAATTAAGGCTTTGCAGGACATAATTCAGAGGGAGACTGTAAAACCTAGAAAACAGGTATTGCATCATTTCTGGGGGGTGGGGTAATTTATTATTCTGCATGAGTGGGCACATCACTGCCAGCCAGAAGTCACACAGCAGAGCTGTGAGTCATCCCCTGAAGCAGCCCTCAGCCCGATAAAATTCATCCATTTTCCAGCTTTGTTTGAGTTGTGTATCCAGTTGTCCTCGTTTTACAAACCAAACTTTAAGTTACTGATTCAAAACCAACAAAAAAAGCACACATTCTTTGAAGTCTGGGTGAAAATAAATGTTGAAATTCTTGGACTCTGTGATGAGCCTCCCAGACATTACTTGCTTCTTGAAAGGCTTAATCCTGAAAAAGTCCCTTGTTTAAAGCACAGTGAAATGGGTCACCCTGTAAATACATATATTGAAAGGCCCCCAAAGCCCAGTACATTAATCTTTTCTATTTTTGACTTTGTGAAATACCTCAGCCCTCACCTTGAGGCCTTCTCATAGCAGGTATTTTTTTTTAATTAAATGTGGTTGCTGATGTCTGAGGTTTTCTTCACCTTGTAGTTCAGCCTTGTCTGATTGGTGATATATCTGTTTTCTCTGACCAGCTAAAGTAACAGATCCCCTTGGGTACAGTGGGCTGAGCAGTTCCTTTCCATGGTTATTGTGTGCTGTAATCAAAGATCATTGTAGTCTGATTAAGAAGACCTTCACTGTCAGGAGTTTATCTGGCTGAATGAGCTGGTGAAAAGAATCACTGTCCTTTGCCTGGACCAGTCCAAGTGTCTTTTATCTTGCTTCATCATTGCTGGAGAGTTGAAAAAGCAGTGATCAACTGTAGGTGAGTCTTGCCTGCCTCAGGACACAGGCTTTTACTTAATGGCAGCTACTAAAAAGAAAAAAGGGCTCTGAAAGAAGGGGCTCCAAGCCAGTTATGAGAAGGCAGCAGGTTCCTTCAGAAGCTTAGCACATTTCTTGGAGTCTGGGCAACATGACTTGAGGGGCTGGATCTCACCTTGAAAAACTGAGTGTGACTGTGTGAGGTCTTCAGATTCAGCTTGCCCCTTCACAGAAATATTTCCTGATTGATAATTTTATATTATATTTTTGAAACTCACGCTGTAGCACAAATTCCTTCAGAGGCAGGCACAATACCCTGTTATTAGACAGGCAAAAAAAAATTCCAGTCAGCAGTTTGCAAACAGCTGCATGTTATCTCTGCAAGAGAAGAAAGGGGCAACAGCAGCCTTTAATTGTTTGAATTTGAAAAACTGATTTTAGAGAGGAATGTTGTATTTAGGGATACTTCTTGACCAGAGAAACTGGTTAAGTCTATCAAAATTATATTTTCTGGCTGTTTTCCTGCTAAAATGATGGCCTAAAATGATGGCTCATGGCTATTATGGGTTCATGGAAGAGTGCATTAATTTTAATCAGATGTTCTTTAGTAAGAAAAAGAATTTCAATTATTGGGGAATAACAAATGAGACTCTTGATTTTGATGCCATGTCTTTGTAGAGAAGCTGGGGACAGCTGTGGGGAGCTGGAGACAGCTGGTTTTGTTTTGCATGAAAGCAACGCTGCTGCAAGTTCTGCTTCAACATCATGAAGGTGCCTGAGCGGAAATTTTACATGTATGGTCGTAGTTTGCAGCTCAGTCAGCCAGGGATGAATTTTCTGACTTGACCAGAAAGGACAGTAGATGCAACATGGCCTTTTTAGGGCGTCATTTGCCCTCGCTTGAGTAATTGACAGCATCAGGGTGAAGTTTTCGTAGGGCTCAGAGGAGGAGCATGCCTGGCACCTTTGGCACAGTCCCCACGGTGCAGTCCCTTGGCAGCCAAGCCCCAGCTCTCCCCCGAGGAGCAGATGTGCTCATCCCTGCTGGCCCCACGCAGCTGCAGCTCTCGGCTGTGCCGATTTAATCCCGTCCCTGGGCTCCTCGCCATCCGCGAGCCTCCTGGGACACAGCAAGGAGCTCTCCTGCACGTGGGGCGCGATTCCCACGTGTCTGTGCAGGCTCTCCCTTGGCATCAGGGAGCATCCCTCTGGCAGAGGTTACCAAAAGGGTCAGCCAAAAGGGCAAAGGTAGGCTGGTGTCTGGCTGGAGCTCCAGTGTCTCCAGGCTGAGACTCCCAGTCTAGAAGGTTCCAATGGAAGCCAGTGCCAGACTTGGCTCTACAGTGTCCTTAGGGAAGCATCCTTAACTCACTCTCCTGTGGGATGGAAATTTCCTGTATGGGGACAAAGGGAACAATTAATGCAAGCTACAAAAAAGTTATGAAATTAATAAAATGTGTTATGCTCGCCCTCAGTGAGCCATGCCAGACTTTGCATGTCAGGGCTGTTGGCCTGATGCTGGATGATGGTAGAGATTGGTGTTTGAAGTCCTGCTCCAGATGTTTGTGCAATACAGAAATGGCATATCTGACAGACAGAAAACCATCTTTGGCTGGTTTCACTCCAATCCTGGCAGCCATGGCCTAACTTCCCTGTGCAGAAGTTTATCATTCAGTGCTTTATGGTTTTCTTTGTAGCAAGGGAAAGAGGTAAGAAATTTTTCACCAGAATGGCCTTTGGATGGTCTGTGTGTCTCATATCCCAGCAGTACAGGGAAAGGCACCAAGAGGATTTACTGTGTCTTACCATGGCTGAGGATATGTAGCAATGGAAAGGAGAGGGTCATAGTTATTTCAGAATGCCATACCCTGCAGAACTGGACTTCAAGCAAAATCTGGACCTGCCTGTCTGGGTCTTTAGTTCAATCCAGAAATAATTGGGCATCAAACTGATTCTGAGCATTCTTGTTCAGCCTGGAGGTCAAATACATAATTTCTGCACACGACATGGTTTCCTCTCCAAAACAGGAAAGCAATGATACCTCTGACTGCCATTAGCCTTTAGTAAAGCAAGCAAGGGTGGACAGAAATGACACCTACTGGACACATCTGGGTACCATCTACAACAGATGTACAAATTTGAAAACAGAGGTGTTTTAAAGCAAATGACTGCAATGACTGCTCTATTTTGGGGACTTGAGAGCCTAAGTACTTCTGTTATTTAATAGGATTGTAGGGCATTGTTGTTGTATTATGGTGAAGGGAGTTCAAACTCAGGACCTCTAAGAGCAAGACTAACATTTCTCAGGAAAATATTGCACTGTTTCTGTGATTCAGTTCCCTTGCCCATAAATTGTGGAAGTCCTGTGGTTTCTTCCCTGCTGCATCAAGACCACATCGTTTAGTCCTTGAATTATGTTTTAGAGCTGAAGAATTATTAAAACTTATTGCACCTTTATGGCAAGCATTTTAAAAAGAGTAGAAAGGAGCAACTTGGTAACGACCACCCTGTGCTTGGGAATATCATGGAACAGATCCTCCTAGAAGCTCTGCTAAGGCACATGCAGGACAAAGAAGTGATTTGAGACAGCCAGCAAGGCTCCACCAAGGGCAAGTCTGACTTTAAGTCTAACCCAGTGGTCTTCTCTGACAAAGTGACAACATCAGTTGACAAGGGAAGGGTTACAGATTTCATTTGTCTGGACTTCTGTATAAAGCTTTTGACATGACAACATCCTCGTCTTTAAATTGGATTTGATGGATGGACCATTTGCTGGATAAGAAATTGGCTGGATGATTGCATCCAGAGTGTTTTGGTCAATGGCTTAATGTCCAGATGGAGGTCAGTGACAAGTAGCCCCTCATCACTCTCAGGGGTTTGTAGTGGGACCAAGACTATTCATCACTGACACAGTCACTGGGATCAACTGCACCCTCAGCAAGTTTGCAGATGACAGCAAGCTGAGTGGTGTGTTTGACACACCTGAACAACAGGATGCCATGCAGAGAGACCCAGACAAGCTCAAGGAGAGGTCCACGGGAAAAATCATAAGGTTCAAGGACAAGTGCTGGTGCTGCACCTGTGTTGGGGTAATCCCTGGTATCAGCACAGGCTGTGGAATGAACAGAGAGCAGCCCTGCCCAGAAGGGCTTGGGGTGCTGTGGGTGAGAGGCTGGACATGCCCTGGCCATGGCACTCCCAGCCCAGAGAGCCAAACGTGTCCTGGGCTGCATCCAGAGCCCCGTGGGCAGCAGGGCAGGGAGGGGATTCTGCCCCTCTGCTCTGCTCTGCTGAGACCCACCTGGAGCACTGCATCCAGAGCTGGGGTCCTGCACAGGAGGGACAGGGACCTGCTGGAGTGAGCCCAGAGGAGGGACACAAAGATGATTAGAGAGATGGAGGATCTCTGCTGTGAGGAAAGGCTGAGAGAGCTGGGATTGTTCAGCCTGGAGAAGACAAGGCTCTGGGGAGAATTTATTGTGGCCTTTCAATTATTATTTAATAAAAAAGACAGGAACAGATTTTTTTATTAGGACCCATTGTAATAGGACAAGGTGTAATGGTTTTAAACTGAAAGAGTAGGTTCAGATTATTAAAAGGAAGAAAAGTTTTACAATAAGGGTAGTGAAACATTAGATGGTTGCTCAGAAAGTTGGTAAATGCCCCATCCCTGGAAACACTCAAGGTCAGGCTGGATGGGGCTCTGTCCCACTCATGGAGTTGAAGATGGACTGTTCATAACCTTTAAAGTTTCCTTTCAATCCAAACTTTTCTAAGGTTCTGTGATTCTGTCATCCTTTGTGGATTAAATGTTAAGAGGTGGAGGTGGAAGAGGCAAGATGTCTATTCTCATACAAGCAAAAGTTCATAATCCCAAACTATTTTGATACAAAAGCAACTTGATCTGATAGAGGGTACATAAATTAATTTTTTATCCTGACAGGTGTTGGTCCTGGGGCCGAAATTAACAAGGCACAAAGGTGCTGTCCTGCTGTAGGTGGTCTTTGGGCTGGAGGTCCTTACACAGGTGAGGATTTCAAGGCCAACACCACTTGGGCAATGCAGGGTATGAAAGATGCCTTTAATAAAGCCCGTGGCTCTTCAGGTTGAGTTGCTGGGTTTAAGGCTTCCTTTTGGTCTTCACAACTGACTCCTTGTGGGGATATTGAGCCAGGCTCATATAGGAATGGCTCTGCTCACCTCCTGAAGAGCAGTGGATTTGCTGGTGTTAGAGAGGGTGCTGGCAGAAGAGGGTTATACCTTCTGTGTTTTCATAGTACTCTAGGCTGAAACTGAAGCCATATTCACTGTTTAAGGGAACTTGGCTTTTCTAGAAAATACTATGTCAGGTCAAATAGAGGATAATTGTCTGGGGAGCTGGTTTGGCCATCTGAGACAGATGCTGAATTTTTTCTGAGGAGATTCTTTTTTCCCCCATGTCTACTCCTTCATAGTTGCCTGTCTTTTAATTAAATCTGCCATATCATTGTTTTTCATTGCTTTCATTGCATTGTTTTTCATTTTCAAGCACTTTCTTGCAGCACAGTGTAGTGGTAATAAGGCTGTTCCACAAATCATCCTGCCCCATGAGTACCAGTGATTGTGGGTTTCTGATGTGAAATTCCCACCCCTGAGAGGTGTGACCAAGGCTAGAATAGGATCAAGGTCAGCACCACGTGAGGACAGGTTCACAGGAGAGTTCCATGTCTTGCTGCCAGATAATGGGAATCTGGAGTTGGATTAGAGTGATCACAGAAGAAAAGGTTTTGAATGTTGCTGCAGTGCTGTAAAGTACTGGGATTTGTATACAACGCATAGAACAAAACATGCTGGTGAAAGGAAAAAAAAAAAACTTAAAAAGAAAATCTGAAAATTAAAAAATCCTAAAACAAAAAAATCCCTGAAAAAATGGGAGAATCAGAGAGATGCAGTCAGAAGCACCACATATGCCCTGCTGGTTATCAGCTGTATGTTCAGGAGGTGTTTGGGTTGGAAGGGAGGATCTCACCCCAGTGGATCTTCTATAATGAATAATTGGAGATTTAGGCCCATGAACTGACCATGGTATACCTCATTTCTCAGCCATGAGATATTTTCTAGTGGCTTGGCTCCCTCTGCTGTGTGTGTGAGCTGGTCTGAGACAGGAGGATTTTTGATGGGCTTTTGAGGAAATCAAAGGGGGCTCTCAGTTAAAAAAAAATTACAGGAAATCTTGTTGTCAAAAAGTGCCAGGCTTTCTTTTATTCGCTGTATTTCTGCTGGTGGTGTACAACGCCAGCAGCTTCACCAGCACATGTGATGCAGAGCAGGGATCAGAGAGACCACTGCCAACATTCATAATAACTCAGTTTGCTTATTGGAGATTTAAACAGTAGCGTGATATAAAATTAAAGAACAGTGTAAATTTGCACTTTTTATTGCTAGGGGAGTTGTTTGCTCCTAATGGATAGTTAGTCTACGTGTTAACATTTCCTTGCTGATTTCTTTATTAGCCTTGCTGGTTTTCTGTTTCATTCAGGGATGGCTGTCCCTTCTCATGATCACATTTTACTTCCACTGCAGGCTGAAAGCAAGCTACTGATGACTGTGTGCCAGTAGGTATCTTATCAAAGGTATCTCCAGGGCATTCGAAGTGAGTTGTTTCATTAGCCTCACTTCTACTGTGGATGAATCAGAGCAATCAATATTTCAGAGCTGCTTTAAGTGAACTCTGTTCAGTAAGTTAAGAGGACAAAATACATTAAACTGCTTTGGGACTGGATGGTCTCTGCCAGGTCCAGCTGGAACAACAAGAGATCAGTCAGCACAAGAGGTATTCAGGCTTCTGGTTGCTGGCAAAAACAAGCCATCAGCAGAAAAACTTCAAGTGTTGTTGGGTTTTTCTGCATAATACACTCCCAGGTACTTTCAGGTTGTACTGCAATAAGATCAAGACTTACTAAGAGCTTCCTCTGCCCCAGAACAAGACCAGCTGGTCAGAAGTCCAACACAGATTATGTTTGCCAGAGAAGCTGTGGATGCCCCATCCCTGGGGCCAAGTTGGATGGGCCTCTGAGCAACCTGGTCTGCTGAAAGTTGACCCTGTCCATGACAGTGGGGCTGGAACTAGATGATCTTTGAGGTCCCTTTCAACCATTCTGTGATTCTATGATCAGGACTCAAGTCCTTCATTAATTGATTTGATCCCCCCCCTTTTTTTTTTTTCATAGCAGCCCCATTAGAACACTAGGGCTTGCATCCATATGAAAGTCTAAAGTAGTTAATAGGACTCTGTCTAAAAGCTCAAGGAGTTTGGGATCAGGCTGAAAGTGAAGCAAAAGAAAAACTTTTGAAAATAATTAGCAACGGCATTTGCAAAAGCTCTGGTTTTTTTCTTTGGGAGCTTCTGTTTAGCAGTGAAGGATATTTAGAATTTTCCTGTCCAGGTACAGCTATGTTGGTGGGAGAGACCATGAAAAAAGCTGTGTCAATTTTATTGTGTATACCTGAACTCTTTGCTATTTCCTTCCTATGTTGTGGTCATCTACATTGTTTTAACAGAACTTTGTTCCAGTCTTTGAATATTTTTTTTAATTTGGATTTAGATTACATACACTCACAGGAAGGTTAATATGCTCATTTCAGCCAAGTTTTCATTCCACAGATGGCTGTTGATTAGCCAAACTATGACCCTGACAAAACACTGAAAGATACACTGGAACAGGCTCCTAAAAGGACTGAATTGGGAAAGATAAAAGTGTACAGGACATTTTATCTACTTTTATACCAGTTTTATTGAGACAGCATTTGAGCCCAGACCATGGAAACATCAAGTTTATGATGGTGTCTGCCTTCCCTGGTGTTTTATCTTTAGTGTTACTCCTGTGTCCTGTGGAATCAGGGTCCTCAGCTTAATAAGAGAAAAATAACACAAAATAATTCATATTAGAATTATTAATAGGTGAATGAGAAACAGTTAAGGAAAACTACTGGATAGTTATGCTTTGGTTTTGAAAGGTCTTGCAAATTATTATTAATTTGATTTAAAGTACTAAATGTAATTCAAAGATACTAGAACATTATAAATCAGAATGTAGATAGTTGTGAATATATCTTTAAATATGCATGACTACTTCCCTTTCTACCATTGCAGAGTTCAAGATGCAGTCATAGTCCAAGGAAACATGAGTCAACCTATAATTGTTTTTCGTCTCAGAGTTCAGGGGCTGTAGTAACCTGCTCCGCATCTTCAGACATCTGCAAGTGCATTTATTTATTGATCTTTAAGAAGTGGTTTCATTCTGGTGTCACAGGCATTCCCAAACGGGATTTACAAGAGAGTGTAAAGGAAAGGTTAATCCCCAAAATAAAGCGGATTCTGCTGAATTCTGAACAAAACACTTTTCTTTCTGGAACGAATTTGAATTTACACCATTAAAGAGGTGCAATCTGTTCTGCTTTATCCCTGATCAGAGAGCCTCACCTCTGCTGCTGTTGCTAGCCCTGAAGTCAAGCAGGAGGATCAGAGCCCAGCTGGGGAATCAATAAAGACAGATTGATTTATCAGAGCTGGAAGGGGAATTCACTGGGTGACTGTGTTAGAGCAGTTACTTCAAACCATGGCAGTTTTTGTGTTGTAGCTGTAGGACTGATATCACCAATAGAGGACCCACCCAGGGTTTCAGGCCCTTCTTCAAGCATGACTGAACATCGGATTTGAGCCTTCACTTTAAATTCATGTGTGTTGTCATTTCCTTTCTAGCATGTCAGATCCTTACTGCCTTGCCCCCAAAACTCCCCAGTGTTTCTTTTTCTCCAAGGTGCATCACCAGACAGACAACTGTGTCTTGACTGTTTCCAAGAGCTGGGTTTATAAGCACTGTTCCTTTGCATTTGATTACTTCATGTTTGGAGGCCAGTTAGGGAAGGGTCAAAGGATTATTCTGTTTATCCATGTACAGAGCTGAAAATATATGTGTGCTATGAGCTGTGCTGCTACCTGCTTTGTTGAGCTCAGAGCTGGGTGGAGATGGAATTCCTTGGAGTTCCTTGCCAGTTATCTTATCTGAAAGCCATTGAGGTAGAAAAAGTACTGAGGTGGTGTGTGGTTGGATGAGGGGATGACTCCCCAGGCAATGGTTACGGCAGATGAAATAGGAGCACAGTTAAGGCACAGAAGGTTTTTTGGGGGGAATATGTCAGCGCTCTGCAGGGGCATCGCTGAGCTGCTGACGTGAAATCACAGCATTGCGCCGGGAACCAAAAGGTGGTGCTGTTACTGCAAGAAAGAAGAGGAAAAAGTGCATCCCTGTCTTTTCTGTTGTTGATCAGCTAGGGAGCAGGGGAAGAGCTAAAGGGTCTCCTGGGTTTTTAGCAGGAAATGCAGTACTTCTGGGCTTTCTCAATGTGCAGGACAACCAGTGCTGGTGGGTAGAGCCCTGCAAAACAATAAATAAAACACAAATAATAAAGCACAATTCAAAAATATACACCTGGAGGGAGGAGAAGGAAGAAAAAACCTGAAGCAAGTCACAGGACTTCACCTTGTGAGGCATCAGACTGAAAGTGAGACTGGAGAGGCGTGGCAGCTGATGCTGGGCTGGGCAGGGCATACAGCCCATCATATGCTCTGCCAGGAGGCAGCCACAGAGCAGCTGCTTGAGTTAGACATAAATCAGGAAATAGAAGCATGGAAGGTCCTCAGAGCTAAAGAGGAAAGCAGTGGGAGAGTGTGGAGAGCTTTAGTGTGGAAGTTGTGTAATGGATGTAACAGAAATCCACCTAAGAGGGTGTCTGCCTCTGTCTCAGTTTCTGCAAAGGTGTATGTCAAATTGGGCTAGTCAAACCCAGACAAATCACATTTAGACTAACACAGGAGTGATATCTAGGTGCTGTGCAGGTGGATTAGGGAACTTGTGGTCCTGCAGGAAAAAGTGTTGTCCCCTGCCATCTCCCTGTGAGACTCTCTTCCCATGACAATTACCACATTGTGTCAGTGA
Organism: Toxostoma redivivum; assembly: GCA_013397375.1. Classification (NCBI taxonomy): domain Eukaryota; kingdom Metazoa; phylum Chordata; class Aves; order Passeriformes; family Mimidae; genus Toxostoma; species Toxostoma redivivum. The sequence goes on along the minus strand of VXBI01010017.1, from coordinate 305,732 downwards.
AGAGGTCCATGTCCACCTTCTGCTTCTCAAAAGGTCTTGATGTTGTGGTGCAGCCTAAGAGATGCTTGGTATGTGCTGGATTCTGTCCTTTGGGGCAGAAATTGTCCCCAGTCACTGTGGGGAGATTGAGATTTATATAAAAGAGAGATTTCAAATTCAGCCCTGGAGGGGTTCCTAGGGCTCACTTTGGACAGCAGGATGAAGTTCAATTGCACAGCCTTGGCTGTTGGGAAGCTGCTGTATCAAGTCATTTGAGGAAGCATCAAGACAGCCAAACTGTACAACTATTATTCTCTGGCCATAACATGCAGCAGTGACCATCTGAGGTATGGTGCATGGCATTCTGCACCCTCCTCCCCCTTGCTCTTCTGGGTCACAGGCACAACCCCACTGTGAAAACCCTCAAAGGGAGTCTGAACTGATGTTTTTCCTCTCTCTGTGTGACTATCAGCCTTACTGAATTACTTCAGTTTGTTAAATTAGTTGGAAACACTGCTTGGAAATGGGCTGAGCTGTGCAAGACACCACCCACACCTAATTTTTGTGGTTGCAGATTAATGGCAGCAGGTGTAAGTGCCTACTGTGTTGTTCAACTCATGCGTGTGCTCCAGAGCAGAAAGGTCCCTTATTCGTGCAACCTTGTGTGGCTCATCCTTCAGGACCTCTTTCCAAGCCTAAAATAAAGAAAAATAACTCCCTAAGGAGCACTGAATGACAAAGGAAAAACAGAAGGGGGTTAAAAATGTAGAACCAGAAGCCTTAATGGGGACCTCCAGCACCTAGGTCTCCCTGGAAATGCTCTGTCTTAGCTCTGCCAGTCATCCCTGGTTTGGTGCTCCTGTGTCCTGGTGCCTCTCTGGGGCTATGTCCACTCAGAGCCTGAACTCTGAACACTGCTGTATGATCTCAACTGTTAGGCCTACTAGAAAGCAGTAAAAGTTTTTATATCCCCCCTGAGAAAAAAATTGGAAATGTATTTGGTCTCTACTTGAGGATGTTCAGCACTGATTAATACCAAGAGGAGTTAATGAGAGGCTTGACTGGAGTGCCGCAGCATAGATCTGTAATCAAAATCTTTGTATAATCAGAAACATGCCAAACACTAAATGTAAGTGTCAGACTACCCCTATGACATAAGTGTGCTGTACCTGAACACAAGATAAGTGGGAATAAACAGCCAGTATTTGGAAGAACAGTCCCTGTGTTTCTGTCTGCTTGGGAGCTCTGTACATGTAGCTCAGGGGTTTTGCTGTGTAGTGATATTCATGTTTGTACTAGATGTTTTCATTTCTTATCACCAATGTCTTAAAGCTTGTTTATTGAACTCTGGGTCAGTTTATTCAGGTTTAATGACTCTTCCACCGCATGTTTTCATTTCAAGCACATTTTTGTGGGGGGGAACATTCTGTGTGCTGTTGTGTGGCTATTTCAGGAAGTTGATCTTGGGTCATTCACTGAACTAATAGATGGATGATAGCAGTGACTGTTATAGTCTCCTTTTCTTTATTTGTATTTGTTGTTGTTTTTTTTTGGTTTTTTTAACATGTGTACTTCATTTGCAGATATTCCTTTTTCTGCTTCTGTAGAGGGTTGCTGGTGAGGACAAAAATGAATGTGGTTTCTAGAGGATAGTCTTAGCCTACATCAGAACTTGCATCCCAGAAAGAGAGAGAGAGATGTTCTTGTGGTTTGTGCATAAATGTGTGGAATTCAATTACCCATGCTTTATTCTTGGTGTTGCTATAATCTTTTTAAGAAATCACAACAGGGAATTCAATCACAGGATGTATTTGTGGTAACACAAAAAGATTGTGGCTTCATTAGAAAGCAGATTGTGATGCCCTGCTTTAATTTCTGCTTATGTACGAGGCCTTGGTGAATGCAAGAGAGGAACATGTGTGTTTTCTAGAGGATACTCTCTGACTGGGGGATATCAAGTTGTAATAAATCTGAGTTTCTGAGTAGTTCCCACACTGTCTTCTCATGCTTTCACAAGCACAGTGAGCAGCTTCCAAAAGCCTCTGTATCAGACACTTACAGAGCCTGAGCTGGCAGGTCGGGCTGTGTTTCTAAATGCACATCTGGAACGCAGAGGCACTGACCTCTTAGTTAACCAGCAGCTTACAGATGTGTCTGTTCATGAGTGAAAGGGAGAGCTGTGGAAGCTGTCATGTAAGCTGCTTCCTGTGTGTCAGGATGTGGCGACAAATCATCCAGGCTTCAGAAAGACAGGGAGCATTTCACTGCAAGGAGTTTGAACTTTCTCACTGAGACAGACGTTGGTAGTTTTCTCATCCACCTGATGGACATTCTAAATATCTGTCTGAATAACTCTAATGGATGTTGTCTTAGTGGGATGTGCACGTCTCCAGACATTGATGTCCATGGCTTATTTTGGATAACATGCAAAGAGATTTTTGCTCTTTTGTAGCTAGGAGTGACTGAAAGTGAACCTTTGCCTTGAAGATATCGTGGGTGCTCCTTGACCATGCCCTGTCCTGTACTCTTGCTCACAGTGGGGAATCTGAACTTAAGATATGAGTCCCCTGAGTGGGAGAACCGGAGCTGCTGGAGACATAAAGTTCCCACTTTGTCTTTCACAAAGCCTTTCACCACTTTGTAATTAAAAAAACATGAGTGTATCATTCTGATAATTTTGTTTTCCAATTAAGAAGTAAACAAGAAGGCTGGTGTCTGATCTAAGCCTTAATTACCATGAAAAGCATACGGGAAAAGAAAAGAAACCACAAAACAACTGATGGGGGAGTGAGGTGTTTCTTCATTACGTGATGTAATATTTTCAGCCCTCTGCAATGTGGCTTTTCTGTGAAAAGGTGTAACTTTTTTCTGTTCCCTGCCTATAAATAACTCCCTTTGTGTTAAATATCTCTGCTCTTCAACACATGTTCTACAAGTAGTATCTTAGATCTTAGGTGTATCAAATAAAAAACAACTCTCCTACATAGAATAATCAAGATTCTTAAGAATTTTTCTGGTATGAAAAGGTTCTCAAAAACTCAGTGAGGTGTTTTGAATATTTACAATCTTGCTCCTTCTTCAGAAATAATTTTATGGTACTGCGTAAGGGCTGAAAAGATATTCAATACCTGGATCTGCCAAAGAGTCTTTATATGGCACTGGTTGGGTCATTTCATCCTTTTTTCTAATTTACACCTCTGGAGAAGAATACCAATAAATTATTTCCTCATCATGTTTTTGTGGTGATAAATTATATACATGCAGCTGCAGGAGGCAAGCGATTATCTTCTATACTGCCAAAAGCCAGACTTTGCTGTTCCCTCCTCCAATAATTGTTGGACTTTTTTCATATCATTGCTATTAATTTCTGTCAGGATGTAAGAGTCAAAAATTGACTTGCAGTCACCAATGAGCACTTTGATGTTGATTTGATGGTCATTATAAGCACAACCAAGTGGAGATGGAGAGTTCTTGGAGTGATTTGATTCAGCTACATCAAGATTAAGGTAGTTGTTAATAGTATAACTTAAATGATCTCTGCACCTTTCTTAAATTCAGGTGGAGAGAATTAGTTTTGATTCCATCATTCAGGACTGTAGCTTGGGCATGGATCAAGCTTAGTGCCTCAAATAAGAACAAAGCCAGGGCAGTGAGAAGGGAAAATTGTAGTGGATTTGTGCTGAGAAATCTTTCCCATATGGAATAGCAGTTCTAGCCTAGAAGTTATTTCTGTTCCAATGGTAAAGATCTACATAGTGAGATAATCTGCAATAACAAGTTTTTCCCAGTTTTTGTGCATGGGCAAACCACATTGACTGGGAAATGTCACCAAACTTATCTGCAGAGTACAAAGCAATAATGCAGTTCTGTGAAACCAAGTCTGTGTAATGAGTGACATCTGTCTCCTTCACAATATCTGCCATCTTCATGGCAGTAATTGCCACATTTATGTGAGCAAAATGTTTGATTCTAATGTCTGATTTATCAGTGACAAGCTGCACAGTGTATGTTACAGATTAACATAGCTGATGCTGAAAGATTTTATAATGACTTGAAAAAGTCATCACAGTAGCTGTTCTGCTATAAGAGTACAGAATAAATTTGTTTAAAACAAGGAACCAATATGAAACTGTTCAGAGTTCTGAATGTGTATGTGCAAAAGCTATTTTCATGTAAAAATCAAATTCATGAGAATGAAATGAAATCACTCTTGCTTGCTTGCAAGAGCACTCCCATGGCAGCTGTGTGACTTTGACTGTGTCTCGGGGGTGCAGTAGCTTGTTTTCAAGTACTAGGTGCTGTGGATTTAAAAGACTGGTATGGCTGTGGGGTTGGAGTTATAAGTATTGTGTGCTTGAAGTCTGTTCAGTGAATAAAGATCTTCTGGAGATCTGTATGCCACTACCCAAAAAGATTCCCTTTTTGGGGGCAGTGGGAGAAGAGCATTTTCTATACTGATTTCATAAAACTGTGACTGCATGTCTATTTTACTTTTGGCCCCTTTCTTTCCACTTCCACAAAGATTCCTAAGACTTTCTACAGTCAAGTATTCCTGGCCATATCTGGCCAATTTCTTTGTACCAGCTCTTTCTATTCTCTGCGGCTGTTCAGCACAAATTTGGCATTATAATTCATTTCCATTGGCCAAAAAGGCATAACTCTCCACTAAGAGATAATGAACTTCTAAGAGCCACCTTTTTATGTCCTGATCCTTTCAGACTATACACACAAAAGGGTAATTCTTATTTTCTTCGTGCCACTTCGACAACCTGCCGAAATTTCAAATTTCAGTCTATGTCCTGGTTATTACTTCATGCTTTTTACACAGGTTTTTAATAGGAGAATAGTGCTAGTGCCATTTAAATTGATGCTAGACCTCATATGTCCTGTAAGTGGTGTGGACATCTGAGTTACAAAAATGCTTACTGCTGCTGGCAGCATCAGTGTGGGAGTGTGTGTGCTCCCAGTGGGGTTCATTTGTAGTGCTGGTTTTGGTTGAGAACTTCTTGGCAAGCTGGGACTTAAAAGGGATTTCTTTTTTACCAAAATGACTACTTCCACCTCTGAGATACCAACTGCCACACAAAAATAATTATGATCGGTTCAAGAATGGAATGCTTGACACTATTTTCTTCTACAGAAACATGTCTCTTCCCTGTATCTGGCAAATTATAAAACTTCTAAGAATGGCACTTCAACACATTCTTTCAAGACTATTGCTCTGAGTGATTCTGAAAACCAGCAAATATTACACCACTGAATCATAATTGTGTTAGAAAATATAGCACGAAAAGAGGAAGGAATATCCCTTTTCTGCTTTCTGATCAGTACTCAAATTTTGTTCATTTTCTGGCTTGGCAAGGCTGTGTGTGTTAAATGTTGGAAGGTGACTAATTTCTGTGAAATGTTGTTTTTCTTTTTGAGTGACTTTTGTTCTGACAGAGAAAGCCAGGATATGCATTTTCATAGGGGCAAAAATTAGTTAAAGAAAGAGGTCTAGATCAATCATCTATATTAAAACAACCACAGGAATTCAAAAGGGAACTGATATGACAACTGATATGTTAACAAGTTCACCTGGAAAACAGCTTGACACTTGCCAGAAATAAGAAATTTCAGCAGTGGATGAGCTTTAGAGGAAGTCAGGGAGGGAAACAAGAGAAGTGAGTTTTTTTGAAGTGAAACTAGTTATGCAAAAGTGTCCACGATCACTTTATTGTTCTCCTGTTGAGTTCCAGTCTCAGCCTCAGTGTGTTAGGTTCTGCTCAAAAATAAACATTATCTGCTAGCCTCAGACTTTCCCAAAGCCTGACATGGAAAAATAGACCCAACTCAGAAAGAAGAGTGGGTTAGAGTTCTTCTTTTCCCTTTTTTGATGAACTCAAGTAAATGACATGTGCTGGTGGATCTTGGTCTTATTGGTTGTGTAAACACATACCCATAGATGTGTGCCTCAAAGCAATTTTCCCAAATTGCTTGCTTCTGGAATCCCTTTTATCTGATAACCAGTGATTCTAATCTGGATCTGAGAACTTTTGTCAAAACATTGAGAATTTTGTGATGGGTTTAAATATGAACAATTCAGCATTTCCTAATGGGAAAAAAATATTTTTTGTGAGACTTCCCATCTGGTAGTGCTCAGATCACAATATTTTGTGTCTCTCTGAAATTAAGGCAGATGGAATATCTTAGAGCATTTCAACCTACTCTTCTCATTTCAAATCATTTGCCTTCAGGAGGTGGGACTTTGAGAAACATTAAATCTGATAAGCTGAGTAAGAAACTGTGAAAATTAGAAGAACTGAGGGAGAATATCCTGGGAAGTTCCTTAGGTCTTAGATCTTTAGCTGGTTAATCTGCAGCCTTCAGTTTAACAGTTTGACTGCAATGATTCCTCATACGATCAACTCATGAACAGTCAAGATGCCGCTTTTATTGTTCTTCCTTGTTTCTGTCTTCTTAGTTGTTTGAGTTTTCTTGTTTTTGCTTTTGTTTGTTTGTTTGGCATTTAGTTGGTTGATTGGTTGGTTTTGGATTTTTGTGTTTTTGCTTTTATTGTTTATTTGGTTTTTGTTGTTTTTTTCTTCTTGTTTGGCAAAATTCTCCTTTTTCACTTGCATCTATAAGGAGGCTACAGTAGCTGGTGAATGTCTCTGTTGTCCACGTAGTGAAGAACAAGGTGGAAGTACCCTACTCCTTCATGTCTCCATTCCCCAGGGAAAGGGAATGGACAGAACAGAAGATACTGTATTAATCAGATTGCAAAGACCCTCCCAGAAGAGGCCACTGTTGGTGTATCTGTATCACGTCAAGCAAAGACTCTAAACTAATCCGGGACTTCTGACTGTGTGTTGCTAATTTTGGACAAGGCAAGGCTCCCTGGTGCAGTGGGAGTCGGGGAAAGGGTGGGAGAATTTTGCTTTCCACTTCAGTCTCTGACTGAAGTTTTTTTCCTAGAATAAGTTGTTTCCTGAGAACTTGTTTTGATATTGGGCTGAGATCTCTAGGCAGTGGCTTCCCATTTCTTAGGCAATTCTATTCCAGGATTGACACATATGTGTGAAGGAAATGTTACATTTACAACATAACGCTGTGTTAGAGGATGTTTAGGTTGTTTATCTTGGGGCTTTCCTGGCCCTGCACAGAGCACACCAAGAGTCACACCATGTGCCTGAGAGCATTGTCCAAACACTTCTGGAACTCTGGCAGGCTGGTGCTGTGACCTATTCCTTGGGGAGCCTGTTCCAGTGCCCAGCCACCCTCTGGGGGGGAAAAAAGCCTTTTGCTGGTATCCACCCTTAACCTCCCCTGACACAACTTCAGGCCATTCCCTTGGGTCCTGTCACTGGTCACCACAGAGAAGGGATCAGTGCCTGCCCCTTTGCTTCCACTTCTGAGGGTGTTAAAGGCCACTGCGAGGTCTCCCTCAGTCTCCTCTGGGCTGTACAGACCAAATGGCCTCAGCCTCTTCTCATACGGTTTCCCCTCCAGACTCTTCACCGTCCTCGTGGCCATCATTTGGACACTGTCTTACAGGTCAATGCCTTTTTTATATTGTGGCACCCAAAGCTGCCCCCAGGGCTCGAGGTGAGGCTGCTCCAGAGCAGAGCAGAGCAGGACAATCCCCTCCCTTGCCTGGCTGGTGATGCTCCCCAGGACATTGCTGACTCAGTGCTGCCAGGCACACGTGAAATGTGTAACCCTAACTTACAGTAAAAACAGCACACTGGTGGGCTATAACACAGCCCTGAAGTAATTCAGATGCTTAAGTGACTTTCCTTTTAATCCCTCTTTCTCTTCCCACTCCAAAGTACCCCAACCAGTTGGTTTAGAGCAAGGGGAATATCGTATGTTTCCCAAAGGAAAGCAACTGCTCAGAAATCAACACGTCAATCTGCTTCAGAGAGGGCTAGTCCCAAGCTGTGTGAACATAAGTGCCTCCAGACCACTTGGCAGAGCCTGTGATTCTTCACTTGCCTTCAAAGCTGTGCAAAGACAGAGTTGTCAAACAGTGCTGAGCACAGGAGTGTAGGTGGGCTGCTCTCTTGGAGTTCTCTCTTTGCAGCTGCTCTACAAAAATTAACATGTCCTCTTTTCTTCAGCCTTGGACCAGGTGAAGATGGAAGGTACTGCAAGAGATGATGCTGTCAGGAGGTTGGCAGGCATTGGACATATTTGCTTTGGATTACGTCAGACTCAGTATAATGTGGAAGTCACTTTCTTTAGGAAAAGACTTAAAAATGAAGCCCCACCCAATTTTTATAATCCTGGATTTTCTGCAGCAATGGCTGAGCCAGCCCTTGCCCTCTGTTGCCTCCACAGTTCTGGCCTCTGATGTCCTTAGATATGCTGGTACTGTGTTTTACCACTCCAGGCACTGCATGTGGTGATGTGTTTGACCTGGTGTTCATGCAAGGAGCTCTTAAACAACAACAATAACAACAAAGGGGGAATGAGGGGGCTGGATGGGCAGGGAAGGAGGAAAAAGGTTTTTTTCTTACAATGTCATTGTTGCCAAAAGAAATATATGTCTAACTGTCAAACTACATATCTGGTAGCTCTATTTCTTGGCATATTTGCCTTTAACCCTATGTCCTCACAGATGTTATGGCACAAATCTAAATTGCAGGTCATCATATTCTTATCTCTGAATCCATTCCTTCAATGTGTTAATAAAACAAAAAATCTGTCTGCTTACAGCCCAGTATCTTTTTCGTAACAATAACTAAATTAAAGAATAAATCTGGTCTCCAAAGACTGTACTGCTTTAAACCCCCCTTCTTCCAGTTTCATAAGTCCCTTCTCCCTGGAAATTGGGCAAGAGTTTCTTTGTGCTGGCAGTTACAAGGAGGCAGATCTCCAGGTCAATGCCAGCACATGAGTGAGGAGAAAGCAGGGCCAAGCTTCATTCCTTCAAGTCCAGAGGTCTTGACTTCATTTCCCTTTGCTTTTGAGCTGTGCACAGCACTGGAAGGTTTTTTATATAAGAATGTGAAGCAAAATAAGGCACTATGTTTGGGAATCTGTTTCTGGCATACAGAAGTTCTTTCCTTTGACAGGACTTTACTTCTGTGAGGCTTCCACATGCAATATTTAAGAGATTAGGCAGTACAAAATGCCAAGTCATCAGCATTTTCCTTCTGGACTCATGGTCTCTACAGCCTTGATGCAGTTTGATGTTTTCCAAGTAGAAGCAGTGTTGTCCTTGTGAATATTTACCCATGCTACTTGCTGGGCAAATGCTGAGAGCAGTTTGCCAAAAGGTTTTGCTTAGGAAAGAGGCTCTGTTTAAGGGGTTTCATAGAGCGCAATTTACATCAGTACACTATCAAAGCATCTCTGACATTAGGTTTGTCACCTAATGTTAGAAGATAAATTTATTGTGTAAGCTGAAAACAATAAACCCAAGATAGGAAGATCTGTTCAGAAAGAGCAAATAATGGATCATTGAAATGGGAGTTAATTTCTCCAACTGAAAAACTGAGTCCATGAGAACTTGCCATTTCCACCAGCCCCACAGAAGATTGTATTCCTGAGAGGAAGAAGCACTTCTTTGGAATTTCAGTGTTTCAGCTCAAACTTGTTTGTTAAAGAAATGAAATAAATGCACAATGTGGAGCAACTCATCAGCTGGGGACAGCTCTGACAACAGTTCTTGAGGCTGCACATTTAAGGCATTAGTAACATCTTCCAGTCTTGCTGGCGGGAGAAAGAAGAGAGCACTAATTCTTATTTGTTTATGCTAGTTTGGGCTGTTTTGAGTTATTGATATATCCCTTGAAACTGTCTCTGATCATTTCCCATTGAGCACAGAGGCATGTGGTGGTAAGCAGAGACCTGGCCTAACTGCTGGACTTTCTCCTGCTGAACTCAGCATCTAAGCTGCTCATAACAGCAACAGATGTTTCTGCTTTTTAAGGTCTGTGGGAACCTCACTTAACATTTTTTTCCCTCTTCTTCCTTGCAGGAACAAATGCCAATATAGCCGAGATCCAAAAATCTTGACCTCAGCTTTATGTTATTATTGGAAGGTATTCGACTGGATATCCTATTGTCCATTCTCATGTAATAAACTGATAGCTCTTAATGCTGTATTTGCTTTTTCACGCATACTTTCTACGTGTTTGTTATTCAGATGCTTCCTGGCAATAAGTGAGGGAACACATAATCACTGCTGCCTTCAATGCAAGTGGGTCTGCAAGATTCATCTTGTTTCAAAAGTGCTAGGCAAGCTCAGGAACAAGCTCACTAGCAACTAAACATTCTTTTTGTTCTCTCAGTGCTCTAAGCAGTCACCTGGTACATTATATTGCAGGGATCCATGTCAACCCTGTGCATAAGGTCTGACTCAGTCCTGAATACCCAGACATAGGTATCTCAGAGTGCTGGGTAGTGCCTGTTAAGCTTAAAACTTTCCAAATGAATGCATATACTTAAAATATTATTATTATTATTACTTATAAAAAAAGGAGGGAAAAAAAACCCACTTAAATCCAAGCCTGGCTAAATTTCCTGTATGTCAACAATATCTGCTTTTGCCAAGGAGACCCTTGCTAGGCAGGAGATTTGCTTTCAAGAAAAGATGGGCTTTATGCCATATTTCCACAGGTAGTTCCTTTGTGTGAATTAACAGCTTTAATTGCCAGCAGGAAGACCTCAGAAGCATTCTTGGCAGTACTTGATCAGGGATGTGCCAAATTCAAGCATCCCTTGGCCTCCTTTCCCTTACCAACATTTTCAAGATGTCAAAGATCTGCGGAGGGTCTTAGCCTTTTATCANNAAGGCTCTGCGGAGGGTCTTAGCCTTTTCTCCGGAAGAGATCTGGACCTTGGTGAGTGGCTGGACATGAGCCATGGGGCAAAACTCTGGCTGGGCAGTGTATGAAACATGTCCTTGCTTTTGCAGCATTGGCTCTGCCTTTCCTCCTCTCTGCAGTTGCCACTAGGAGCTCAGAAAATGAGCCAGCTGGCTACATCTCATGCACAGGGGTGGGAAATGTGAAGGCCATCCTGGGATTTTATTGGGCATGTGTAGTTCCTGGAGGGCAGGAGTGGCAAGGGGGCAGTTTCCAGAATCACAGAATCATTTAGAACAGACTTCTGAAACCGTTGAGTCCAGCCTTTGGCTGAACAACTCCTTGTCAAATAGACCACGGCAGAGTCCCTCGTCTCGTGGTTTCTTGAACAGCCCCAGGAATGGTGATTCCCTGGGTAGCCCATTCCAACATTTAACAACCCTGTCTGTGAAAAAATTGTTACTGATGTCCATTTTGAAGATGTAGTAGGTGACCACTCCAGGCAGGCTCATTTACCAGCTGTGTCAGGAAGTTCTCTTCCACATGCTCCAGGAATCTCCTAGAACCCCTCCTATCCCCTGTAAGTTTCCAGCAGATATCTGGCAAGTGCAACTCTCCCACAAGAAGAAGGGCTGTCAATGGTCAAATGTCAGCCAGGCACTTACAGAATAGTTCATCTTGCTCTTCATTCACTCTGGGTGGATGGTCCATGACAAACTCCCACTGGCACATCTGCCTTGCTAGCCTTCCCTTGATCCCTACCCATCATCCAAGGATCCGTGTCCTTGAGTGTTTACAGCCAAAACACTCCCTGAAAAGTGGAGCCACCCCACTGCCTGTCCTTGCTCTTCTGTCCCTTCTGAAGAGCTTGTAGCCACCTACTGCAGCTCTCCAGCCATGAGAGCCATCCCAGGACATGTGTGACTGTGTCAGCTTTCCTGCTGCCCAGTGGCCACCAGCTCCTGTTAGTTACACACACTGTGTGCATTGGTGTAGTGTAACAACCAGGAGGAGGGCAAGCAGGGTCTACCTGCTATGGCGCCCATTGAAGGAAAAAGCAATTATTTCTCCCACAAGCCAGTTTGCCACTTGTCCTGTTTGATCAGCTGTTGTCACAAGCTCAAACATGAGTATGGCTCTTGGTGGCAGTCTTAAAAGGAGACTGTGCAGGTATGGTGAGTTCATCATTGATATAAAAATGGTTTAAGATTATGTGAGTTGCAGACAGGGGAGTGACAAACTGCCCAGCGAATCTGGGCAATCTCAGAATTAAATGTTTTCCTGTTTTGGTGAAAAAGAAAATGTGGTTCTTCGTTTCTGTGCACGGGGCTTCCAGCTTTCTGGCCAGTGACATTTCAGCTGATTTGGATGTTTCATGACTCTGCTATGGAAACGTGTGCTCTTGTTTTCAGGGCTGGCACAGGGGTTAAGGTCTGTCATCCCCACATGTAAAATACTCTGCTGGATGGAGAGGAGGGAACCTAGCATGGGAAATGCAAATCCCCCCAGCTTCCTGCTATTGCTGTTTGTTTGGAAATAGCTTAGGATGTAAAAATAAGTCTGATCTGTCAGTGTTTTCTTTACTGAATTTTTTACATGCTGGTCTGGTATTGTGCAGTTCCTGTGTATCCTTCTTGGCACACAGCACCCATGGGGCAGCAGATGAAACCGGGTTTCACCCCTGTGATTCAGTGGCAGCAGGGCATGCAACATAAAACACTCCCCTGTCCTGGCCATACTGGGTGTGTAACATAAGGTCAAGTGCTGGGACAATTCCTCTCAACTTCCTCTGGAGCTAATCCTTCTGCAGGATGGAGCTCAGCATGGGACTGCTGGGTGGGATGCTGTCAGCATCTCTTGGAGGCCTCTTGCAGTGGGTTCTGCTCCCCTCCTTGTCTGGCACTAGGCACTGCAGCTCTCCTTGCACGAGCTCAAAGGAAAGCTCTCAGCTCACTGCAGACCAGAAACAATGTCACAAAAACTGAATTTCAGACGTTTCAAAGGATTCAGAAACTCCCTTTCATCCTCTGTTCTTTCCAAACATCATGCTTTTAAATTTTTAAAATCTGTTTATCTTTTTATAAATTCTGTTTCATGCATAGATCTTGCCCAGCATCTCTGACACAGTCTCTGCTCAAATCCCTGCCTTCTTGCTTAGCCCCTGAGAGTTTTCACCCCTTCCAAGGTTAATTAATGAGGTTAAGTTTGAAATAAGGCACAGTTCCAAGTACGAAAAGATCAAAGTATAAACAGACACTTTGCCTTGTCTCTATGAAATCTGACTTTCAGTGCATCTACCCCTAGAAGCCAGCTCCAGATGGAGACTTTCCTGACCTTTGCATTGCATTTCCAGAGTCTGGTCACACAGCTTCTGCTTAGAGATTTGTGATTTAAAATTGTCAAGGAAATGTTGAATAAAGGGATGTGGCAATGAAGTCCCAACTTACATGGATTAATGTAGCTCTGTATGTCATAATTTTGAAATGACACCAAGTGGATGGGCTTTCCAAAGCCTTACTAAAGTAATAGCAAGGGAGTACATTAATAAATTCCTCCTGTATTTTATAGGGATTATACCTTTATAACAATAGAGATCCTCATTGTTTGCTAATGCATTTTTCAATACAGTCTCAAATGCAAAGACTCCCTACATTCTTATAGCAATTAATGCAATAATAAACTACATGGACCTTGTGATTTAGCATATCAATGAAATATTCACACTGATTTCTTTGTAGTGTGTGTGAAAGCACACCTGTCTGCTGTGCACTTAGGGAAGAAACAAAAGGGACAGCTTGAACCAAAAATTTCGCCTTCACACAGTATCAGTAAAGGCCTTGGGTCAAGTCCTGTTGCTGGTGGCTGGTTGTGCTGATAAGACACCACTTTGTCAGTTGCTATAAGGTGGTTTTTCAGTCTCCCTTCGGATTAATATAAGTAGAGATATCATAAACAATTGGTAGTCTATAAGAAGATTTAAAAGTGAATAACTGTTCAGTCTGAATCTAGGATATGGGAGAAGGAAGGCATTTTTAATCAAAGCAAGGATGAGGTTTTCAAGAACTCAGACTCCAATCTCCCACTGAGAAGTATTCTTTCTCTAGCTCAGTGAATTTCAGTAGCTTGTGTTTTCAATATTGATACCTAAAGTATTACATTTTTTCTTTCTTTCCTTATGTTTGTACTTATCAATTTTCTGGCTCAACTGTGAAGTGTAAAATTCAGCTTAATCTTAGGAATCATTTCAGAAGAATTAAAACTACAGTTTTCAGGAGTAAAACGGCTCATCAAGGAAATGTCTGTGTGTATCCTGTTGGAAAGCTGGAGAAAGACCCTGTCCTCTCTCCCATATCCTCTCCCTCTCTGACATTAATAGTTTTGCAATTGACCCCAGAGTCAGTGGCACCAGGAACAGACCAAGAGTCTCTTTTTTCTGGATTCTGGGCACCCTAAATCCAATCTACATTTAGCAGTGACTTTTCATAGCCTGGCAGGATAAGAGCATTTTTATCATGATTAGTAACTCCTTAGGGGATTTTTATGGACATAAAATGTGATGAACACCATTGTACATTTTGTAAGGATAGGTTAAGAAGGCAGACTGTTTAACTTGTGGTGACCTCCCACAGAATTATGATAGCAGTGTGGTATAAATCTGCTGGTCAAATGTTTCCTCCCTGCAATGCAATAAACATCCTGGTAATTTACATGGAAGTAGCTGGTGATGAAATGTGCTTGAAGCACAGATGTGTGCGAGGCAGTGGTCCTGGGGGTTCCCTTGGGAGCAGTGCTGGGATGCTGTCTGCACAGACTGGCTCTAGCTCTGGGGCAGGACCTGCTCCTGTGCTAGAAAATTCCTTCATGCAATAGGTGTCCTGATATGAGATTGGTTCTCAAAGACTCTGTGGCAACACTACTAAATATCTCTGACACCTGGGCTGTTCTGTATTAGTTGGCTTGACTGTGGGTTTTTTGTTTGCGGGGGTTTTTTTAAGCTTGGATGTTTTCTACATTCCATTTGCAGACTGAAGGGCACAGTTCCTGTCATAAACCTATTCTCTGATCAAATTCTCCTTTTTTGCTCTTTCCTTTGTTTGTATGTTTTGTTGGTTGTTTTCGTTCATTGATTTTTAAACATTCACATTCTATTTGCTGTTATCTGGAAAAATGGTTTCTCTGAATCATGCTAAATGTTTGTGGTGTTCATAATGACACCATCAACAGATGGTAAATGTGTTGTAGCACCACCAAAATACTGTGGCATGGCTAAGAATAATTTGGGATGTACTGCCACCTAATGGCTTTGCTGACAGTAAAGGAAATTCAAGGGTAAGCTTGGATTCTATTAGATTCAGAGAGAAGGCAAAAGGTTTTCAGTTACCATGTGGAGAAATGTATTTAGATGACATTGCTGAAGAGAATGTGTGCAGACTTGGCTATTTTTTGACTATTTGAGATGCTGCAGTGTTTCATATCCCGGCTCTGGTCTGCCTTAGGAGTCAGCAAGTAAATAAAGGGATACATTTGTATGTTACTGGCATATAACTTGAAACATTCTTGAGTCTGTGTCATTAAACTTAATGGTGCTTCTTAAAACAGAAGTTCAACAATTTTGCATTCCAGTTTCAGAGAGGTCTTCCCTCAGCTGTAGTTTGACCTCTCTTAGTGGTAAGAGAATAAATAAATGCAGCCTGTGCCACTCTGAAAAAAAGGAGTTTGTCAGCATGATCTCTCACCTCTGCTGAGAACCCCCTCCTAAACACCCTTCCTGATGTATTTTGCCTTGATTTCCTCTGAGTGCAGAAAAAATACGTGCCCCCAGCAAGACTTCAAATAATTTTACTGAGCAAAGAGTTTTCTTTTAGCTGTCAATTATTTAGCCATGTTGAAGCCTGAGCGTCAAGAGCCACAAGCTGATGGCCAGAGTCAGCAAACAGCTGGTGTTCAAGGTAGTCCTCAGGGATCCTCCCTGGGAAATCCCACAGAGAGGGAGCCATGGTTCTGCCTGAGCTTTGTACAAGAAAATGGTTATTGCTTCTGTGGCTGATTAGGAAAAATGGTAAATAGTTAACAGTGAGAATTATCTTCCCTTGTCTCTGCAGCCCCAGCTCTGGCTCTGCTTCTGCACCATCCATCACTCTGTGGACCTGCCCTGAACACACATGCACACCGTTTCTCTCATCAGACCTGCATTCAGCTCCCCTGGCCTCTTTCTCCCTGTTGTCCCCAGCTCAAGCCATGCTCTGGATGCCTTTTTTTAAAGCCCCATCATCCCAGGAGCACTCATGAAGCACAGGAGCTGTTTGTGTTGGTTGGCCATGCACAGAGGCAGATCTCAGTAGAAGAAGCCCTGCAGCTGAAATGGTACTACTGTGGGCTTTTTTTGCCAACTCTCCAGGAAATGGCCACACTTTTTGTGTTGTTCCTTGACCAATTTAAAGTGATGATTATTTGCTAACCCTTCTCCTTGGAGCATCACCCAGCAGCCCTGTGGAGTATGAAGTGCATGGCAGACTTTCCTACTGTCCAGTCAGTTTGCAGCTTCCTAATCCTCTTGTCTTCCCCTTGATGACCTCAGGAGAAGTAGAGAACAGTAACTTCTCTTTCCTGCTGCATCTAGTCAATGACAGTCCTGTGTGCATGTCTGATATCCAGAAAGCAAAAATTGAAGATGCTCTTAAAAAACTGTGTGTATCTCATCTAGTAGGGTTCACATCTCAGGCTTAAGTAAAGGGGTGTGGGAAGGGTATGACTGAATAAAAATGCAACAGTTACAGAAATAGGCATGTTTGAAATGGCCCAATTGGGTAAGTGGTCTAATAGCTATGAGATTAACTTGCTTAATTCCCTCAAGATTTGAAAAGTTAAATTCACATTCAAACTCTCTGACATAAGCAGTTCACATATTTTTCAAACCCTTTTCTATAAAGAAAACAGACAATATTGTGCTAAAATTAACAATGCACAGGATGGCCTCTGTGGGTGCAAATGATTCCAATGAAATGAGAGAAACTCTTGAAGTATTTGAAGATCATTCTGTCAGTATTCAGTAGACTGCATCCCTGGTTAATGCTATAGACTCAGGACTGATCAGTGCCGTGGACTTGCTCCTCCGGGGAAACAAAACCCTGCACAGCCTTCAAAGAAATAACTGCTGGCAGTAAAAAGTCACTCTGGAAATATGCACAGGGAAGTTATATATAGTAAAGAAAACTGTTCTCTGCCCTGGGGAAAGCATGTAAAAAAGGGTTATGGGTCAAAAGGGAGGGTTTTCTTCTCTGCAGTAGGAGGGTCAGTGAACAAGAAGTGCAGACTGGAGTCTGTCAGTGTGTGCAAGGTTTCCAGTAAAGAGTGAGCTGAGACAACTCTTCAGGCACAACCTCTTCCTACTAGCCTGCTTGCCTGAACCCTAGGCTGAACCCTAGGGCAGAAGGCTTCTGGCAATATTGCACATACATGTTCCTTTCCAGCTTCCTCGAGCTTGCAGTTGAGTAATCCTGGCCAAGGATCACCCCTGGTCCTAATTGATTTGCACCCAAGGTCATTTTGGCTTAGGCCCTGCATGCCCAATGGTCACAGTGTTGTTTCAGGAGTGATTTATCCTCCTACACCCAAACGAGCACTCTGTTCCTGTGTTGGATGGTGTGTGCACAACTGAGAAATTCAATTTTTCACTTGAGCACTGAAATTCCACTAGGGACGAAGTTCTGTTAAATCTCACGTAACTTTGATCGTTTTGAATGAAATGTCAGCTGCCAACAGGAGGTCAGAGGAAGTAATTTAAACTGATTGTTGGTAAAGGAAGCTATCAGTTAGAGTTTAATGCATTTGGCCCAAGATGAACTTTAAAACAGGATCTTAAATTGCTTTTAGGTTGGTCTTTGTCTGAGCCGATTCCAGCAAGAACAGTGTTTCTGTTCAAATGCAGTAACTGTTTTAGTAATTAGTTTTTTTTAAGTCTATCCTGAAGGACTTGTACAGCACAATAGCAGTCAGTTCAGGAGGAAGAGCAAGGAGATTTTTTCCAGTACAAAAGGGACAGTGCAAGATGGAAGGAATAGCTTTTCTGTATACATTGCAGAGATAGGCAACAGGAATTATTTTGGGAGTCTTCATCTCAGCTAAATAAAATGTGATGTTACCTACCTGCCTGCCCCTTTTCATAGTTTAGCAGTTCATTTGTACCCAGCTTTGGATTGATGGATTTGAACACAAGCCTTACTTAACGTGATGGAGTTGAGAATTCTACATTTTCCTATCTGTAAATGCTGTTACTCCCTTGGTGTATTTTCCTTGCTCTTCCTACCCCATTCTGCCTTTCCTGAGGCAATACAAAAATCTGTCCCATAACCAGGCTTAATGTTGCCATCTGCATAAATTCATTTTCTCACTCAACAGATGTGTAATGTGTAAGAGCCACTGCAGACAGCAGCAAAATCTCCATTCAGCAAAAGTAATCAAAACTTCTGCTTACAGCCTTAAAAGGCTCAGTTCTCAACAGCCTCTTCTGGATTCATACACAGCTGTTGGCTATTACCACATCCTGTGTGCTTGGTTGTCGCCCACACACTGCAGAAGTGTCAGCAAAGAGATGGGCACTTGCTAAATCTTACAGTACTGATGTCCTGAATTCATTAAACAATTATTAGTAATTGCTTTACTAGGTTGGTATCCAAGCATACCCCTTGGCTGTTCTTGACATGGAGGGTGTCCTTGCTCAGGCAGCTAGGCTAAAGCTAAGCTCACATCAGTTTAACCTCTGTGTCCCTTTTGGAAAGAAATTTGTTCATCTACTTGTGCTGATCTTACCTTGATCATGTTTTTCACATTATCTCAGCTACTCCTGGCTTTGGGGCTTGAGTGCCTGCAATAGGGTCTTCATCTCCCTTTTCCATGCTCTCTCTTCCCATTGCATTTAGAGGCTGGAATGCTGTTAAAAGCCACATGTGATGAAATTAAGTCATCGTCTTTCTCTCAGCTGTTTGTTTCTGGCAGCTGGTCCTCCACAGCAGTGCACCAATAGGGCAGGTCAGTAAAAAAACAATGAGTGTGAGGGAAAGATGAGGAGAACTTCTGCAAAACCTGGGATGCCTCTGGGTGTAAGAAAGGCCCCGTGAGAAAGACCTTGTGGTTTTTGTCATTGGAGTCTTTCTGAAGCAGAGCCAGCCACATCTCACAGCCAGAAAGCAAGCTGGGTCAGAAAGTTGGCAGAGCTTTTGGTTCCGTTTTGGTCTTTGTCTGAAGCTGACGGGCTGTGAACACTGAGCTCTCCTTCCCACTGCTGCACTGGAGGATTGAAGTGTTTATGGTGATGGGTGGGGGAGTGAAAAGGGGTTTGGGTGGAAAGCTGAGCTACTGGGATACACTGGTATGAGATCAGCAGTGGGAAGTAGGAGGCCATTTCCATCTCTGCTCTCCAGTCACAAGCAACTGCTTTGAAGCAGATGAGATCCTGTAGAGGAGATGGTTTTCCATGTGGGTTTTTTTTTGCCACAGGGCTGCAGATGCTCCCTTCCCTTGGGGCTACACCTGTACATGAGGCCAGATGCCACCAGCACCTCACTGGCAGCCCCCAGTGGCTGAAGGAGCAAAAGAAAGAGTAGTATTGCAGTAGAAATTTTCATACTCAGAGTATGTCCAGAAGTGGGCAGAATGCTGAAAGAATGTAGCTTAAGAATACACAGTTGTTAAACTGATATTTTTATAGACTTGTGGAAGGGGAAAATATCCTTGTTGTATTCAGTCCTAATTTATTGCTTTTGTCCCTTATTCCCATTTTTGTTTGCTGGGGTGACAGAAGACACTTTGAAGACATATTTCCCTTAATTTACACGGCTTGCTGTCCCCAGAAACACTGGGATACAATGAGCAGTTTTCCACTGCCATTGGGTCAGTTAAGTCTGCATGTTTCATCCTCATGCAGATATTTTGTCATGCACAGGTTTCTGTTATTTCCCTTTTCCTCTGCTCTGGCTTTGCTCTGCAGCTCAAACAGATATGTACATCCCAGGCATTTGAATGGATCCAAAATCTTTTGAATAATAAAGCTTTGGGTTACACGTTCTTGTAATTTGCTTGCCAATTAATACTTAGAAAACTCTACTGCAATATCAGTCAAGTTGTTCTTGCGAAGCTGTCCTCACACAAGGACAGGTTTTTGTACTTTACATAATTACATAATTGAACAGGTATCTTGATTACATATCTTGAACAGGTATCTTGATTACATATCTTGAACAGGTATCTTCAATTTGTCCTACCCCTCCCTTCAGCCTCCTTGGCTTGGTTGTGACCAGCCAGGGGTTTAGGCTATCAAAGTTTTGCTGTGCCCCCAACCCACATCCATGGGCAGGCAGATGACACTACCGAAAATCGTCATCTTGTGCTTTTCCCTTCCCCTACTCACTTACACATTAGATCTAATTTTTCAAAGCAGCAAAATCCTTGAAATTCATCTGGACGTTTCCAGTTTATGGTTCTTTTTGCCTTATTTTGACCTTATTCAGCCTTAATGCTTTTCTTTGAAGACAGAAAGGCAGAGGGAGAAAAACTGGTATTGAATCAAGAATGGTTTATTGATCCTTAGGAATACTTGCTGCCATACTGCACTAATGGTGGCTGTTTTGTATGAGATATGTATTTCTGTGACACCCACACAACCTTTTGGTCTGAAGGTTAGCCCAAACCTTTTACTAAACACCAACAACCAGGTAACTGTCCTTAGAGCAAAGAGAGACCCAATTCTCATGAAAACTCCAGTATGGGACAATCTGGAACATCCAGCACAGTGATTGTGACTGGGCCAGGAGAGTAGATAATGATAGGGAGGTAGGTAGGTAGGTAGGTAGGTAGATAGATAGATAGATAGATAGATAGATAGATAGATAGATAGATAGATAAATAGATAATTCATCACCAGTGTCATGTTTCTTTCACATCAGGAAAGGCATGCTTGCTGCTATGTATTTCAGTTGTGAAGGGCTCACCAGGGCTTTGGCAGCATCTGAGTGTCAAATATACCAGGGACTTTCTCAGCACAAGCTAGTATTGCCTGACACATGCTGAATGCCAAATTATTTTACTGAAATTGATAAAGGCTGCAGTAAATCAGGAGCGACTGAAGAGTAACCACATATGAACTAGTTTGCCAGTGTGTTGTCCTATTAATAATTACCCACCCTTCGTTAGAGAACAGCACAAGTAGCACAGCTGGTATATCTAACCATTAGCCAACGGATGTTTTCCCTTCTGTTCTGACTGAACTGCTGAAGGGGGAAGGTGCTGCTAGGGTTACACATTAATCATATCCACTGTGGAGTGGCTGATGCCATCAGTCCCTGGAGTGGGAGCCCGACACCTCCAGGGAATTGTCATCCCAGCTCCAAACCAGTGCTGCTGGGGGCAAGGAGTCACCCATGCAATTGCAGGGAATGAATGGGAATTCTGGGATGGATGGGTGTGTGGAAAGACAGAGAGGAAAAATGCTTGGAGGTGAAGGCAGCAAGCCAGCAATGAATGGCATAGAGGTTGGGGTTGTCTTGTCCAGGCCACACGTGGGAGTGTTCAGACAGACACTCCTCAAACATTTCTTCTCCTCTGCTGAGGCGCTTGGCTGGTGGTGGGGCTGACCTCAGCCCAAGGACACACTGCCTAAAATCAGGGCAGGTACTGAATAAACAGGAGCCCTCCTGAGCTGCTCCTTGGCTTCTCCTTAGAGCTGGCCTGAAACCCAGGACAGCATCTGGAGGGTTGCCTCAGAAGGAGAGGCAGAAAGCAGCAGTGGGATGAGGCCACGCTGATGCCTCCCTCGGCCAGTTTCTGTGCTGTGCCTGCTCTGACACCACGTCTGACAGCCTGGCTGCTTGCATGGGCTGCTCAGCCTGGAAAGGCATCATCCCCAGGGTAATATTTCATACACATTCTTGTAATTCATCGAACCCCCCTTTGCTCTCATGGCAACTAGCCACCTACACGTATTTAATCCAAAAATAAGTGTTGTGGATTATAAATAGCTCCTGCACACACTAGAAATGTATTTCAAGGAAATATTTTGACAGGATGCCTGAAAGAAGAGTCAATTAGGAAAAGCAGTTTGGTTCAGCTAAGTGCCAAGGTACGCATTTCCCCTGTTGTTCAGTGGAAGTGAGTTACTATCATGATTGCTCCTTTGCTTGCTCTTTTTTTCTGGTCATTATTTTTTAGACAGAAAAATAGATGACCTAACTTTGATAAGTAACGGCTGCAGAGGTATAATACAGAAATGTCATTTTCTGGAGTATTGAGATCCCACTCACCTCTTTAAGAAATCAAACTAAATATAAACTAAATATCATTCTGCAGATACTATTTTTCTCTGTAGGTCTATCTTTTCTGGGTTTTGGGTTTTGTTGTTTGGTTTTTGGGGTTTTTTGGACTGAAATATAGACCTGGAAAAGCTATTGCTTGATACATAGCAAAAAAAAAGAGAAACATAATTTTGAAATACAGTGTTCTGGCTGCAAAAGACCATGTGGAATTACAAGAACAGTGCAACTTAATTCTCCAGTGTTTTGGTCCTTCCAGACCACTGCCAAGAGATGCTGAACATTGTAAAGCACTTTAATAGAGCTGATGGATTTATTTTTTCTTTCGCAAGAACTTGGATCCCTGTTATCACAGAGCCCCGAGGCCTTGGAGACCTCACTGGGTATTTCCTTGAGGACACCTGGAACATGAATCATTGGGCACTGCCAGACGTTTTGAGTGACCTTGTTGCAAGATGCAGGAGATCAAGCCCTGCCTGCCTGTAGTATTAAAGGACCTGCAGAGGGGTAAATGTGGAAAGAATGTATCTCAGATCCATTGGTGTAAAGCACGCACAATTTCTCCTTGTGGCAAATCAGCCTTCCAGTGAAAGACAAGGATTAGGACTCTTTTAGCCTGAAGTCAAACCAGATGTAAATTGCTTGTTTTGGAGAGAAAGGTCCTTCTCAAGGCAAAATTCTGTATTTATTCTAACAGTTAACACCTCGATAAATGGACATCTGAATGTGGATTTTCCCCTTTTCTGCCAGGAAAATTATCTTTCCCAATGTGCTCAGTTTGCTTCCTGTCTGCTCTTGACAGACTCAAATCTCCCACATCCATCAACAAAAACAGAAATTCAGCACTTTACAAGCTCAAAATTAGAGATTTTACAATTCTTTTTCATCATTGATTTTCTTCCCTGCAAGTGCCCCATACCACTGCCTTAAACTTCTTAATCTTTGGCCATCCACTGTGGGGATCAGACCAGAAGCAGTACCATTAATCATGAAATAAACACTGAAAGATTTAGATAATTTCATGTAAATTTCACACAGCCATCCACAGAATTAAGAAGCATTCAATGTTAATCATGGAGAGTGCCTGGAGATTCATTTTCCTGAAATGAATGTGCCAGAGCCTATTTCTGAGTAATTTATTGTTGATTTGTCAGAGTGGTCAGTCCTCATAGAAAACAGTCTTTTATCTCTGACACAACCAGCACAGCTTTAATGGGAAGGGACTCTTTAACCGAGACAGTTTAAAAACACTTGCCTTTTGACCCCTTTCTTTGAGATGTGATTGAATGTGTGGAGTGTTTTTGCAAGGAGTGCAGAATAAATAAGCAGTGAGTGAGCTGTCACAAGCTGTGGAGTGAAGGTCGTATTCTTCTTCTTTTTTTTTTTTTCTGCTTGTGTTTTGCCAGATTAACTTCAATGAGATGGGTGACTGGTCTGAATCGAGCCCATTTCTGTGATGAGTTACATGTGTTGCTCCATAGGGCATAATGAAACTCCTCAGTAGAAGCTGCCTTATTTAGAAGGAAATCAGATGGAAAAAAACGTATCAGAAGTAATGAGGCAACAAAACCAGCATGCAGGAGATGAAAAGCATGAAACATACGACCATTTCCATGTCAGGGAAAACTGCAATGTCAGTGCAAGTCTGTTGCTTCCACTTCATGCCACGTTGATTTTCAGTTTAAATAACCCACCTGATTCTGTGAGTGTGGAGGGGTTACATTTGTGCAAAGTTCATTTGCCCACTTATAAATTACATGCAAGTAAATAACATTCCTTCCTTGGTAGATTTAAAGGTAAAGGTCGAAGGGTTGTGCTTGCATGAGTCTGTGACCCAGCTTTTCCAAGGAGGGCAGGTGCAGTCAGCACCCTAGGAGAGGCAGATTTCCATCTGTGGCATACCAACCATCTCTCTAGCCTCCCTGCACCTGGCTTTGCTACAAGAACTATGATTCCATAGCCATATGAACAAGGAATTTTTGCTCCCCGAGAGCACTCAAAAACGTTGGGATTTTTATCCTGTTGCATCTGTGTTAATGCATCTACCACTGGAGAGTGCCCATGGCTCCACAGGAGCTCAAGCCAAAGAAAACACATCTGGGGGGAGATGCCACAGCAGGGACACGTGTGCAGAGTCTCCAGGCTGCATTTGCTTTGGCACAGGCTCCAAGGATTGCCATGAGCAGAGCAGCATGAGGCTGCTTTGCTTCCCCCTGTGTCACAGGCCTTCCCCAGCTCCCCTGCACAGCTCCAGGTATTGGAGTGCTCTGAAGGAATGCTGCCATGGAGAAGCAGCTTTCCCTCAGGTGTAGCTGCAGCTACCTGACTGCCTGGAGCTGTGTCAGGCCATAGCTGCAAAACAGCTGCACAATCCATGAGATAATGTTTCCTGCTCTGCAGGTGGGATGTAAATCTACAGGACCATGGGAGATACTTGAGCTGTCTGCAACTTGCTATGGCTGTGTTCATAATGGAAAAGTTTTGTTTTAGAACCTAGGAAGGACGGTGTGCAACACTCCTTGAGGAAATCTTCATTGGGAGCAAGTAGGAAACTATTGTTACATATTCTAATATTCAATAGCGTGAAACATAATTTCTATAAATATCTAGTGTTTTTTTCACCTTTAAAGGTGTCTATTTTATTCACTTGATTCTGTCATCATAACAAGTACTTGAGATTTTACATAAGACATAGATGTGGCTTGAAGCCTTAGTCACTGGAACTTTTTCCTAACACTTGCAAACCATTGCAAGAAGCTGTTTTCTTCTATGGGCAGTATTTTATACTACAAAACAAAGACTTGTCAATTAACCATATATAATTAAAAACAAACAAACGAAATACCCCATCCTTTATTTGTAAATTTTGAGTTAGCATGGATTTTTCACTAAGGTCTTCTCTTGCTCAAGCCTCTGTGTCTAGTCTCTGCACTGTTTGGCATAGAATTTTCAAAATAAACCCCAGCACCTTGCTGGGGATCTATCATAATCTTAAATGGGTTGATGGTATCAGAGTCTGGCCATTAACAGGCTGTTTCTGTTGCATGCACACTCAGCAGTCTTGAGTGCTTGCATGCTAGAACAGGGCTCCCACAGATTTTTTTAGTCAAAGGACACCTTTGATTTGTGGAAAAGAAGGAACACTTCCCAGGACCATCTTCCTCTGTGCTGCCAACACAATGTGCAGCACATAGGAATACGTGTCTATTCTACAAGTAAAAGAACAAGTGCTCAAATTTTAGTTCAGTTTGTATCATCATATCTAGTTTCCCATCTATTCAGTTTCTTCTACATACATGTGGGAGCTGCCTGTTGTTAAAAAGTTATTTCTGGGTCAGTGACCCTCCTCCTCAACATCCAGGGCTTCTAGAACATGACTCTGCCATGGGATGCTCATCAAAGGAACAATTTAGGTGGATAACCTTGTAAACTTCAGAAGCACAGTGCCTTTACTTTGACTCTTACAAAGACTGGGCAGAAAAGATGTGTTTATCATGCTATCCTGTGCACTTAGAGCAGCATCCCAGGCCTTTCAAAGGAGCCCAGACCAAAGAGGAGCACATACAAGCTGCAGAGGTCGATGGTGTTTGATAGCTGGGATGCCATGGAAGATTTCACATTCTTCAGTTCTAATCTCTTATAACAAAATGGAATTCAATCTAACCCCTGAAAAAATAAGTCAGGTCTGGTCAGTGTGATGCCATGCCCCATGTATCCATCAGGATTTGTTTTTGGTGGATTAGTGCTTTCATTTATGTGTTTTCTTCTTGGTCAGCAGTGTTCTTGTTTTAGCTGATACTTTCAAAAGGTGTTTATTTTTGCTGCTAATCTAAGATGAGCCCTGTAATTATCTGTGAATTAGAAGCAATTCCTTTCTGTAGCTGTGATGCTCTCAGGACATAATGTCTAATGATCACCATTTCATGTTTTCTGATGTGACTTTTTCCATGGCTATTTTCAAAACACTTGCATCACATTTCAACTACCTTTGTCCTTCATTGATATGTTTTACCAAAAATGCCTCAGACAAAAATCAAAGACTTTTTGTCTCCTAGATGGATTAAGTGCCATTCTAGTGTTTGTGATGAGTAGTATCTTTCTCTGCCTCAAAATTTTTATTTAATGCAAGTTTTGTTGGGTATTTTACATGTTAGGCTGTAGCCTAGAGTATGACAGCCCTTAGTAAAACTAAATAAATATTTTAATATTCACAGTTTCACACTTTTCAAGTGGCAAAAGGATGGCTGGAACAAAGAGGTAAGATGAGTAACAGCCTTTCTCCAGTTTCTAGCTCTTCTTCACCTTGTCCTTCTGCTCTTTGTCAGCCAAACATAACTTGGAGCTGCTGTGGCTATGCCACTGTTTCCTCGTCTCTTTCTCTATTTTCCCAGCTCTGAGAGATGCTTTGCTGGGTGCTCTACCATTGCCTTTCAGGTTGTAATACCTGTTTACTCTGGGCAGACCTTATGGTTCCCCTGACATTTCTTCAGCCTTTTTTCTTCCCTAGTTTTCCTCTGCTTCTTCCTCTCTCTTTTTTTTGGCACTTTCTCTCCCTTCTTGTCCCAGACCTGCTTCTGGGGGATCATTTCTGAGAATTTTTTCATTCACTCTTAGCCTGTTTATTCCTTGCCTCACGCAGCCTTTTACAGACTGGGTAACTCCATTGATCATGTAGACATTAGGAAGAAATTCCACCTCTATCTAGAGAGAGAGAGAGAGAGAGAGAGAGAGATAAAAATTCCGGTTTTTTTTCTCTCTCTCTGTCTCTGTTATCTGATTCTGGCTTTTTTTCTGAGATGGAGCACTGCTCTAGGTGCCTCCTAGAGCTCTAGTGGCATGGGAAATCCTTATGCTGCCCAAGCCTGGATGAGTGTGTAGCAGCTGAGCTTGGATTGTGCAATATTCCTTGAAAGAGGAAGTCTGGATCTGGACTTCCAGGTTCAGTTTGGCTTTCTCCTGGAAGGGAGCCTAATCCATGAATGACCAACACGAGGCCAAAGTACCAAAGTATCCGCCCATGATGTTCTTGAAAATCTCTGTTTTCTGTCTGTTTACACCTTCAGCCTTGCTCTGATGTCCCCGAACATGTCAATACTGACAGCTGGAGACCTGGCACTCGATGCAAACACAAGGCTGTAGTGGGATTAAGACTATTTACAATAAGTGGTTACTTGCTTTATGTTTGAAGCAGATGGAAAATACACCAATGAAAATGTCGTTTGTAAACGGATCAAGAATAATCGCAGTGCATACTTCTGAAGACTGCAGTGAAACATCTAAAAAAACCAACCAACCCACCAAAAAATCCCTGTGCTTCCCTACCCCCACCCTTCCTCCCCAAACATCATGGTCATAGCTCTTTTAAAGGTGGGAATAGAAAGGGGGTAAAAATAATCTTCTGTTTTTAGGATCACTATCAAAGTTTCAAATCTCTCGTGTACATTTGTACTGAGCCTAATACAATTGTCCTGGTGGAGGTCAGTGAGTAGTAGGTAATTAATAACTGCTCAAGATCTTCATGCATGCAAACAGCCTCTGTATTTCTAAGGAGTCAGGGGTGCTCTAAACACCCTTCTCCTCATGTTCACAGGCTGTGCCTTTCCTCTACAGAAAAAGCCTCTTCAGAGGCTTCTAGGCTACTCCAGTTACCAGAAAAGAAACCTGAATTTGAATTAATTCAACAACATCATTATGAATGAACTGCAGGAAACAATGCATCTTCTTCCTATGTAAACAGTGTAAATAAAACTTCTGATAAGCACTTTAGTGCATTGAATTCCTCATTCTTTTCTTTGAGAGCATTCCAAAGTTTAGTGTGCAGCTTAATCAACTTCATATGTGCTTGAGTTGGGCAAGTCAAAACTAACATGACCCTGCACAAGGAAAAGCGTCCCTCGCACGAGAAATCCTATTCTGCTTATTTACTATATAAGAAAACAGCCCCAACCATTCCTTCCCTGAGGCAACAGGAACTTTTCCATGTTTCCTTAACCACCGCCACCCTTCAACACTTTTCAGGACAAAAATCTTGTTCTTAGGATGACCCTGGCTGCGTGGTCATCAAAGCAGAGATGGAACTGATGAAGCAAAATGACCAAACCTCCAACTTTAATGTATTCAGCTGCAATATTGTTATCAACCTCAAAGCATGGTGCTGTTTAACCTCTCTTTTCTGTCAACTATTGATCACACTGAAATTCTTTTGAATATATAACTCAGAGCCCTGCTTGGCACAGAGTTGAGTACAGGATTAGCTTCATCTGCAGGTTACCATTTTTAAATTAGCAAGGCTGTTAGCATGGGTTAAATGAATACATATGTAAGTTAATATAATATTTTTTTAATTAAAAAGATAGCAGTGTGTTGATACAGTGCTATGTGGGTGGCAAGGATTAAAGAAAAGGCAAGAGAGACAAGTTAAGTAGGTCAGGCAGTGAGTCAGATCTTCACTGAGTGGCAAAAGTTCTGGAAAAAAAACCACCTTTTCAGAAGTATACTTATATACAAGCCTTTTAAAAATCTGCATTCATGACACTTGGGTCTAGGCTGGAAATCATCCAGAGGATTTCAGCTCTGTGCTCTGGGAATCAATTAAATTCAAAAAAAGGAGTGTTTTGGAAGGGTCAGTGATCACTTCTGGAATGTGTTAAATTAAACCCTTTGTAATCTATAGACAGACATCACAGGGGTTACAGCAGTGCAAACCTCTCTTCATTTCAGACCTTGTCACTGGATACTCTCTGCTTGGAGTGGGAGGGTAAGGAACACGATGTGGAGACAGGTGTCTCCTGAGCTCTTGGGTCCAAGCACCCAAGTCCTGCTTTTGTTCCTGTTATCTCCAAATCAGGAGAGGCTGCCTGGGAGAGATGAGGGGTTAGCCCTGTGAGAAAGACACACAGCTTTCTCTAGCTTCAAGACAACAAGTCCTGTCTTTGCTTACTTACTATTTGTATAAAGGAAAAAGGAGTAATTATGACAGAATAAACATCTGAAACATTCTCTTGAGAGCAAAAGCCAAAACAAGTGGAGGAAAAAAATCTGCCATGCAGCACTCCTTTGCTTAACTGAGCACAAGAGTAGAGACAATGTGCAGTGTTGCCTAGAGGAGAGAAATACCTTGAAGCTGGCAGTTCATAGACCATGGTGACCGCAGATGATGTACAAGTCAGGAAAAATTTCTGAAAAATCCCACAATTTCCCAGTTTATCTGTCATTAGTTATTTTCTGGGTACTGGACAACATACCAAAGGGATTAACAGCTTAATCATAGCTGATTCATATATGGGGATCTGCATTGTTTATTTATCTATTTTGTTATCAGGAACTTCCTCTTAGAGACGTGGGAAACTGAGGCACAGAATGGTGAAATTACTTGTTTAAATGTTGCCTGTGGCAGGGGAAAAATCAGAAGTGTGTAGCTCAAATCTTACACCCCTTTATTATTCCTGTGCTGCTTTAACAGAGGAATTAGAGTTCCTTGCATAACCCTGACTTTTCTGCTCCAATGGTACATGAGTACAATCTGTTGCTCACATTTCCCTGATTTTTCTGACTGCAAAATGAGGTCTCTTATACTGCAGGTGAAAGTGCTGGAAAGGCTGATTCAGAACCGCCCCCCGCACTCCATGTCCCTGGATCTTTTGGTACCTGTAGGAAGTTACGTGGTGATCAAAGCCAATGCATCTGCCCAACGCTTTGCAGAGGCACGGTCGTTCTGCAGGTTCGCTCCCCTGGTCCCAAGCAGTTTAACCGTGAAAACAGGATATGGTACAACGGGCCAGACCTGATGCGCTGCTTTATCAGAGTCTGCTGTCATTAATCTCCGTCTTTATGAATGGTGGGGGAATGGCAGCTCTACACAAGGATAAACAGCCGACGCAGCAGAGATGCTTTGAACTGC
>VXBI01010017.1:254999-275540 GCA_013397375.1 Toxostoma redivivum | reverse complement strand
TTTTTTTTTTCTTAATACTCCTACTCCCCACTTTGCAGGGAGGTTTGCTCCGAGAACAAAATCGCCACCACCCGGTACCCCTGCCTGAAACCCACGGGAGAGCTCACCACCTGCTTCAGGTGAGCGCCGCGGCCGCGGAGCACAGAGGGGCAGAGGGGGCGCGGGTCCCACGCGTGCCCGCGGCTGGGGACTCGCTGCCCGCGGGGAAGGCAGCGGAGGACACACGCCTGCGGGTGTCAGGCGCAGGGACGGCAGCTGTGGCAGCTGTTTGTCTCCCCCCTCCCCGCTCTGTGCTAGCCCACCCCGGCATTCCCACCACTCCGCGGACGGCGGAGCAGGTAACTTGGTACTTGATCACACCCCTCCCGCGTTCTGCATCTCCCCTGGCAAGTCCTGCAGTTGTCCCAGGGTAGGGTTTCGGTAACTGGCTGCAAACGTCACCTCCGAGACATCGCTGGAGAGGGCGCGTGTGGCTCTCACTGCTGCACCGAAGCCACCGACAGCTTTTGATACGGTGGGAGAGGATTCCTCCGACCTGGGTGTCCGGTACCACATCGGGGCTACAGCTGCATCAGTTCCAGGGTAATCAGTGAGATCGTCTGGATTTGTGCTATGCAAAAGATATCTTAAATTAGGTAGATGAATCACACTCTCAGAATTACTAAGTTCTTCAGCAACCAGCTCTTGGGGAGAAATTCGGCAGAGGCCCCTCAAATTAAGTAAAATTAATCTAATCCCGAGTTTTCATTTTTCAGCTGTGTGTTTGAGAAACATCATCTGTTTTAATGATGACAGCTTTCCAGAGCAGTTGACAGTGGATGTGCTTTTTTCAAGAGCTGTACACAAAGTATGAGCACACACGTATCCCTTCCCTGATGCCCTCGGGTTAGCCTCGTCCCCACAGACGAGATGTTTCATGTATGAAAGCTGCTTCTTGTGAGAGGTTGCTTTGTGCAGGCAACTGTGCTCTGCCTGTGTGTGTCTGTACGCTCACATGTGGCAGGGAGCCACTTCTGTATACCAAAAATACAGTAACACATGTAGAAAGTGTTACAGAGATTGTCCATCTCTTCTGTCTGGCATTAGTTCCAAAGAGCTGCAGACACACAGTGCAGCAGTATTGTCCCTCTCCCATGCTCTCAGGCTTGTTCACACTCTCCAACAGCCACAGCCACCTGGGACAGTGTACTGCCACTGCCCAGCTCTTAGCAGCATTAGCTTCCTCCCAGTCCCTGGGAAGGGCTCTGCAGGGAATGGAGACCACCCTTCCCTGGGTCTGTTATCTTGTCTCCTCTCCCTGTGAAGGTGAGGCAGAGCCCTCTTACAAGCAGCTCTGTAGTACCCAGTGGCAACACGTTTTGGAGAGGGACAGGGTGTAGGTTTTGCAGGGAAGGTTTTGCAGGTACTTGGTTGAACCTGCTGCATTTCTCTGGTTTGGGGGCAGAGCACTGGGGTGGACAAGGCTGTTCTGAGTGGGGAGTTACTGGATGAAGAGTGGGAGCTGTATGAGGCAGCACACACATGACCACCCTGCTCTTTTGTGCATGTCTCAAAATCCATCTGAGGAAAGTGATTCTGCTTTGTGTGTGACAGAGGACTGCACAGGCTCCACTGGCTGCTATGGACCACTGTGCAAAGAAAGCAGGACTCTATCCAGCTGCCAAGTCCCACTTGTGCTTTCTTTCATCCTTCCTGAGGTATTTCTGACCTTTGGGCTCTGATTAGGATGAGCCTCCCTCCCTCCCCAGCTCTCCCTCTGCACAATCCCAAGTGATATTCACTGTCCCAAATTAGCACAGTCTGTGTGGATGAGAATTTCCAAATTGCTGCATTGAACTCTTGGTTGTTTTAGTTCAAGCATATTCTGTATATATGAGTTCCAAGTCTCCCTTGCTTTAAAAAAGAAAAAAAATCCATTTCTGTGTAGTCATGTATTTTTAGGGTTTAACCTTTAGGCTTGGGTGAGGGCTCCATTCCCCACCCTGCAAGGTCTCTTTTGTGCTGTCCATGCACAAGAAAAGGGCAGCAATTCTGAGAGGGAGCACCTCTGCTCGGCAGAGCAGCTCTGCACGGAGCACACACCTGGGCTGCAGTGTGCTGGCAGTCCTGCCCCTCAGAGCTGTGCCACGCTCTGGCACGGACCTGCAGCATCACCCACCCGAGCTGGTGAACCCCAGAGGCAGAACAGCACCCCCAATTACTCCTGGTAGCAAGGTGTGCTCTCAGCAGACACGCGGGATTACCCTTGGCAGAACACATTTTAATGTAAGATTCATTAACATTTTGAGGTTGAGGCTGTTAACAAGATGACAGGAAACTTGCAAGTGTTGACTAATCCTGTGGTGCCTCAAGGCGGATTTTGTTTCATAGGACATTCAGGAACTTAAGGATTCAGTTTTCAACTCTGGAATGACAACCAACACTAAAAGAACTTCAGCTTGGTGGAAACTCAGCTGTGGCTTTTAGGAGCTTTCACTCCAGGTTTCAGATAAACTTGATTTTGGTGTTCTAGAATTTATTCTTACAATACTTAATTTTTTATCTTCCTAGACATCTTTTCCACAGTATTTCATAATGACAATAGTTATGTAATTTATATACATTGTTGGAGGTAGATAAAAGATAGTTAATGTCAGCTTCTATTTACTATTAGCAGACACACCTAACTTCTTTTCTAGGTCAAAGTACCATTTGTGTAGAAATTATACAAACTGACACCAAATTCATCATAACAGATTACATCATAACATATCAGGCATAAGACTACACGCATCACTACTGATGATCTGTTGTGCAAGTAGTTAAGTAAAATAAGGAATACGTATGAAGTTAGATGTCAAAATTCCTGACCAAAATGCTTGATGGAAAGTAATTTTGTCCTTTTATTCCTCCTGCTGGAATTTGTCGTGAAAATCAGCATGTTTTTAGAGCACTTCAATAAAAATAGCATCTTTTCATCACAAAAAGTATTCCTTGATTTTATTTTTTTAACTAGATTTACTCATGATTAAAGATGATCCAAGTGGAAGGGCCAAGTCAGAAGTGGGGCCAAGCACTGAGATTACATTGGCATTTTTCCCTGTGGTCATAGCAACCACATACACAATCAGATGTATTTTTTTCTTTTGAATGTGTGCAGTCTGGCCCTTGGTTTAGTTTGATTTGTATTTTTTTTGTGTCCTCTGTATTTGTTTTCATAAGAGTACAGAGGAACAGATGCAAAAAGCAGAGGGCGTTATACAAAACCTTTTCTGCGGAAATCTCATTTAAACTCTTGCATGTAGCTGCACAAAGTAGTCAGTACTAATGTCCCCATCATGTAGGTATGGAGAAGAATTTCTGCAGATTTGTTGATAGTGGTATGGCCCAGTAAGACTTTGAATTCCTACTGTATGCAAAAATTCATCAAATTTTAGGAAATTTGGGCAGTGTGAGATTATGAAGCTCCAGTCTCTTGTTAGTGTCTTCTCCGATTATCTGGATGTGATATTAACCTGTTTCACTCTCAGACAGACTACTAAACACTTTGTTGGCATGGAAAATTACACTAATGTTGCATTTTTTTCCAGTGCCTGTGACAATTTAGTTTGTGCATCCTTGCAGCAGTCATTTTCATTACAGTCCTCCCTTCATTTCCGTTTTAAACAGTGCTCCTGCATGTTGTTGCTCTGGTCCAGAAGGAAAAGCAGCATCCAGGACAGGTATTCCCTTGCTTCATCCTGACTGTGGAGCTGTGTTCCCATCAGGAAGTGGCAGTGGTTATGCCACTTCCAAATTCAAGAGGATCAACGTCTAATCTGGCACAATTTATTAATTGGAGTTGCTCCCCTTTTAAAAACCAGCAAACTTGATTACCACAGTAACTGTTATATATTAGGAGAGCTAAATACTTTACTCAGTTAGAATTCAGAGAGTGCAGTGAATTATTCAGAATTATTCAAGAGACACACTTTAGAGAAACATTTGCTAGTGGAAAGCTGTTAGGAGTTGTAGGAAGACTCAAGCTTGAAACGTGGGAAAACAAGAATAGTTTTATTGCCTGACTGTACCCATCTCTTTGCCTACTTGACACTTAAATATTGCTGTAAGCTGACGTGAAAGAAACAGTCTTGCTCCTCCTCAGAAAACTTTTATAAAATGTTAAATTAAAGAAACCAGGAAGTGTAAATCAGGAGATGAAAATTTGAACCTGGATCTGCACAGCCAGGAAGAACATTTTAGCCATTCCCTTCATGAGCTAAGGAAAGATTTAGGGTTTTTTTTTTTTATTCAGATGAAACTGTTAGTCTAAATTAATTTAAAATCAGACTAAATGTTAGTCTGAATATTTTTAAAACAAATAGATTATTGACATGGTAAGAGAAATCATCCATCTTTCTCTAACCATAAGTAGTCTCCTGCATTTTTTGCTGAAAATGAAGTGTGCATTCACCCTAATATACCCTAATTTCTTGTGTATAATGATGGAGACTGCTCCTGGTCCTTCCTTCTGCAGGACCAGCAAGGAATTAGCAGTTTAGAATTAGGGTGCTGGGTAGAACAATTCTAGCTAATGATGGTGAAATCTTTGTAAAGATGAACCAAATCTTTACATCTATCTCCAAAAAGCCCCATATTGTGAAATATAAATCTTGTCTTAGAACTTAATCTGTAACTTTTGGGTTTTTTTAGTATTTTGCAAGTAAGGTCTCTTAAATAGGATGAACACATTTCAGTGTAGATTGTCAACTTCTTCAGCTGATAGTTAGCAGCTACAAATATTTTGCACAAGCCTTTCCAGCACTTCAGGTTTCAAATGATGCTGTAAAAAAGTGTTTAACACTTCATAACAAAAAGACAATTCAAATGTATTGTGAAAGAGAATGCATATATATTTATACCTTGCTTTGTTCTGATGCTAAACAGAGATCACATACCTCAAAAAGAATTTCTTTTTACCCTCTTCAGTGCTGGTACTGTTGGTGAAGACTACTATTTTTATAGACTGTATCATTTTGCACATTCTTAAAAGATAAAAGTAATTGCAAATAAGCTGGACTGTAGCTGTTTCACAAAGAGCAGCACTTTCACTAATATGCCCTTGGGGACCATATGCAATTCCTGGTTCCCAGATTCTCGGCAAGCATGCTGCAGAGCTTTCCAAAATGAGAAAAAAATTACTGTATATAGTTTTAGAGCTTTCAGCTGGAGTAAGCAGGGATAATCTCCAGTCATCTTATCTTCTGACTTTACTTTTCATAAATTTCTTTTTTATAGTTGCTATTGCATTTCCTCTCTGAAGTTTTGCTGACTATTCCATATCATTGAAAGAGCCCCAACTGATATATTATAATATAACAACTATACAAGAAACTAACATGATTAGAGCAAATTACTGCCTAATCTCCAGTTATCTTGAAGGGAAATGAACTCTACAGTAGAATTTCGCTGAAAATTTAGAGAGAACATGATTTCAAATTTTGTACTGGTTTCAGAAAACTAAACATAGAGAATATACATATGTATTAAAAAAAAACCTCCCAGGGAATTGCCATCACAGGTAGAACTTTGTACATATCTATGAATAAAATTTTCTTCAATACAATGGTTTTTTTACAAAACAGTGTATGCTGCAATTGTGTCAAGACAAGCTTCCTAGCTTTCCCAGATTTTTTATTTTTCCTCACTATTGCTTTGGAAGTAGCACCTTCAAGTTGTATGGTACGGACTGCATTCAGTCCTGAGTTTCATTAATTTTTCTTTGCTGTGGTTGCCAAAGGAACAAATTGCTCAGAACTACTGAGACACATTGTGAATGTCTGCCAGTTAAGGGTAACACCAATGCCACACAGTTGTGTGTAGGCTTCCATACCACATTTGGGTGGCCATGACTTTGTGTGTCACTTTTCTGTCTCAGGTGCTAAGAATAGGAAACCTAATTATTTCTGGATTTTGGTAACATTAGGGACACCTGAGATCTCAGCAGATGTGGGTGATACTGGCTGCATCAGAGACCTCTGCAGCAAAACATGGTGC
Organism: Toxostoma redivivum; assembly: GCA_013397375.1. Lineage (NCBI taxonomy): Eukaryota > Metazoa > Chordata > Aves > Passeriformes > Mimidae > Toxostoma > Toxostoma redivivum. Next base: position 269,525 of record VXBI01010017.1, on the reverse strand, counting down.
TCCTGTGGGTTTACTGTGCAGTGTCTCCTCTGTACAGCAAATTCACTCCAAACTGAAACAGTTTAATTAATGGTCTTAAAGAACATTGCATAATTACTGTGAGTGGTGCTCTCAGGTAGGATGTGCTAATTAAAGGATGAGGTCAGGCAAGTGGTCGTTCATGTAGTCCAGGAGTTTTTGATGTTCACATCAAAGCAGTTTGGAGAATTTTAGAACTGGCAAGCGGAGAGCTTTATGATAAGTGCCCTGCTTGGTGGTTTGATTGATAATGAAACCCAGGTGCTTTGCATTATGGTTTTCATCTACAGAATATAGGGTTAAATATGAACTGACTTTCCTGGCCGTGTTGTCTAGCTCAGAGACTCCAGACAAACAAAATAGTAGCCCCAGGGCCTCCCATGGCTGATACGAAATAGGTAATAAAAATAGGCCGCCAAAGGGAACATGACGTTTGTAATTATCCTAAGTATTGTATATGTTCCCTAAGGTCAGGCTGTTTTGTCCTTTAAAAAGTGATTGTAGTCTCTCCTGCTAACAGCAGGATGTTATTAATACTTGTATTACTGCTCCCATTGTGGTAGACACCCATTGAGCTGAGTTGTGCTGTACTGATTGCAGACAAAACAGAGAAGACAGAAAAGGCAGGAATGGAAGGATAAAGATATGGAGCAGCAGAGAAGAGAAAGAAAAAAATGCCCAGAGACATGCAAGCAGAAAAAAAGAACTGATACAGCCATAAAAAGACAAAAATTCTGTCTTGATGGTGGTTTGTGTGACAGATATGTGTGTGACAGAAGGGAGGTAATCACTCCCCAAAGAGGTATAATTTAAATGCTTCCAGGCTTCTATTTAAGTTGAACCCATAAAAACAAAACATCAGCCAAAATCAAACAAAAATCCGCACACACACACCCCTGGGAGGATTTCTGCTCTCCCTACTAGACTTGGAGCTAAGCTACAGGCGCTGATGCATCTTCCCTTGACAGCCTCTCCCCTTCCTTCCTTCCTCAGTCTGGACAATCTCTCTCCCTCTCTGTCCCTCCCTGTAAAGCATATGTCTGTGCAAGGGCAGCAGGGACAACTTACAAGCAGATATTTAAATTTCCCTTTCAGTTCTTGCTCTGTTCAGATTGCCTGCGCTCCTTGTCACATAGCAAAGAGGTTTTGGGAAGTAGTTGTGCATGATATATTCAAACTACTCGTGGAAAAGTAAATCAGGCTTGCTAGAAATCCCAGGCTGTGAAAGCCATTGCCCAGCACAAAGAACTCGTGAGCAACAGGTTTTCTGAGACCTCTGCTGTTCTGGCCTGTTTTTCTGCCATTCTATGTGTGAAAGGGAAATTACTGTATGTGGGGAACAAGGTCACACGAAGCAGGTATGAGGGAGATGCCTGATGTTGATGTACAGACAAGCAATTACACTGTACCTGGGATAGATCTCACTTCAGATTGCACTTACTTGTGCAGTGCTGGCCATTCAGGGCACATGTGATTTTGGGTTTCATTGAGATTGTGCTGAATTCTCAAAATCTTGAGTTCAATATTTTGGTTGTGCCTCCACCCCAGTGCCCTGAGTCCTGAGATGACTTTTGTCTCCAGGTGTGAGTCACTGGTGAGTGTTCAGTACCCATGTCACTCCAGCTGGAGCTGTTGGGGATGGCATAGGGCTTCATCATAAGTCAGGGACATGGGTCTCTCTTCTCTGGAGACCTTTTGTTGCTTACATCTCATACAGATCACATGGGTCAGTCCAGGATTCCTCTTTTTAATTGTGCTCACCACCCCCAACAAGCAAAGCTGACTTCAATTTACAGTAAAAAATAGCTTTCCAAAGTCTGCTCAGAATGTTTTTTTCTCTGTGTTGTCCATTTTCTGTTTGCTCAGTTTCAGTTTTCAAATGAATAGGGGCTTCTTTTGTAAACTAACAGTAGCAAATGTCACTCTGTTGCTCAAATTTGCCAGTTCTTCTATGTGGTTCCAATTGTAAGCAGAAACAATGGAAAGCAGAATCCATACAGTGCTGACTTGATTTCTTCTTGGCCTAGCAAAGAAAGCAATTTGTTTGCATCTCCTCAAGAGTAGCTCTGTTTAACAGTTGAGGAGAAGAACAACTTCAGTTTTAGACAGTAATCTTAGACCTTAGTGTTTGGAAAATCCTTCTCCCTTAAAGAGTGTTTTCCATTGTGTTGTGTTGATTTCATTGCTGATCCTGGTTCAAAAAATGAAGTACAAGACCATCAAGCATTTAGCATACATCCAGCTATTATAAATAATTTCTTCTAAGTTTCTTTGTTAGTTTCAAGTTCTAACCACATTTGTTTTAATTGACGATCTGTGCTGTAATTGAAATGAGGTGAAATACACAGTGTTTGTACTAACTGTATTAATTTTAGCAGCCACTCAGTAGTAAACACACATTAAACAGAATTCTTCTCCATCCTTTTCAAATGGACTGGGCAATAAAGTGGTGCAGACACAGTGTTTTAAGTGGGAAAAGAGGGACCAATCTATAATCCAGGTTTTTAAATGGATCATTTTTGAAAAAATGAAAAGCCTAATATAGGTCAATGGCAAGTTGTTGCAGAGTGTGAGTTTATATAAGAAATATAAGACAGTATTCATCTGAGATAGCAAGCATATTATTTCTCTTTTTATGGATAAAATATTGGGGCATAGCTTCTAGTGTAAAGTAGCAGTGTTCGTGTTGGCTTCATCATCTCATTATCAACCCTCAAGGAGGAAAGTTGACCACCTAATTCTCTGTAACAAAGTGTGCAAGTCTAAGAAATTATACTGTACAGTCTTCAAGATGGATGAAGAAATACATTAAGTATTATCATAATATTTCAGGAGAAATGGATGAATGCTAAAAATACAGAAATTTGTGAAAGTACACCCAGAAAAAAGTGTGCTCAGAGCTCTTTGTATAAGAGAGAGAAAATAGCTTTATTAGATGCATTTTTTCTTTATAAATAATTTCCTGCCCAGAGCCCCAGTGTCTCTGTGGAATGTTAATATTTCTGTGATCACATTCAATACGTTTAATGTATGTCGTAAACTGGACATGTTGCCTACTCAATAAGATGTTATTATCATACTCAATTTTCACTAAAGAGTTTATTATCATAGCTGCACCAAAATAGCTGTGTCATTTCCTAAACACCACTCTCTGGAATTCTGACAAAACCCCTTAGTTTAGAGATTATTGCCTTGGAGAGTTGAAACAAAAATAGCCAAAGGGAAAATTATTTAATCTTTAGAACAGCATTTGAAAGAGGAAAAAAGCCAGGTGAAAAAAGGGGTTTTGGTAGTTTGGTAGGTCTTAGAATTGAGAAGTGGAGAGTGAGAAAGAGACTTGAGGGACCAGGACTAGAGCTACTGTTTGGTAAATGCTTGATCCTGCTGGGAATATGTGCTTTTAACTACAGCTTCCTGAGGCAGGAGTAAGGAGCAGTGGCAGAGAGACAGTGCTGGCAGTCTGGGCTGGTCTTTGGAGTTCTGTAGCATGGTGAACCCAGCTGTTGGTCTGCACAGTGGGTGCCTCAGACTGTGACTCTTGTGGTGACTCAGACATTGACTTCTTGGTATGTTACTTAATGGGCTGCTTGTATGCAAAATAGTATGTTTGCTTAGGCAGTTGTATGGAGGTTGTTTTGATGTATACTTGGATTTTAAAAGCTTATTAGGGTTTTTTTCTGTTTGTTTTGTTTTCTCCGAGGAAAGTGTATGCCTACTCCACTGGGCTTCCCTGGAGGCCCGGAGAGATAAGGAGCCTATAGCAAATAGGTCATTGCGGGGTTTTGTTTTCTTTTTTGTTATTTGCTTGGTTTGGGACTTTTTGCTTCTTTGTCTTGTTTGTTTGTTTGTTGTTTAGTTTGGGAGGTTTTGTTTGTTTTTGATTTAATGGGGTTTGTGGGGTTTTTTAGAGTTTTCATGCAAAGGTATTAATTTCAAGCTCTTCTCATTTTAAAGTTAAAGAACACAAAATGGAATGGAGAATGTGATTAGAAATAGAGAGCATGAGACTAATTTTTATTCTACCTTTTCCTGCTTGCCTTCTAGCTTGTCTAATAGCAAGCCAGGAGATACTGAACATGCTACTTCTAAGAGTGTTGCCCTGCTCTGTGTCACACTTCAGTTCCCTACATTTCTAACTTCCATCAGTGCACAGTAAATTAGGGATGACAGAGGAAATTGGGACAATCTGACACTTCCCAGTTTTCAGACTTTTCTATTCAGAGTCTGCTTTGGGAGTCCAGGCTCCAGTTCTTTTCACTCTATATGGTCAATGAAGAGAAAGAGTTACCTTTTATTAGTTACAGCAAACTAATATGAGATTTCCTCTTAGTTTTACAACTTCTTAAGGAGAAATGGAAATTTTACTGTCATATAACCTCAACAAAGAGCTTTATCTACGAAGTTTTATAAAGACAGACCTGCATTCCTGAATCTCCTCTGGGTTTGAAGTAAATTCAAAGTGCAATCAAACCTTCTCCTTGTGTTTGATCTTAAATTAGACCCTTTTCCTGTAGAAATTTCTCTGTGTGACACAGGAGCTCAAGAACACTTTATGATTGTGTCTGCAGGACTGACCCTTTTTTTTTATTTTTCTTAGAAGCTCACCTCTGTTAAAAGATGTCTCTCTTGGTTCCTTCATGGGTACTGAAGAGGTCATACGAAAAGATTTGCAGAGGTTTGCATTTCCATAGCTCTACTGACTTCCCTGGACCTACACCAAAGTGCGTCAGTTGGGGAATTCTGCATAATTATTCTTAGCGTTCCATGAAAAAAAATAAAAAGAACGCAGAAAGATGTTAAAGCAGATTAAACACATCTTACCAACAAAGAGAATTCTCTGCCTGGTTTTCCAAGCTGAGATTCTTGGCCAGAGTCTTGTTTGTGCTGTTTGTTGTCCTCATGCTGACCCATAGTTGAATTTGCAGTTTTATTGACCGTGCCTGGAAGGTCCTGGATAGTGCCCCTCCGGATTTACATTGGTGGGAGCACTGGTGCCAGGGAGGCAAAGGGGTTAAACCTTAGGAGAGGCTTGCCACGAGTCCACTTCTAGGTCCAGGGTTTCATTTCTCTGCTCCTCAAGGAGCTGTATCATGCCAAATTCTGCTTTCAGTTACCTACTAAAGTTTTCTATAGGATGTCAGTATTATCTAATTCTCCAGCTATAAAATGGAGGGAAAAGTCTAATTTATGCCTTACAGGGAAGAAAGAGAACCTGAGAGCTCATGCTGAAGATGTAGCGTTCCTGTTACACCAAAGATTGCTGTAAATCAAATGTTCAAATAACTTGCTAGACTTTGTTTACTTTGGTGATTTGCTGTCATTCCAGTTCAACAAAATACTACTGTTTGAGATAAGAAGGAAAAATGCTCATTTTTAAAAGTATATTTTTTCATATCCACCAAGAGATAGATTAGATTTTTGAGATGTTTTCTTACGTTTCAAAAGTATCCAGAGTATTTCCACTGTGGGAGTAAGCTAATGGTACATCACTGGAAAATCTCCAGTGAAAATAACTGCGGCAGAGTGAAAAGAGCAGTAGAAAACAAGTAGTCAGGAAAAACAATGGCAAAAATACACATATATTTATTTATACATCCTTGTTTGCAGTATAGGCCTCTGGATATTTTTAAATACCAGTAAAAGTAGACTTCAAACATTTTTATTGACCTTACAGCCATTACAGTTATAAGTAGTTCCAATGAAAAGAAAACTCTTCCAAGAAATTTTCCTCAAGGACTTGACAAAGATTTAATACAGGACAAATATATATTCAGGATGGAATTAGAGGGGAAACTTTCCTGTGTCAAGATTCCTCTTAATTGTGTATTAGGTCTGAATACTCTGGCTGTATTCCATATTGTTCCATTTGTTGCTTGCCTCTGTAAGGCTTCTCTTTTGGAAGAAAGAACCAAACAAATCTAGCAACCCTCTTATTAAATGCCATCTTGACCTTGCTTCTTGGAAATGTAATGGCCCAAAGGATGAAAAATTACAGCAAGTGTTTATTACTGAAATCCAGTCTCAGTTGTGAGAAGATTAAGTGTTTCAAAAGATTTAATATCCTGTCTGCTTCAATGGGATGCATGTGGAAAAGAACTGCAAAGCAGCAGAGAACTGGAAATGGCTGTGTGATGTCTTGCTCTGTAGGCATGTGGTTGATATTTGTGGGAAATGCTTGAGAAGAGAGTTTTAGAACTGATCCTAACCACATCCCTGATTTCCCTATCAGGCTGCTGTGGGGAAGACTTGGACCATGTACCCTTAAATCATCCCAAACTACCTGATGGACAATGGCAGAGATAAACAGAGACTCCCAAAATATAGGCTTGGAAGTCAAGTGTTCTGCAGCTGGACATCAATATCTGAACGAAAAGCTATGTTATTCCCGATTTTTTGGGTAGGAAAACTGTAATTCCTAAGCCTGTTTATATGCATGAAAAAAGTCTGCCGATGAGGAAGGTTTATTTGGAGAAGCAGATTCTTGATAAACACAGAAGTAGATGCTAGCTTCTATTAGAAAGGGCTTCTATTTTAAACGGGCTAAACTGCAGATTTTCAATAATTTCAAGTTTTTCCTTGTTCCTGTAGACAAAATTAAGTTGTTTGTCTTTGGAGATGCTTTTCCATCTTTTACTGCATTGTAGGAAAACAATCCCCATTTGAAAGATTCCCTGAAATATCTTGTGATACCTTTATGAAACTTAGCGTAATTCATTGGGCAGAACTTTCTTGGATATTTTTGCTGCCCTTCTTACTGAAATACAAGTTTTACAAGTAGATGCAAGATGTTTTTCATTATTTGGGAGCAGACACATAGAGCATGGCAGATTATCTGCCTGCTTTACTCAGACTAAATGCACATCTTTGGAAGACTTTGAGAGTCATAGACACCTGCTGCCTTTTTGTTTGCATTTTTTCATACTGATTTTCATACAATTTCATTTTATAAATTTCATTCTTAAAGAGTAAATTTTCCACAATGTATTTTTATGTTAAGTGCTCTGAGGTAATTCATAGGATACATTTGGATGTTTTGTCATTCCCTTTGTAAAGCCAATGTTTAGATGGAGGATTAGCCATCCTGAGGTTTTCCTTTTACAGTATAGAGCTGGAAACCATAACAAAATGAAATTATTTATAAACTTACCATCTCAGCTATTGAAGTTAGAAAGGTTCTGACAATCTCTTAGCTGTCTGTAATAGCAAAATATGAATTTTCTTGGAAGAAATTTAGGCTGAGATATGACAACATAGACACATAAAAATGGTACATAAATTACTCTCTCATCCAAGAGACTATGAATACCTTGTGTTTGAGTTTAGTGCCTGTGTACAAAAAAATTAGCTAGAGTCAAAACCTCTTTTGCACCACTAGTGCAAATTGGATATAGTTCCACTGGATTTGATTGAACTTATCTAGATTTATGATGCTTTAAATGATGGTGAAAATAAGATTTCATCCCTGAAGTTCAACTTCTGTGAGGTCTCCCAGTTCCCATCAGGATGAAGTAATTTGCTTGTACTTAACAATGAATCATCTAACTCAGCAATTGTTGTGTATGAGTAATTAAGATGTGTTTCTTTAGAACTCTTCTGTCTCACCATAGATTTTTAAAGTTGATTTTGATTGTTGGTTATGCAAGAAAAGGAGAAAAATCCCCGACAAAAACCCCACAAAACCCAGGTTTCTTGCATAATTTGTTTGGCTAGTCAGCACTTCTGGGCTGCTTCTAAATAAAGAAATAAAATAGATGCAATTTTTCTAAAAAGCTGGAAATCTTCAATGAATTGATGTATGTTCGCTAAAAACTATGAGACTGTGTTTTTAGCCCTGTTCTATCAAGATCAATGTAAATTTATTCTCAGCCCTGTGATCCTCTAAGAGCTGGATGACTAAACCATTTGGATGCTTCAACCCGTTGACTTTAGTAGGAGTCTGATATAGCATGTATCCCATGTATCATCTGAGGACCTGTGCTCAAGTAGAGAGTACATAGAATAAAAGGATTAGGAAGGAGCAGTTAATTCTGGTATGTGGTAGGCTTTGCAACTTGCTGACATGAAAAACAAAACAAAACAAAACCAATGGGTGGCAAATATAATTTCAGAATGTGATCAAATCTGTGCTCAATATCTTTGTCAGGTCAAATAGGAGGATGCTCTATATTCCCTCACTTTCACGTCACTTTCTTGGTTCTCTGAATTCTGCATTTGCAACATTCCTGAACTGCAGAGAGTAGAAAAGATGCTTAATTTTAAGGTTGTCTCTGCTCCTTCCAGATGCCAAGACAGAACAAAGTCTCTCTTTTCTCCTTGTTAATTATCCAGGAGGTTCAGCAGTGGTTTTTATTATGGGTCTGCATTTTCCCTTCCTAGATGTGTGACTTTAACTCATGAAGTTTTGCACAGATCCCTGCAAAGTTGCCTCAAAATTTTCTTTTTCATTTGCTTGCAAATACCATAACTTTGCTAAAGCAGTGCTGCAAGTAAGCAGAGAGATGGAAAACACTTCAGCTTTATCAGAAGTCTGGGGAGAGTGTGTAGGTCTGCCAAAGCAGGAATTGGATATGCCCAGGAGGGAAGCCCCGCCAGCATCTGAACATGGCAGGATTACACTGTCCTTGTTCCATGCTGTGTGACATGGTACCATGCAGTGAGTCTGAGAGGAAATTAGAGACATGGATCTGATCACAAATGTAAAAATACATTTGTGATTTTGATTTTGAGCAGAAAATTAATTGTGGATCTTTTTCTGGGAAACATAAAGTTGGAAATGTAGAGATGCAGGACAAGCATCCCTGAAACTGCTAGTCGGTCATGGCAGTGCTAAGGAAAAAGCCCATTAACTTGAATAAATAAGGGGAGAATTATGTCTTTGAAAACTCTGGACTTCTTGTTAGAATTCAGAGAAAAAAAGAATGTTTTCCCTGGGGCACTCAGAACTGTGAGGAGGTGCTCTGAAATGCTCCTCTGTCATCTGAGAAGAGCCAAAGGATATGCATCCCAAGGGAGAAAACTGCATGTTCTGTCTGCTGTAGAGATGTCACTCCAGTCAGACTTTCTCCAGCGTTTTCTTAGAGGAATATATGCAATCGCTGGAATGTTTGTGCTTTTCTAACACTCTTGCTTGGTGGATCATCGCCTCTGGTATTTAAATGTCTGGAAATTAGAGAAAATAAATAGTGGTCTAAACTTGGCAGGAATTGATCCCCAACAGGGATTACCTAAAATATTTGCTGTTCCATGTAAGCTTTTAAGAGGCAACTTGTTGTAGGTAAAATAAATTTATCTTTATTTATCTTTAAGGAAATGGTACTGTGAGTAAGAAGCTTATCAGCTGGGCAAGGAAGGAGGAAAGGTTTGGTTACTGGACAACCAGGAATTGGAAATAAGAAAGTCAAGTGTGGTGCTACAGTCTGTATGGTGAAGTCTTTTCAGTAGTAGTCAGAAATTTTTAATACTACTGTGCAAACTATTGACAACACCTCAGCTGGAAGAGCTTGAGTAACCCTGGTCATTAACTTGCAAGGATGAGGAGGCATACCTGGCACAAGGCTTTCAGAAATAGGCACAGCCCATGTGGTTGCAAGTGGTCTAGAGATGGAAAGAAGCAATATCCCTCATGGAAAAGCAGAAGGCAGTCCTAGTTTAAAAAATTATGTAAATATTTGACGATGAGTACCAAGCTTTAAGACATGGGCCTTGTTAGATGTAGTGCCATATTCATGTGAAAATCATCTTCTTGATTTGGAGCTGCTTTGCACAGGGAATTCTGCACATGGTGATGACACCTTGCAGGCATCTTTATGCAAGCACCCAACTTGGAGTTGCCTTCATTCTACTGCATAGCTCAGATGTTTTCACTAACCAACAAAACTATGTCCTTATATGTGTCATGTAGCCCACTGTCTAGTGTCCAAGCTGAGCCAGCATATTCCCAGCTCCAATGGGAAATGCCAGTGCCACCTTCACATGTCAGAAACCAGCAGGCCCCTGTGGTCCTGCTTGCTCCAGCCTGGAGGTGTTTTGTGTCAGCACCAGCAGGGTGTTGGGGACACCAGCTCAACCCCTCACATTTGCACCAGTTCCTGTGGTTCTACCACTGATTACTTCAGCAGGATGGAAACCCTCAGGCTCACACAATCATCATCTGCTGCCTTAAAATCATGGGCTCCTTCCTTTTTGGCATTTTAGCCTTGTTATTGAATGTGGTGAATGTGGGAAATCTTATCTCTTGTCTGAATGACTTCCATGGCTGTGCTCAACATCCTGTGATGGTGCTGCTTCTTTACAAATGTCTCCCTTGTAATTGTTAGCAGGGAACAAATATCCCTGGAAATAAACAAAACAAGGAAATATAGAAAATTCTTGCTATAAACCAGAGTTGTGTTTAAATTGAGGGTTTTCCCAAGGAGCTTACTAATACACATTTAGAGCAGAGCATTCTTTGTCTAGTTCTGAATGTTGATTTTTCCTTTTGAGTCCTAGCAGGATAACATGGGGAGTTTGAAATGTCAAGAGTCTCTTTCACAGATCTAAATCATGACAGGTCTTTTGTACAGAATGATTTAAAACCTGAAATGGTATTAGAGTCCTAATGTCATAACCGTCCACAAATCTTGAAAAATTACATTTTTAATTAGTTTAGAGTATGGCATTGTACTACTTTTTGAGGATGGGAAGAAATGTTTGAATCTGCTTTTCTCAGTACCTGATCAAGAGATTTTAACATCAATTAGACAGTAACTCCAGGGACATAGTTTTGGGTAATAGCCATGATGTTGTCCAAAGAACAGAACTTTTGCTCTTTTTATGTTGTTGTTCCAACTGGCAGTTTTGGGATTAAATGTCTCAAGACACATGTGAAAAGAAAACTTTTTGTATGCGTGCTGCCTGCTCAAATCAAGCCTGGAGGCTGCTGGTACACAAGCTGGGATAGTTTGGCTTTGCTATCTTCCATCATGACAGTGAAGAAGTGGGTTGTCTTGTTGAGGTGATTTTCAGAGATTCTTGCTACCAGATAATAAGAGAGTGAAGACTTAATGTGGAAGTTGACTCTCCAGTGACCCTTAAAGTTGGAATAACTGAGAAAGAAGCAGTTGCACCAGTGAAAGCTGGAAGTTAGCTGAGGGCTAAGAAAAGGGAGATTGTTGCTGTAAGAAGAACTGAACCGGTGCCAGCAGAAAGCTGATACAGCAGCGACATGAGCGATAGTATCTCCCCAACAGTCGTGACTGTGTTCCAGAGGCTGCAGGGTCAGATCCCGGGTTTGCTTAAGGCCACATGAAGACAAAATACATCCTTTCTATCCTACTGTAAACAAGGATCTGAAATAGGATAATTAACATTATTACAATGAGCTCTCTACTTTGTTGAACTTCTCAGTGTGTCTCTCATCCAAGAAGGACAGAAGAGTCTTTGAAAAAATAATTTCCACCAAGTTTAAATAACTCAATGGTCAGAAAGAAAGAGGCTGTGGCTCTATTTTCTGTCTTTTGTAGAAATTGCTCCATCTAGATGATTTTTACCATGGGTAGGATTTTACTATGGAATGAGGATTTACAGGATGAAGTCAGGGCAAATATGTCCCAGCCATCCACTCCACTTCCAACCCGACATTTAGAGCTATTTTCTCCCAGCCTTCTGTATTTAAGGGTCATTACCACAAATACCAGAGATTTTGGGGCAGATTCTGCTCTTTTTATTATTTTTTAGGTCCTTGGGACATGAATAAAGAACAGCACAATCAGGAGTCGTGGCAGCAGACCACTACCAAGGTCATTATTATCACTTAACAGAAAGAAGCCAAATATTGCCAAGCTTGCCAAATACTTGCAAATTACTGGCACATTCAGTCCTAGGCACAGACATAGCTAATTCTTTAGGAATAGCCACCACATGAGCTGGTAACTAGTTGCAAGGAGGGCTCAGGGTGCTGGAAAATATTGGAAGAGTAATGCAGCCTCACAGGTGCTTGGTTTTTGCACATGCCACATGGTGACAGTCCTGTAACTTCATATATAAAACAAACAGAATGGAAATAAAACAAGCAGGATGGAAAAAATGCAAGTAAATAAACAACACCAAGAGTTTCTTTTTTATCAGATCCTGATGAAATTGTTACATGAAACTTAATATTCAGTGTCGATTTAACAACCTGACAAGTCTTATACCAGGACATACAATGAGCTAAATTTAAAATTTTGTGGAAACATAAAGCAGTGGATTTCAGCTTGTGGGGGTATTTTGTTTTCATGTTTACTTTAAAAAAAAAATTAGGATGCTAATGTGATGAAGTTACGTGCTGTGGGTCAATGTGTTCCCAAATACAATTTGGACAAAAAACAAACCCCACGCCTAAACTCCCTGAGTTTGAACAGAGGAAGTTGTGGGAATACCAGCAAGCTTCACTGACACTCCCCTGCCACTGAGGAGTCAAGCCACCTTTTCAGATGGATCAGGTGTCTGGAAATGCTTTCCACAATTTTATCCTGTCTCATTCTCCAATTTTACCTTTGTTGTTGGATTTTTTGTTGTTTCCCAGTACCAAGATTTATTTTTTGTGCGTGGTACCTAGAAAAGGAAGCCAGAAATAAGCCAAATGTTTTTTTCTGCCATTAATTGTTACAAGCTAAGAGCAGTTACTGTGTCTAGGTCAGGATGGGAAAATATAGTTCCAGTTCTGAAGCCAATAGCTATATCTCATGCTGTTATTTTGGCAGGGATTTCCAAAGGGGGTACAGTTTAGCAAAAATGGGTGGAGATCTCAAGAAGCATTAACTTTCTTGGAAAAGTCTAAAATGACCAAATATTATGCGAGAAAATGGAAGAACATGAATTATCTCCGCTCTCTGGAGAGGTATCAGTAATAAGGTTTTCTCAGTGAATATATGATCTCTCTTATACTTATCAATTGAAATGAAAATCCAAAGGTAAAATTAGGACTGGGAGCACTTTGTAGGCTCTCACATCCCCCAATATCTGTAATTTATACCTGGGTTACAGGGAAATGTGAAACATTATTTTCAGCTGTGACAGCTGTAAGCTTGCTGTAATGTTTAAGAAAAGGCAAAACTAGCAAAGAGCCATTTTTTAATAGGTTTTAGGATCTCTTTTCCACTTGTCTTGAATATTCTCTCAATTCACACTGCAGAGTGAAATAAGCACAGGAAATACAGTTTTTAAAGTAGAAACTGTGTACATTTTCTTATATCCTCAAGCCATGCAGGATTTTTTGGGGAAAAGAGATGACTGTTGCTAACTGGTACAAAAATTGCTTTTTCCTCCATTATAGATTGCTATTTACCATCTCCCATGTAGAAGATTTTCAGACACTCATATGGCATTTGTTCATTTGTTGGGCTGGTTTGTGGTTTGGGCTTTTTTCCCCAAACTAGGCTGGTGTTTTTAATTTCTGTTACATAGCATTGATGAGATAAATGAAGCACTGCAGGGGCCCTGAGGATACAACTGGTGTTTCATATTCAGGGGGAGCCAGAGGAGCTGTAAATCCTCTAAGACGGATGCTGTGAACACAGTAACTTGTGAGGAAAATAATCCTGAGCCTTCCTCTCCCCAGTGTCTCAGCATTCTTCTGGCTGCTTCCCAAGGGAAGGAGATGTGGGCTGTGGGGATGGGGCACATCCCACTTAGGACACTCTCAGGAGACAAGTCCAAACCATATCTGTGCCTAATAAAAGGAGTGAGCTCCTGCCAATATCAGCATCTCCCATCAGCTGGCATCAAAACTAACTGGGTGGGGAACGGGTAGGAGTTTCCATGAAGTGCCCACAAAGCTCCAACTGTGATCTGTTTTCAGGAACAATGTAATGATACTGACTGTGGGATAGAAACCTAAATTGCTTGCGTTTTTGCTGACATTTTGCCAGTGGTGTTTTAGAGCTCAAGACCACACAAGGAAAATGGTGTTCCAGGATATATTGCCTCCTTAAGGAGAAGCTGTGAGACTATGACCTAATGTTTATAATTGTAAGAGTTATTGAGAGTCAATTGAACATGCAAAATACCCAAGTGACTGCATTTATCACTTATGTGATTAGCATGCAGTGGATTAGCTGTGGAGTATAAACAGCTGAACAGAGCCAAATGGTTGATGAAGTTAATCAAGAGAAAGAAAATTAAAAATATGTCAGATATTGTTGAAAGTATAGGTAAGGCATGATTTTAAACCCTGTTTAGAAAAAGGATAATGAAAGGGTTTTTTAATAGACTTTTCATTATTGCTGGTCCCCATAAATATTTGGGCAAATAGAATTTACTCAGAAACTGATAGGGATATTGATAACATCAATGTACTTCACACAGGATTTTAGACAGTTAGATATGAAAGCTTGCACTATGAAGGTTTGGTTTTTGCAAAATGATCCTAAGAGGAGCTTTACTTTTAGCATAAATATATCAAAATATGCTAAAATATGTAGCATCATCTTTGCTATGTTCATAATAAACTTTTCATAGTGCATATATAATCTCAAATATTTTTGGGTT